>CM060091.1:6590792-6976952 GCA_030522485.1 Stenchaetothrips biformis
TGGCGTGAGAGAAAAGTCCTGTGAAATGGCGTAGGGAGCTTAATTAAGGTCCTTATGTGCGGAAACATGGGGTGTTCTTTGTCTCCTAGAAGTTTGAATAAGACTGTTTCAGCCGAAGTGATTGAAACAACCAATCTGCCGCATTCGCTGCAATCAGAGATTGATTAGGATAAGAGGGAAAGACCTACACTGCTCTCTAAAGATAGTTTGTTTTTTACAAGTACCTCAAAAGCCTATAAGCGCTCTGCTTGAGATCGTGAAGTGCATGCCATCAGCTACGATGTGCAACCTTGTTAACCCCGAGCACAGAGTTCTGCTGCAGTTTGCTCCACGCAAACATGGGTCTAATTACAAGTAATCGAAAGAAAGAAAAAAAGTAATTAAATGATACCAAAAATTTTAAAATTAAGAACATGTTAAGAATTTACACACATTATCGTATGAATCCATAGCCATACCTCCATTCCAAACAGTACCACACACTGAAGCTGGCCAGTGCAAAGTTCATTCAACTGAGCTACAACTTCAGGGACAACCATGCTAAAAAAAAAAGTGGGGGGTGGGAGGGGGGGAAAATAGAATTTTGTCTTGCTGTAAACACCAGAAGCATTAACTAAGAGTTGAGCTCTTGCACGGTTTTTCCCAACCCTTGTGGAGTGCTGTTCTGTAACTATCAGTGGCACACCCAACGTCTTGCTTTGTTTTACCTGAAACACAATTTAAAATATCACAAATAAGAAAACGCAAAAGGCGCGCTTGGATGATATTGCGATAGATTCCGTCTCAATGAGTTAACAACAATTCTCACACGGCTTCGCTAGGTTATACGACACGCTCTTTCTCCACTCACCAGTTTATCTGCAACGAGCACAAATTTCTTGAAAGTGAAGCATTACGGGCCGGACATTTTTTCTTGAATGTCGCACAGAAAGAACGCGGTGTGTTTCTCGGGCAAAAGGCCCAAATTTGCGCCCAAGGACGGGAACCGGTGACATGGAGCTGCTGTGGTCGCAGACGAGGCAGACAGATTAGCCAGCGGCCAAGACGAAGTTCCGTCTTTGATGGTGTTTGGTGTTTTGTTGTTCTGTTGAGCCTTTGTTGTCGGCATCGGGGGGGGAAAAGATGAGGAAAAGGGGGGAGAGTGCGGAGAGGGGAAGCTCCGACCTTGGCCAACATTACAATACAAGCTTAGAAACACATGCCGGTTTATGGCCGGTTTGATTATAGATGAGGGACAAAATACATTAAGAAAAGGAAACAATGGACAGGGGAAAATGACACGAGTTATGACAGGCGCATGATGAGACATTTGTCGTTTCGTGCGGGAAAATTCCCCGCAGGGACTATGCGACCGGATGTGGATCCTCCCGCGTGACCCCCCGCCTTCAAGGGAAGGGCCAGCAAATATGGAAGGTTTTGGTTTCGTTGGAGAAGGCTGTGGTCGGACTTAAAAACCCTGGCTTCTGTTTTAGGGCCGTCCAGTGTTGCTTTATCTCTTATTATTTGCCGAATATTTTAAGAAACGTGTTGCGACGACCCTCTTGACATTGAAACGTGATGCAAAGGCTCAATATACACATCGTATTGACAGTCTAAAACTTGCTTCTTCTATACTTTCTTGTTAGATTTCCACTGTACTGACGATCATGGATGTTCAAGCACAGGCGATTGAGATTTTAGCATGAAGACCGGCCTTGGCAGTGATTTATGGTAAATTGTGTTTCCCATAGTCGTTCAATTTGTGCTGTGTTTTTTCTCTTAAGTACAGTGTTGTTTTTCTATATGTTTGTAATTGGCACAAAAGTAATCATAACCTAAACCATTGTGTCAATGTCAAATGACAAACTTCACATTCATTTCCTTTAAACACAGTTTCGAACGTCTTAACATAAGTCTCTGCCAAAAAAATGCTATCATTCTCATGATATTCTATTGCAGGCCTTATAGTAGGTGCCTTGATCCGATATGGTGGGTCAACAACAACTGTATCTCGCATTAATGTCTTCCCAGAAAAAGGAACACATTACAATGATTCATTGCCACCTGATACTGTATGGTTGCGTTATCCCTACAAAACTCCAACAAGTAGTGGAGTCCAAAAAGCTAATAAGACCTACGCATACACATTCAGAGGAGAAATTAAGGATGTAGAAAATAATGAGATAGACTTAAAGGTAAGTCAGTCTTGATTTATGCCACTCATGTCGTGTTGAGTTTGATGAAATTTTATGTTGCTCTTAATTGCAGGCCACTTTTGATCCTGAGATATTTTTCAACATAATTCTACCACCAATAATTTTTCATGCTGGGTACTCTTTGAAAAAGGTTGGTTTAGTTCAACTCAAAATGAGAGGTAAACACTGTGCAGAATGGCCATAAACTAATATCTCTGTGCCCATTCTAGAAATACTTTTTCCGAAATTTGGGAAGCTATTCTGATGTATGCTCTCATTGGAACAACAGTTTTTCTTCTTTCACTGTAGGGTGAGTAAATTAACATTCAGGTGGCAACATTTTATCTGTTAACTTATTTAAAATTAATGAACATTAATGTGGTCCTTAAAATTGTTGCAGAGCTCTCATGTATGGAATGGTGCAAGTCATACCTCATTTAAGGATCATCGTTTACCTTCCTAGACTCCTTGTATTTTGGTGCTTTGATTTCATCAACTGATCCTCTCACTATACTTGCAATATTCAATGACCTTCATGTAGATGTCAACTTGTATGCCCTTGTATTTGGAGAAAGTGTACTTAATGATGCAGTTGCCATTGTTCTTAGTGGGTAAGTTTCAAGTTCCTCTTATATTTTTTTGAGTAATATCAAATCAAAACCATCACATTAACTCTGCCTTTCTATCCTATTTTGAAACAGTGCTATCCGTAACTATGGTGAAAGATACCAATCAGGATCTGGTAGCTTTGAGACTGATGCATTTCTCAGAGCTTTTGGTGACTTCATATTCATTTTCACATTATCTCTTATGATAGGTGCTATCATGGGATGCCTTACAGCAATCATATCCTTCCTAACATTTTTAAACAATGAGCTGTTACATTTAGGTTTTATTCTGTGTTATTTACACCATGAACTGCTTTATTTATCTTAATCTGTACACTGAAATAACATTTCTTCCTTAACTCCAATTGCACTTGACCAAATTCACAAGGGTTCGTGATTTTCCTCTCCTAGAGTCTGCTCTTTTTGTGCTGATGTCATACAGCACCTTCCTCATTGCTGAAGTTGCTGATCTTACAGGTGAAAATAAGTTACTCACATGCATACCCTGTGAATGCAGGTAACTGACATATACCATTCTCTACAGGTGTTGTTGCTGTCTTATTTTTTGCGGCATATGCCAAGCCCACTACACATACAACAATTTATCATCAGATTCTCGAACAAGAAACCAAACAGTTGTTCGAACTAATGAACTTCCTGGCGGAAAACTTTATCTTCTCATATATTGGTGTTTCAATGTTTACTTTCCCCAAACATCACTTTGATCCAGGGTTCATCATTGCTGGATTTGTATCCTTTACCTCATTTTTGTTATCCCTAATTTTTAGTTATATATTCAGTGATTTCTCAGTTTCCTGTGGTTTAAATTGTTCCCTGTACAGATTTTTTTTTCAGAATTTCCTTAATTTTTATGACAGGTATGTGCTGCCATTGGAAGGGCTGCTAATATTTATCCCATGTCATTTATTCTTAATTTAGGTCGCAAACCTAAAATTTCTTACAATTTTCAACACATGTTATTCTTTGCTGGTAAGCATTTTTAAAAAGGTTCATCAAAAACATCAGAACAGACAATTAGCCATAGTGTTAATTCTTTAATTTTGTGATCTCAGGCCTTCGAGGAGCCATGTCTTTTGCTCTTGCTATTCGCAACACTGTGTCAGAGGCACGCCAAGCAATGTTGACAACAACATCGCTTATTGTGATAATTACTGTGATTGTACAAGGTGGATCAACTATGCAACTCCTCACATGGTTAAACATCCCGTAAGTGCATCCTTATTTTTTGCTCTGCATTCAATGCGGATTGGTAATTATAATCATAGCATTTCTGGCTCTTTCAGAGTAGGAGTAGATGATGAAGTGGAATTGTTGCCTTATTCAAGTGCTCGTAATGTAAGTACTTATAACTTATTATGAGAACATTGTGACTGTTCATCCTAATTTTTAATGGCCTTTTTTCCATTAATAAGTATAGCACCTTTGTGGCACTTAACACATGCATTTTTGCAGGATATGAATGATTCTGCTTCCGTTTCTGGATGTAACTCAGCATCAGGGAGCAAGGATAATGGTAAAGCTCTCCTTGCTCGTTGGTGGGCAGGCCTAGATACAAAATATATGAAACCTTTCTTGACTCATGCAAGACCAACACTGTTGGAAACGCTTCCTGTTTGCTGCAATCCTCTTGCACGACTGTTAACTACAACAGAGCAGTTAACTCAGTAAGAAGGATTTCTGTAAGTTTGTGAAAATGCTATTTTCTGTCTTAGAAAAGCAAAAGTAAAAATCGCTTTCTTGCAGGAATGCGGACGTTCACGCTTAGATTCTGACTCAGAGTTATGTTTAGAAGAAAATGAGATGTCATTTTCTGACCTTCGTCGAAGTAGTAGCGGACAGAGGGTAAATACTTTCAGAACTTAAGTAGAGTGAACTTTCAGTTAAATAAATTGGTGAAAAGCTCATGATCTTCAATGTCAATGGAGTCATGTAATGTAGTTTCTAGCATTTTCTCGCATGTTTATTGTAGAAGCATGTATTTTATTGCTTTCGTATATTTTCTATGGTATTTAATTTCTTCTTTACAGACTGTGGTGTCAATCACAACTCCACCCAAGAACGATCTTTTCCAGACTTAGCTTTCTTTCTTTCTGTTTCTGTTTTCTTGTTTGTTTTTAAAATTTTGTAAAGCAGTCATGCTCAGTATTATAGGAAGTATTTTTGGTCTACCTCTTTATTGTGCTGTCTCATTTCCTCAAATTTTAGATCTCCCTTTAATGGTGCTCTAAAATTTGGAGGTCCTGAGTGAAATCAGGTTAAATATTTGTGATTACCAATACAACTCAACCCTTTAGCGTCTAGGAAGTTTTTAGTTGCAACATGCATGGCAATGTAGCAACCTGCTGTTACAGTAGTGCCTTTGTGTATCAATTTCATATTTTTTGTTTACTATAAGTGAATGCTTTGTATATGCATGCACCTTTCATTTCAGTATGACCATGTGATTGTATTCAGTACTTAGGCTATTTCATCAGTAATGGTAAAGGTTATTGAATGTTATTTCTTTGTTTATCCTCTTCTATTTGACAAATTTCTAGACCATTATAAAATGTGTTGGCTCTTTTTTAAGTGTTTATATTTATGCTTCTTATATTCATCAAAATTTTATTGCTTTCTCTTTCTTTTCTTTCCAAGACAGACAACCCATAACTGGATGGGTTTATTTTTACATATGTAATGTAAGGCAAATATTGAATTGTTTTGTTTGTTAGGCAGGAAGGCTTCCATCTGAGTAGTTTATTGTGGATGTATCATGATCAATGCCTGGAGATTGGCTTATCCTAGAATTAACTCGTAAACTCTAGGTGTCACCAAGTGCAACCGCCTTGATCTGCACACACCTTCCTCAAACAGGTTGATTCTAGAATTAACCAACCGCTGAGCCCTGATAAGTACACTGCTTTTTAGAGATTCAAAAGTACCTAGGTAAATGTTTTTATTGTTGTAACCTTTTCTAAACCACTGAGTTAAAATAGATTTTTAACAATTAATGAGAAGATTTTCTGAGAAGATTTTGATGTACCATATTTAACGTATCTGAGAAAACTACTTTCTGTGATCTTAGAAAATTTTTAGTTGAACTTTTAACTGAATAATTCTTAGAGGGCAAACTTTAGTAAGTTGTCAGACAAATGTTGATTCGTATGAACCCACCGTAAAATGTTTTTATTCGTATTTTGACACACCAGTTGATTTTTCATTTCTTTCCCTACCACCATGAAAAAAATATTGTGTAATTGGTTGATATTCTATGATTGGCAGCTGCCATGTCACTCACAAATGTGTGTTTTTTCTGTTATTCAAATGTTAAATATTTTATCATATTGCAATCTCCCTTGCATTCATCACCACATGTGATTCCCTTTAGCATCATCTCGAAATAAATGAAATTCTTGTTAGCCCCACCTTTGGTTTTTGTATTCCTTGTTTTCTTGGTGGCCCACACACAGCCACTGAGCTACTTGGAGCGGTGAGTCGCACTGGGACGAGGCAAGCGGACTGTCGTTCCATCATTGTTACTTTCTGTTGCAGGCCGAACGACACCTGCTGTCTGGGACTTGGGCCTGGGAGGCCTTGGTGGCCTGGTGGGCCTCGGCCATGGCGCCACGGTGGGCACCCGTGTGCGGATGCCAGGCCCCGATGGCAACCACTTGTAGCCCCACGACCCGGGGGTGGGGGCGGCCGGGGTGGCTCATGCCCCAGCACAAGGCACGCCAGTGCGTGCCCTCGCCCTCGCCCCCGGGACGGCCCTGTCCGCGTCCTTGGCCTCTCCAGGACACGCTCCAGGACACTGCTTCCTGGACCCGGGCGACCTCGTGGAAGTCCACCTGTGACACCCGGACTCGTCTGCCCGCCCAGGTCGCTGCCGCTTCCACCCACACGCGTCTCGACGTCGCGGTGATGAGGCGTTTTGTAGCCGGCCCACTGTGCTGCCAGTAATTTCCAGTACTTCGTTCACATGTGCCAAAGGTTGATTGAAGAAATCTTTGGAAGCTTGGATGAGATGTACATAGTGTCTTGGAGGCGTAGGGTTGACTTCTGCATTAATTATCAAGCTAATATTTAACTGATGGCTGCCCAGGTATGTGGTGTGAGCCCTCACTGTTGGCGTGTCAAAAATATTTACTTTAACGACTTTAAAGGTTGTGATAATACTAGTAAGCTTTTTTTTCTTTTTGAAAAGAAAAGAAAATACTAGATATATAAACATATATTGCACAGTTATTTGATTATTGTTACTATTTTTAATGCTTTTGTTGAACAGGCCAGCAGGACATTTTTAAGTGTTAAATAATCTCTTATTAGTGAGGCAGTTTGTCTTGGCTTGATTCATTTGAAACCCATGTGTAGAGGTAATCTTGAATCTAATTTATTGGGTCTGCTTAAAAGTAAGCTTATTATTTTACTTTGCACAGGAGTGTGCAGCACAATCACTATGTGAAGCAAAATGCACTAGTCAGTAGTTTATTCTCCATTCTAAAGTTCTTACTGAGGCTTTCTGCCAGCAGAAAATCTTTGAGCACACTGTACTACGCAAACACAGAGGGCAGAAGTGCCCGCTGTGCTGTAAGCCCTGTACAGACCTGTTCTTGTGATTAAGTACTTTACAACTTTATTTATTTATGTTGTGAGTATATTGACATTTGTACCACTACTACATCATTTTATGAATAAATGTAATATGTTTACTAAGTTCTGTTCCACTCAATTCATGGAGAATGCCGACATCCCCCCCTCCCAAAAAAAAAATAAATATATATGTGTGGGATTATCCCCTTTTTTTTTCTTTCAGAAAGGCACGTGATCTCTGCCGGATGTCTTTATTGCTTCTTGTCCTGCAACTCGCTCAACTCGTGCGGTGCCTCCTGCAGGCCGTCCACGGCGTCCCTGTCCCCCAGCGAGCCCCGGCCCCACTCGGTGTTGCAGGCCAGCGTCGTGGACGCCAGCACCTCGTTGCCGTCGCCGCCGCCCGCGTCCACGCGAACCAGCGCCACGCGGGTCTCGGCCCTCGACAAGGTGTCCCCGTCCGCGACCACCTTGTCCCCTGCAGCGGCAGGCCATGGCGTCAGACTCTCAGTGGCGACGGCAGACACAGTGCACAGTGGGCCAGAAGACCGGCGCAGGCGGCCAACGGACGTGTTTTGGAGCCGTTTTAGACCGGACGTGAAGCGAGCGCGTGACCCCACCAATGGATTCCTCGTTCGGGGAGCAATCCGTGGGATCACACGTTCGGTTCTGGTCCCATTTAGCGACTCTGGGGCTCAAAACACGTCCGGGATTTGGATCGCCTGCGCCTGTCTTCTGGCCTACTGTGCCGTGTAGCAAACACCACGCACCGTCGGCGAGATCGGCGAGCAGCAGGTCGGGCAGGTCTCTGGGCGCGGCGCAGTGCGCGAAGCCCTGCATGTCCAGCCCGGCGACGAGGCGCAGCGCGGAGCCCGGCAGTCCCATGAAGCGCAGCGCCTGGCCGCGCTTGCCCAGCTCTCGGACCAGCGCCTCCAGCCCCTGCCGAGTGCGGTCATGAGGCGGTGGACGTGAGTGATTCGGAAGTCTTTGTCGCACCCATGGGGCTCTCCGTAAGGGTGTGACAGAGACAGAGCGACGAAGCGATCTTCTGATTCGCTCGTCAGGCTTGTAGACCGGGGAACCCCGATCCTCAGTGGGCCAGCAGAGGACCGGTGCAGGCGGCCAAAGTTCTTGACACGTTTTGAGCTCCAGAGTCGCTATAAATGGAACGAAAAGTGCGACCCATCAATGGATTGCTCTCCGGACGAGGAATCTATCGGTGGGATCACACGTTTGGTTTAAATCCTGTGTGGCGACTGTGGAGCTCAAAACGCGCGTCTAGAATTTTAGCGGCCTGCGCCGGTCTTCTCTGGCCCGTCCGATCGAGGGTTTGCTTACCTTGACGGCGGTGTAGTCTAGGCTCCTGAAATGGGCGCAGTCCAGCACCAGGGGCAGCCTGCCAGCGCCCTCCTGCGTGGCGGCGAGGAGCACGGCGTCGCGCACCACGCCCACGGCGGGGAAGAACAGACCCACCTCGGGCCGCACCAGCACGTACTCGCCCCAGCTCGCCTGCAGGCCGGTCTCACGTCAAACACCCGACGGGCACACTAGGATAGCGCACCGACCGCTGGCCACGTCTCAACCTACCTTGCACAGCTGCACTGCAACGGGCGGCCGCGCCCACAGGTACACCAGGTAGGCGAGCTCCAGGGCCACGCCCAACAGCAGCCCGACCTCCACCCCCATGGCCAGGCAGATCACGAACGTGAGCACCGTCACCAGCAGGGACCGCTCTAACACAGACAGCAGAGAGTCACTTCGATGAAGACCTCTTTGGCGCTGCACAGTGGGCGGAGGCGGTTAAAATCCCGGACGGGTTTTTTAGCTTCAGAGTCGCCAAATGAGACTCTAACCAAACTTGTGACCCCACAAGTAGATAGCTCTCCGAACGAGGAATCCATTGGTGGGGTCACACGTTCGGTTCAAGTCTGTTTAGCGACTCAGGAGCTCAACAGGCTTCTACAGTTTTGGCCGCCTGCGCCGGTCTCCTGGCCCACTGTGCGCTGGGCGGGAGCGACGCGCACTCACTGGAGCTGCGCCACAAGGGGCGGAGAATGTCCAGGTCCACCAGGAAGACGACGGCGCTGATGAGGACGGCCGCCAGAGTGGCCTTGGGGATGAAGTAGAAGTAGGGCGTGAGCAGCACCAGGGCCACCAGGATCATGGCTCCTGCGAGGACAGACCGTTGTGGTGCGGGGCGGCCGGGAGGTGGCGGCCCACTGTAGGCCAGTGGTAGAAGACCGGTGGAGGTGATCAAAATCCCGGACGAGTTTTGAGCTCCAGAGTCACTAATGAGACTCGAACCGAACGTGTGACCCCACCGATGGAATGCTCTCCGAGCGAGCAATCCGTTGGTGGGGTCACACGTTCGCTTCGAGGCCCATTCGCTGGAGCTCAGAACAGGTCCAGAGTTTTGGCCGTCACCGCTGGTCTTCTGGCCCACTGTGCTGCGTGCCGCGGCCTGCTCACCCGAGTACAGGCCGCACAGGGGCGTGCGCACCCCGGAGGCGTTGCTGACGGCCGAGCGCGTGAAGGCGCCGGCGGTCGGCATGGAGCTCACGAAGGACCCCAGCAGGTTGCACACGGCCAGCGACACCATCTCCTGCGAGGCGTCAACGGGCGCGCCGTTGGCTGCCGTTCGACAAATGGAAACAAATCACTGAGACTTAGACGTCGTGTGTCCCGTCGGCGACCGCCGATCCGAGCGCCTGCGAAGTCGAGGCAGGCAACCCGCTCGCGCCCCTGCGCCGCGGGTCTGCCTACCCCACCCCTGCACAGTGGACCAGCAGAAGACCGGCGCAGGCGGCCAAAGTTCTAGGCGCGTTTTGAGCTGCAGAGTCGCTAAATGGGACTCGAATCGAACCTGTAACCTCCACCAATGGATTCCTCGTTCGGAGAGCAATTCATTGGTGGGGTCACACCTTCGGTTCGAGTCCGATTTACCGACTCTGGAGCTCAAAACGCGTCCGGGATTTTGACCGCCTCTACCGGTCTTCTGTCCCACTGAGGCGTGTGCACATCTACCTACAAAAGGACTTGGCGATGGCGATGTTGGCCAGCACGCCGACCACGGGCATGACCAGCAGCCCACCGCCGTAGGAGGACACCATGTCGGTGAAGGACAGCGTGGTGTTGCCGGGGCCTGGCGCGGAGAACGGCGGCGGCGCCAGGGGCGGCAGGCCGGGCTGCACCTGACCTGCATCAGCACCGCCAACATCAGGAGGCTTGCGCGGAAAGACCTCCCGTCAACAGTCTCGGCGCCAGAGGGCAACGCACAGTGGGTCAGAAGACCGTTGAGGCGGCCGAAATTCTAGACGCGTTTTGAGCTCCAGAGTCGCTTAATGGGACTCTGGTGCTCAAAACGCGTCCGGGCCTTTGGCCGCCTCAACGGTCTTCTGACCCACTGTGCCACGCGTACCTGACAGCGCGAAGGGGGCGCCGCCGCCCTGCTCCAGCACGTACGCGATGACGGCGCACACCAGCACGACGATGGCGTTGCGGCTGATGGAGAGCACCCAGGCCACGCGGTGGAAGCGGCTGCCCGGCGCGCCCGCCCTGCCCAGTCTCTGGAAGGCAAGGCCATGAAAACACTGTAGAGTTTATGCCGCCAGTTCTGGCCGACTGTGCGCAGTTAGCATGCATACCCTCATCGAGAGCAGCACGGCAATGCAGCCGAAGCCGAGCAGCGAGTCGGCCAGCCTGGCCTCGTGGATGTGGCCGGCGAGCTTGTACAGGGTGTCCAGGAAGCCGTGGGCCTTGAAGCGCAGCCCCAGCAGCCCCTTGGCCTGCGACACGGCGATCATGACGGAGTACGCCGAGGTGAAGCCCGACGTCACGGGGTCCGAAATGAGGTCCACCAAGAAGCCTGCCGACACCCGAGGGGCGCAAAGTGGCTCAGATGACCGTTGAGGCGGCCAAAATTCAAGACGCGTTTTGAGCTCCAGAGTCGCTAAATGGGACTCGAAGCGAACGTATGACCCCACCAATGGATTGCTCACAGAACGAGGAATCCATTGGTGGAGTCACACGTTTGATTCGAGTCCTATTTAGCGACCCTGGAGCTCAAAACGTGTCCAGGATCTCGGCCACCTCATCGGTCTTCTGAGCCACTGTGGGGCGCGGTTAGGTGACTTTCGGCCGCTTTCTCGACCCCCTGCCGCCGACGGAGAGCTGAGACACGAGATTAGGGCTAATCTTATGGCGGGGGGCTCACCGAGCTGCAGCAGCGCCATGAGCATCTGCACGGCCCCCGTCAGGAAGGTGAGCAGGATGATGACCTGCACGGGCTGGTCGTGCGTGTACTCCGAGGTGAGCAGCGCCATGAGGGACGTTGGCCCGATGGACACCTCCTTGATGGTGCCCAGTGGCACGTACAGCAGGCTGCCCATGAACGACGAGTACAGTCCATACTGCGAACCAACCAGCCAGGGTGTCAAAGTGGTGTGCGAAACCGCGTCCGGGGCGGCGTCAGGAAGTTCGGGCGGCGATCGAGTTTTTGTTTGCTGTTACTTAGCCCCCCCCACACACACACACACAGAGGCCGCGTGCGACACCGGACACATGTGTCATCGGTTTATCGCCGCCCAATCGGTACATCGCCGACCTTGTGTGTTTTGATGGCAAGTGCAGGATCAGGATAGCGGCCCCTTCCGGTCCGGCTCTCCCTCCCCGTCCTGGCCGCGTCAACCACCACCACGTCTTACCTGGGCCGGCAGGCCGGCGAGCAGGGCGTAGGCGATGCTCTGCGGGATGAGGGTGAGCCCCAGGGTGAAGCCGGCCACCAGGTCGGCGACGGCGTCCTCGCGGCCGTAGGCGGGCAGCCACCGCAGGATGGGCAGGCGGCGCCGCAGCAGGGCTGCAGCCCGGCGGCCGCACCCTGCCGCCGCTGCAGCAGGCGCAAACCAAACGCATGGCGAGTGAGCGGCACATCAGTCACCCCCTTTCGCCCACCTGGTATTCCGTTCCACCCGGTTCACCCAGCCACGCGCCGCGCGTGCGAGCCGCGGTCGCTCCCCGTTCTGTTGTCTTGGTCTTATCACAGGGCCATACGAATTTAGTGCGAGTCCTGGTAAGGCGGCGTGCAAATATTACGTTATCACTTTGCAATGGGAGGGGTGGTGGTGGTGATGGTTCGACCTCTGATGAGGTGCTATCTTAAATACATGGAAAGGTCAGGTTAAACCGACGATGGACGGGGTCGAAAAGAGGCCTAAAAGAGGTGAACTATCATTTTTGCACGCCGCCCTTCCTCCCGGTGTTGACGAGCTCGGCTTTCGCGGGTTCGCCAATTAGGCTCGCGCCGGCACGCCCTGTTGCCCGGCGCCATGGGGTCGGCCTGGGCCCCGCCAGGCCCGGCCAGCGGCCAGCCCGCCAGCTCGTGTTGTGTACACGGCGACGGCGGGGTTGCCGGGGTTGCTGGGGATGCGGGGCACTCACGTGGTTTGGACAGACTGCTGCTCATCTGGTGCCGACGGCGGTCCGCTGCTTACTGAGAGTGTGAGCCAGATAGGTGTGGGAGGGAGTGTCGCACACATCCCGGCGCCACTCTGCGGCCCTGCCTAGCCCCGCCTAGCCCCGCCTAGCCCCGCCTAGCCCCGCCTAGCCCCGCCACGCCGTGCCTCGCCGTGCCTGACGGGTAGGCACACGGCAAACAGTGCCGCGCTCCAGGGTGAAGGCCGCCGGGGGCCTTGCGCGGAGGTTGCGACGGCGTGGCCGAGGCCGCACAGTGGGCCACAAGACCGGTGGAGGCGGTCAGAATCCCGGAAGGGGTTTACCGAACGTGTGACCCCACCAATGGATCTCTCTCCGAAACAAAAATCATTTGGTGGGGTCACACGTTCGGTTCTAGTCCTGTTCAGTGACTCTGGAGCTCAAAACGCGTCTAGCGTTTTGGCCGCCTCCTGGCCCACTGTGCGTGGCCGAGGCCGACCTGACAGCCGACATGCGCCGGGCATCGCCTGGGCGGTAGACCATCGGCCGCGGCGTCGCGGGGCAGTGCGCCGGGCTGGCCTACCCTGTGCTCGGCGGGCGCTGGCGGAGTGCGGCGCGTGCGGCGCGTGGCTTACCTGGTCGCGGGCACGCCGTTAGGGTGAGACGCATCCTGGAGTTGACGACGCGCTGGCGGCCGGTTCGCGACTGCCCTTGCAAGCAGCCTCTGCCACCTTGGACCGTGTTTGCGCGAGGCAGCGTGAAGCGACCCGGCCGCCGGGCCCACCGGCCCACCGCCAGCTCCAGGCGGGCCAGGCCCGGCTAGGCCTCGGGCCCGCCACGTGACGATGGCAAATAATAATTCACTGACTGGCGGAACCGCGACGCGACTCGGCGCGGGCGGACGCTCTGTGAGGTGGCCCCGCCGCGGAAGGGAGAGGGGGCTTTGAGGGGGGGGGGGCTGCCGTTCGCACGGGCTGGAAACCACTGGAAACATTTGGTCAATCCGCGCTGGCCGTGCGCGAGTCTTTTGTGTTCCCAACGCTAGAAGTCCCTGTGCTATGATTGACGGGTGGCGTTGGGCGTGCGTGGCTGCCGGCTGCAGTCCGGAGTCCTTTATTAGCTCTAGCTTCGGCCACCTCAGCGCCGGGCCGAGCGCTCGCCTCGCTGCCCGCAGTCCTCGCTCTGTCTTTCTCGCACCCTTATGGCACACTCCATGAGTGCAAGAGAGACAGAGCGAAGAGTGCGGGCGGCGGAAACGCTCGCCAGGGAGTTCCCAGGCACACCTCGGAAGAAGGTGACGCACGCAGCCCCTCCCCCCCTTTTTAGGTGGAGCCTCATAGTAGGCATCTCACAGCACACTCTGCCTGAAGGTAGGCAACCTGGAGTGCAATCGTTCTGTGAATAGTGTGAATAAGCTGATAGTGTGGCATGACTCCCAAGCAGATCCGGGCCCGCGCCTGTGGCATTCCCCGGTGTCCGTCCGCGCAGCGCGCAGCCCGGACGTGAGGTCCACGCCGCCAGGCCGCACAGCACAGCCATCGTTCATCGGATCAAATCTGCAGCAGAGATTATCTGCAGGGCTTGGACGGGACGGGCAGTTTGGGGTACAAAAAGAAGAGTCTGACATTCAGTAGTCTTATTTTGGCATTTATTCTTACATGAAGAACATGTACATCCCACATACTTCCTCTTTGGCCCCAGCTGGGCTAGGAAAACCCCATTAAAACATTGCTTGTTACAAAAGTAAATAAGAGTGCAGTCACTTCAACCTGACAAGTCACTGAAAAATTCAAAGAATTTGATTATGACTAAAACATTCCAAAATGGAAAGAGACATTTACCATCTGTACTGGGGGAAATGGACACCCTGTCACTATCAAAACAAATAAATGTCAGAGTGCCCCCAGGTTACAAGGTCTTTAAAACATTCCTATCTTAACCTATTGGACACATTGACAAAGTACGTAAAAGATATTACACAGTTGTTACAATGTAGGTACTACCACTATATGACAGTGGTCAAATAACATAACTAGCCAAATCATATTTCTCCTGTCTTGCTTTTTCCTTACTCATGAAAAGAAACCAAAACTATTTCTGAAGCAAGGAATTGATTGGCATACAATTTCCACAAAACAAACAAGTATTTATGGAATCGACTTATAAGAGTGACAAATAGCACATTAATAGACATGAAAATGTACACATCAACACACTCAGTCTTCAATTTGAAGACATACATGCTGCCATATCAGTCACCTATACCCATGTCTCATTAAAAAATAAATTTTCTTCATTAAAAATAACGTACAAACAGTTCTGAGAAACAGACCTTGTATTTTCTACAAAATAAACAATCTAGTGTGAAAAGAAAACAATACAAAAATAACGAAACAGATAAACACTAATAATGATGTGTCATAGCTCCTTTTCCAAATCAATTTTACTTTCAAAAAACATGGTGAAAGACAGAGAGGAAAGATACCATTCAATGAGGCTAACTATAGGGCAAAAATTGACAAAGAGTAAACTGCAAAATACATACCCATGATTTAAAAAATATTCACTATAGCTGAGCAGATAAAGGGTGGCAGGAAATAGGGGAAAACCTGATATCAATTCAATTATTTTTAGAAACTTTTGAGCAATCCAAACTACTAATAATTTAAGTTATTCTAGTAACATTACTTGATTCACACGTACGCATATCATTTAGCATTGAAACTTGAAAAGGAGTTGCTACCGTATATCTCACCAAAACAATCAAATTGCACAGAAGTCTTGATCTACACAAAACCAACTCAAACAGTATTTGAGTTCAGTAAGAAAAACAAAAGAAAGAAAAAACACTACAGGGAGAAGGGTTGAAACAAGAAAAGTGTAATAGACGGTGAAATTAAAACAATGAAACAGACAAATTTGGTTCACAAACCTTTCCACTCAAGGTTATCATTTGGTAGCCATTCATTTTTCACTGAGAAAAGAATACTGTTAAAATTAAGTAATTTGAAATGTAACATAAGGTCTTCAATATGTTATTCTCAAAAGTAACAGTAACATTATTAATTCAGCATACAACTAAAAATAAAAAGAATTCTTTGGAAGCCATTTGAAGAACCCTCTTCTAGGGTGTATAAAAGAGTGTTTCAGTTAACAATGTTTAAGTTCTGATCAGTTCTTCAATACTTTCACTTACAAAAGGCTATTGCGAGAAAACATACATGTTAAACAACAAGCCTACTTCATGTTAGTATTATATATGGGTAAATCCTTCAAAATTAGACAACAATACTTCAATTAAATTTTGGAAGTTGATTCCTTCATCAGTTCACAAAAAATATCGAATTTACTCTGAAATACATTCCTAATATTGAAAAATAAAATTAGTTTCCATCCTGAGAATTTGATTACGTGAAGAGAAGAGAAAGTCAATTAGTAGGTAACAATTATCTAATTTCCACATAACTATTAAACTCAAATGATTTTGTACTTATGAGGTGGCATGAAACTGTAAAGATACAGAGGTTTATGATAGCAGTAATGCAGTTGCAGGTGGCACAGCTCATCTAATTACAATATAGTTCACATGAGAACAAGGAACCACAACATTGCCAATGATATGATTAAAGAATACCACCTCCAAAACAACAGAGTTGGTTCTTTAAAGGTAATGATGCCAATAGAGTTTGATAATATAGAAGCAAAATGCCACATGCAAGACTGCCTGCAGTATTTGGTCCTCAGCAGCATGCCTTTCCACCCTGACACAAACAAATTCATCAGAAACTAAACCAAGAGTTGTGAATAAAATATGGAAATACAATGTACTCCATAGAACAGTATATACATAAACAAATATGTATATTTTTTCATAATGCAAAAAAGTGATCGAAATAATAGAGATATTTCCTACAACAAAATACTTCCATCACATTGTCTGGGTGAAAAGGAATTCCTGCACCAACCTACTCGAAAGTTATTTAGCTTCACCTATCCACAGATTAAAGACATTATCACATTTAAATGAAGAAGAGGCGCATCAAACCCCGGCAGAGTCCTCATTGGTGCTTGGCCCCTCTGTCTCAGGATCCGGGCTAAATGTCCCATTGACTGCGGGCACAGATGGAGAAACATGGCCCGAGGCTGCTGCAGATGGTGTTTGAAGTGGCAGGAATGCAGAGCCCAAAGAGGGTTTGAATTGGACTGACACACATGGTTTCAGATTTCCGTAAACAGTAAAATCAATCATTGGACGCCTGAAATTTTTATAAAATAAGTGTGTTATTTCTCGTTATTTTTTTCACTCTCAGCAGACAAAAAGATAAGACTTACCTATTGTCTTCCACAAATTTTGAGTTAACTTTTTCACAGCCATCTGGAGGTTCTCTAGCTAGGAACTTGTTAATATGAGGAGAAGTACCAAGCTTCCCCGCATCTCGGTCTGGGGAAGAATCTCCACTGCCAACTGTCATGTCAGAAAAAATCATTTAGTTCAAGGAATATTTCCAGGCAACTTCAGATTGCAGAGGATACTGAAAACTTTACCCTGCGATTCACTGGGCGGCCTGGAGAGTTCCATTACACCAGCAATAAGGGGTGATGCTGACTCTCGAGATGGAGGGCCTAGAGAAAAAGAACATAAATTATTTAGTAAACCAGAGGGCTATAAGTGAATTTTTGTAATACACTTCAACTAACCTGAGGACTGAGAGCTGTGAGTGGTAAAGTCTCCACCAGCAGGTGTCTGTGTGTTAACAGAACGAGACCGTGTAGAACGCAGCATGTCTGCTAATGGAGCTCTATGACCTTCAGGTGTGCACAGTTGGAAAGTCTTTTCCTCTTCCCTCTCCTGGTCATGTGCTCCATTCTTGGTGCCTTTCAAAACAAGTCGTTCTATCTCCTGGTTAAGTCCTTCAATAGAGCTGCGCATGGGTGGACGGTTTGCCGCTGCCTGTTTCCACGTGGGGATATTTACTGGCATTGCTTTGTGAAGAGGAGAACCTGTAATGGCATTGGTTTATTTGGAAGGTCAAGACTAAAGTTTAAGTGCAAACATGGGAGGTTTTCTTTTTCTACCTGATGCAGTGCTTGTTTGACTTCCAGCGCTGGGAGAAGTTACTGTGCTATGGTCACTATGGTGGGAAGATGCTGGAGATGGCAGGTTTGGAGACATAATTAGTCCAAATGCTGCAGTCCTCTCTCGACTGCTAGTGGCTTCTTTGCTACTTCGCTGTAACCTGCATGCCAAGATGTTGTCAGCAAAATGTCAAGCAACTTACCAAATGTGTCAACTGAAAGACACATACCTGTGCCTGATATATTTTTCAAGCTTGTCTTCGTTACAGGGGTGATCATGACGGTACTTTCTGCTATCTCCTAGGAGCCAGTCTTCAGTCTGAAGAAAGAAATGTCACATGTCCATACAACAGTACAAGATAATGAAATTTGATGAATTAGTAATTAATTAGTTTTAAGTACCTGGGTCGCCTTGTCAACCTGGAGGTTGAAAGAATCTCTTGGCCACTGACCCTGTAAATAAAGTGTGTCCAAAGAAGCGGTGCGTCGAATGACACTATTATTGCTACCTAGGCCATGACTTGGACGGCCACTCAATGTTTTTGATTTAGCTGTAAATTAAGAAAAGTCAAAGTTAAAGGGAACAAAGAAAGAGCAAATGTTAACCTGAAGACATTGCAGTAACTAGTTAAAACCAATAATGAATCAACTAACAAATCATAACAAGAAGTGAGTATGGTCCTGAACAAAAAATTCAGAGAACTGTCAGCATGGTCTCAGGATCTCTATGAGACTTTTGTGCTAAAATTCACTGCAGTATAGCCCACAAAGCTCAGTCCAAGCAGGTCCAAGCAGACCCCAACAATGACAACACCCTCACCCAACAGAGCCATGGAAACCTCTGTAGTAGGAAGGTTCATGCTGAGCAAATAAAATACATTCCTGAAAAATGACTTAGAGAAAGAACCAGGAGCTCTCGTTCTCTGTAAAGTAGGCCTCCACTAACAGAGAAATCATTTTCTCTTTGTTAAAAGGCCTCAAATTTTTACCAATGCAGCGACTGGCAGACATAGGACCCATGATCTGCAGTGCGATTATTAATCCTGAAGATTGCTGCCGAGGTTCCGACCGAACCACGACCGTGTCACTCATTCTAAACAGTGAGAACCCATAACCAAACCCATGTCAGTAGGGCCTGCCCGTCCCGTCCCCGCCGACCTAACCTCACAGTTGACATTGACAGCTGTGTGCGGGTGGCACAAATTTGACGGCCCTTGGCCGGGGCTGGCCGCTGGCGACCGCTGCGGGGTCGTACCTTTGTACGAGAGCGTGGCTAACGCCCCCGGAGACCGCTGGCCGGACAAGGCTCTCCAAGCAGCTGTGGGGGACAGGGACTGGCTGGCGCAGCTCGGGCTGTTGTTGTCGTTCTTCCGCAGCAGCGATGCCATGGGCAGTGTGGCCCTCATGGGGCCCGATCCCGACGACTTGCGGCCCCTGAGGGGCTGCTGCGCCGCCTGGCCGCCCTGGTGAGCCCCTTGCTGAGCCATCCTTGCCTCTTCCTGGTCCTTGATCGTCTCCAGGGGCCCTCTGTCGTCCGGACGCTGGTGGCTGGCGCTGCTTGGCGCTGCTGCTCGCCTCCGGCACAGCGTAGCACAGCGCTGGCCCACTGTGCCACACTGCCTGCCTAGCGCTGAGCCTTGCGTAGCCTTGTAGTCTTGCGCCGAGCCGAGTTCTGTTTTCTGTTCTTCGGTGCGGCCTGGTGCAGGGCAGGGCTGACACCGGCTGGCACCTCAGAACCCAGCTCTGTCAGTGCCTCAGTCAGCTGGCTGCGGTGGCTCTCCGTCCTCCTCCCCCTCCTCCTGCCGCCCCTTCTTCCCCCCTCCCCCGCGCCGGACTGTACGACCCAGTCCCGCCGACGACCGCCCCTCCCCCCCCCCCCGGCCCGGAAAATGATGCTCGTGTGCTCGTGTGTGGACAGTACTACCGTGTACACCTGTGTCGTGTGTCTCTGTTGTGCGAGTGGTGGTGCCATTGCGCGCCGTGAGTGGGAGCGAGGGGGAAGACCAGGAAGACCGCGCCGCGTGTGCACTCGCGGAGCGCACTGGCCATCATGCCGCGGTCCGGTACCGATGCCAACGCCCCCTGTGCCGTGGCGCGTGGCTCGGTGTGGACATGGTGTAGAGCAGCCCAAAGCTTGGCTCGGCGAGTGTAGACAACAGCAATGACATATCAAGAGTTCCGAGCGCGGATGGCCGCAGTCGCAGACCCCGAACCAGTGTACGTACAGCGCGCCGTACACAAAGGCTGTGGGGTTCTTGGACCTGCATGAGTCGGGCGTGGTGGAGCTGCCACTTTGATAAGAGCGACAACCAGTGTGTACTCTGGTGTACTCACATTATGGTACGCATTTGTCTGCCGTATAAGTACAGCAAACTGCAAATGCAAATTTTGCTCCGGGTTGGACTTAAAAAAGGAAGGCGGAGACGTTTTTAATCAAAGCAAAGTTGGGCGGAAAAGGGTAGAAGGCAGATACGAGGGACTGCGCGGAAATGCACGGCGATCTTCTATCTTATCGAGAGAGAGAGAGGGAGAGAGAGAGAGAGAGAGAGAGAGAGAGAGAGAGAGAGAGAGAGAGAGAGAGAGAGAGAGAGAGAGAGAGAGAGAGAGAGAGAGAGAGAGAGAGAGAGAGAGAGAGAGAGAGAGAGAGAGAGAGAGAGAGAGAGAGAGAGAGCCACGGCGACGCTATATCGCCCTGGTGGAGGTCGCGCGACACACCCACACTCTAAGACGCACGGCTCAGCTCGAAATGTAATCGACAAGCGACAGTGTACTTTACAGTAGCTTTAGAGGCGAGGCGCGCAGCGGCCGTCTACGCTCAACGATAGGGAGGACTTCCCGTCCCGAGAGAGGCGATGGAACCGTTGGAGTGGAATCATTAATCGTCGTTACCAGGGAATGATGAAAAAAAAACCAACATGGCGGACAAGGAAAGCGATAGTTTACTTCACAGTCAAAAATTGCAACATCAGCTAGTAATTTTTGCACTCTTTGAAATTGAGAGGATGAAAACACATTTTAACAATAAGTACATGGCCACTGATAGAAGATTTACAAGAAACTAGAAACATTTCCGGTTTAAGATGGCATTTTGATATTGGCTTTGACAATTTAAAAATAATACCTAAAGCTAATCATTAAACAATAAATAAGTATAAAAAAATGCTTCGTTTCAAAGGAAATGCCAGAAACGACTAGGTCAATTGGAATGGGTCTTTGAGACAATGAAAAGGCACCCCCAAAATGGCTTAACTATTTTGCCATTGAAGACCCATCAGTCAATGCAAAAAAAAAATAACTTGACAAAATGGGACAAAGGCAGAAGGTGGATTGAAAACAATCACTCAAAAAATCAACTCTTAATAAACCCAAGTCTTGAGGATACACATCAGTGAGCAAGTTAAGAACAAAATCCATGACATTTTTCAAAAAAGTTGTGGCACTGCCCTTCTAGCCAATAAGAGTTCCATTCAAGAGCACAGCGTAAGTATAAATGGTGTTTGGACTCTCAAAATACTGAATGCATAATGGCACGATAAAAGCCCTTGGCACATTCTGCATATGCTTACTCCACTTTTGATTCATTACCTTTAGGCAATGCAACAAGGGGAAAACATACAAAACCACACACAGAGTTGGTCAAACCAATATGGCCTTATTCATTCTTTATCTCTAACTCAATTCAAGGTGCTAGACGTTGTAAATTGTAAAATTCTATATTTTTGTGGTTGCGCAGAGTAAGCATACCATATTCTGACTTCACCAGTGGAGTCCTTGAATTAAATATCACCACTATCTCATAACAGTTTCCAAACCACCATTCTATACACATTCTATTTCACATACATAACAATTTATCAGCAACAATCACTCTGAGGAGAGACAAATTTATGTCAGCTCGCAATATGCTTCAACAGTCTCACCACAACAATAACATTTCTTCAAACAATAACAGGCCCGTGCGATTATGGCAAACAGGCACACACCCATACAGATTTTTAAAAAACATATTGTGCAGGATTTGATTTACTAAGAAATCTAAAGACTAACACATCAGTTGCAACCTGTACGTCATCGATGCTGCCCTGTCGCCCTGCACTCTATGGCACTTCCTTTGGTTCCATGTAAAGTGCCCTAATCACTTTTGACATTCATCAATTAGTTGAGTTCCTAACATAACTACACGACGTACTATAAGAAAAGAAATCACAAGAATGGAAACTTCAAACACAGCAGGGTCGTCTACCCGCGCATCGCTGAGCGGGAACCGCGGGTTCAACTCCGGTTCGAGGTCGAGACAAGGAGGAACTCGTTGCCGGGGGCGGTTAGTTTGAGCGAGACGATGGCAGTACGATGAATCAGACAACGCCCAACGCTGCATTGTTCCTCCAGGGTGCGAACCAGGCTCGAACGAGCACATCACACTGTTTATGCAGGTCCAGTCCCACACACTCACACACACGCACACACACACACACACACACACACGCGCGTTCTATCACACAGGCACACGCTTCAACGATCACTCCGGCCGACTAGATGACTGGCTGAGGATGCCAGGGGCTGCGTCAGGGTTGCGCTACCAGTAGCGGTACTTGCTGACGGTGTCGTTGCCCAGGTCCACGACGACCACGTGCTGGTCACTGGTGACGGCGAGGCCGCACGGCCGCTTGAGCGGCGCGTCGTGCGAGTCCACCGTGTTGACGACCTGGCCCTTGAGGGACAGCACGTGCACGTAGGCGCGCGCCTTGTCAACCCGCGTGGCCACGATGCGGCCCTCCGCGTCGCACGCCAGGCCGCCGATGCGCCCCTTGCCTGAGGAGGGAGGGGAGGACGTGTAGCGGTCAAGCAAATCGAAAGAAACAAGACACCTTCTGGCCCACTGTGCAGGGGTCGACGACAAGTTCACCTTTGGCGTCGGTGGTGAGGGTCTCCAGGAAGTCCCCCTTGGCCGTGAACACGTGCACCCGGTCGTTCTCGGCCACCAGGATCTCCCCGGACGGCGCGGCCGCCACGCCTGAGATCATGCTGAAGCAGCCCGGCCCGCTGCCCTTACGCCCCACCTGCGGCGTTGGAACAAAGTACCGACCAATTATTACTACTCCAACCGCGCGGCACAAGGCAGCAAGCCGCAGCAGAGCGAACGGCTACCTGGAAGAGCGGCTTGCCGCCACTGTCGAAGACGAACACGCAGCACGCGCCGTTGTCCGCCACCAGGATGTGTCCGAAGGTGGCCTCGACGGCCAGGGCGATGGGCTCCTGGAAGCCGGCGTGCGTGAACGTCCGCACCACCTCGCCCTCCTCCGTCATCTCGATCACTTGCTTGGTGCGCCAGTTCACCACCACCTGAGAAGGAAGAAAGAGTGGCATTTCAGAAACGGCGTCCCGTCGGCTCCCACCTGGATTCGAACCCACGCGCACTCGTCCTACTCCCTCACCAGTCCGCGGTCCTTGGTGCAGGCGATGCCCGTGCAGGAGCGGCCGGCCAGCTCGGCGGTCTCGATGTGCCGCTGGAAGGCGAGGTCCGCGCCGGACAGCACCTTGATGCGGGAGTTGCCCGTGTCCAGCACGAAGGCCGAGCGGCCCTCCGCGTCCACGGCCACGCCCACGGGCTGCAGGAACTCCGCCTTGCCCAGGCCGCGGCTGCCGCCGAACGTGCGCACCGGGTTGTTGTGCGGCGTCACCTCCACCTTCAGGGGGTAGTTCTGGATGGGCCGGTCCATGACGCTCAGCTTGAGCAGGTACCTGCGGGGCGGGGACGGCCGGTCGTTAGAGATAGGCGATCGGAGACCACGGACGGCCCGACGGCCAGGCCGGCCAGGCCTTTGACTCACCTGCCCGCGTCCCACGGCCTGAACCTGATGGTGTACGAGCCGTCGTCCCAGTCCGTCACCTGGCAGGGCAGCGGCGCCGGCGGCACCTGTGGCGGCACGCCGGGGCTGCCGGGCGCGGGGGCGGCGGGGGCGTCGGGGTCCACGACCAGCTCCGCCGTGACGGGGTCGCCGCCCGTCTTGCGCGGGCAGCCGTGGTAGTCCACGGTCCAGAGGCGCGCCTGGGCGGGCAGGCGCGCCACCGCGGGCACGGGCATCTCCAGCACGGCCGACGACAGGCTGGGGAACGTGGTGCTGGTGCGCACGCGGCCCAGACGCGCCAGCGCCGTCTCCACCTGGCCCACGCTGTCGTTGTGCTTGAACTCGCACGTGATGAACGAGTTCTCCCGGGGCTCGTGCAGCGTGCTGGCGGACTCCAGCTTGACGCCCAGGCTGGCGATGCGCTGCGAGATGGACCGCACCTCCACCTGGTACTGCAGCCCGTCGCACTCCTTCTCCACCTGCAGCAAGACATTCGTCCATAGAGCATCCTGCCTAGGCGGTTTTTTTTTCTGGCTCCGAGTGGAAACTATTAAATTTCTCTAGTGAAGTTTCCCCGGCGCGGCTCGTCCATGACTCGCGTCCACTTCGCGGCCCGCATGGCCGGGCATGCAGCCGGGCATGCAGCCGGGCATGCAGCCTTGTGCGGTGCCTCGCCGCCCGACTACGTATTTGCACTGATGCGCGACGCGGCCACGCCGTGCCGCGCCGCACACAACGCGACGCCGCGATGTCACTGCCCTCAAGTGCGACTACAAGTGCGACCGGCACATGTGCTCGGCAGTAAACAAACCGCCATCCTAATAATAACGCAGAGGGCGCCGACTGCACCACCGCACAGTGGGCCAGAAGACCGGCGCAGGCGGCAGACGCGTTTAGAGCTCCAGAGTCACTAAATAGGACTCGGTACGGTTCGAGTCCCATTTAACGACTCTGGAGCTCAAAACGCCTCCGCTGTTCTTCTGGCCCACTGTGCGCCGCCAAGGGGCCTACTATCGCACGGGGGGCGGCGCAGGCCGGTCGGGCGCAATCTCGTCAGGATCTCACCTTCTGCTTCTCGGCGGCCACGAGGGCCAGCTGCTCCTCCAGCACGATGCGCTTGGCCTGGCTGGCCTGCGTCACTTGCTCCAGCAGCTGCGCCTTCCGCTTGTCCAGCGCGGCGGACAGCTCGGCGATGGAGCTGGAGACCTGCTCCAGGCACGTCTCGGTCGCCACGTCCAGGCGCTGCAGCTCCGCGGACACGGCCTCCTCGGCCTGCGACAGCTGCAACAAATCGGGGTTCATAAGTCAACGTTCGGCGCGCACAGTGGGGCCGCGGTCAAAATCCAGGACTAGTTTTGAGCTCCTAAGTCGCGAGATGGGACTCGAACCGAACGTGTGACCCCACCAATAGATTGCTCTCCGAACGAGGAATCCATGGGTGGGGTCACAAGTTCGGTTCGAGTCCCATTTAGCGCCACTGGACCTCCAAACGCTTCTACAGTTTTGGCCGCCTGCGCGGTTTTCTGGCCCACTGTAGCGCGCTCAGCGGGGCCGTGACCGTGTAGCTCAGTCGTACCTTGGCGATGCACTCGTTGGCCTTGTACAGGAGGATCTCGGACATGCGCTTGATGGCGATGGAGAAGGGGATGATGGTGTGTTCACCGGGCCCGTTGCTGTGGCTGCCCCCTGCACACAGCGTGCAGAACACCGAGTCGCACGTCTCGCAGAACAACAGCTCCTGGAACAAGACGAACTTCAAATATCGGCTGTGGCGTCTCCGAGACTTTTATTTCGCCTCTTCGGTGCACCACAGTGGGCCAGAAGACGGGCGCGTGCGGAAAAAGTTCTAGACGCGTTTTGAGCTCCAGAGTCGCTAAATGGGACTCGAACCGAACGTGTGACCCCATCAATCGATTCCTCGTCCGGAGAGCAATCCATTGGTAAGGTCAAACGTTCGGTTCGAGTCCCATAAAGCGACTCTGGAGCTCAAAACGCGTCTAGGATTTTCGCCGGCTCCACCATCGGTGTGCACACGCGGCCTGCATACCTGGTTGAGGTGCGTGGCGCACTTGGGCACCACCTCGCGGCGCTGGCGCGACATGAGGTCGAGCAGCTGGTTGACGAGGAAGGAGGGCGGCAGGGCCGGCACGCCGCCGCGGGGGATGGTAATGAGTTCCCGGCAGATGGGGCAGCGGAACGTGCCCGTGTCCCTGGTCTGCGAGGCCGCGATCCTCGTGAGGCAGTGCAGGCACACCGTGTGCGAGCACGGCAGCAGCTTGGGCGTGTGCTCGCCGCCATCGTACATGCCTGCAACAGGTTCAACGTCACATCACAGTGAGCCAAAACTCTAGACGCGTTTTGAGCTCCAGCGACGCTTGACAGGACTCGGAGTTGACGTGTGACCCCACCAACTGATTGCTCGCACGTTCGAGTCCCATTTAGCGCCTCTGGAGCTCAAAAATCGTCCTTGATTTTGACCGGTCCCGGCCCACTGTGCGCCAGTCCAGTGGGGCCGTGGGGCGGGGCACCCTGCAGTGTATTTGCCTACATGCCCCACTTCGTGACCTTTCCGCCCGGAGGCCCTGCACCCTGCACGCGGCCCCGACACGGGTCGATGCCGGGGCGGAGGGCGGGGAGCCCGGCATGCTACGGCATGCAGCCCCGGCGGTGCCCTGCCCGTCCAAGATGTCCGGCGGGACCGTCGTTCCCGGAAGTCCGCCGTCCGCGCGGCTATACGAGGCATATGTCTCGTGGGGAGGCGACAAAGTCATGGGAATCGGCGTCGCTGCTGATTTCTGCGATGCCAGTCCGCTCAAGGCCAAAGCGCATGGAGTGACGCGCGGCCCGCCCACGCCCACGCCGCACTGCACCGCCAGCTGGGAGGCGCCTCGGCCGGCTGCATGCTGGGGCTGAATGCTATGCCGGCATTGCTGGCTGTGAGGCGGGTCAGGACTTGGCGATAATACTCTCACACCTCGCGCTGCGCAGGCGGCGGCTAAGTGATGGGGCGAGTGACAAACGTCACCGCAACAGAGTGACACACACTATCTCTCTCTCTCTCTCTCTCTCTCTCTCTCTCTCTCTCTCTCTCTCTCTCTCACTCACTCACTCACTCACTCACTCACTCACTCACTCACTCACTTAGAGGCCCGATTGTCCTCCAAGCCGCACAATCGAGTCGCACTCCCTCCCCCACATCCCCCTCTTCCTCTACGACCGTCCTGCAGCAGTGCCCGGCACTGCACCAGGGAGGTGAGGAAAGGAAAAAGAGGTGGGGGGGGGGGACGCGCACGCAGGTGTGCAGGCTGCCTGCAGGAAACGCGCGTAACCTATCTACACAGTCAAAGGAAAGGAGCGGAAAACGGGGAGATACTCACACAAACAGGTACCGCAGGTGAGGAAACTCTCATTGAAGTCCTCGTAGTTGATGGATACGGTCTCAACTAGGGTTGAACTCATGTTGCTCAGCGTCACCATTCTGCGGGAAGAAATGACACAGCAATTAGCGTCCGCTACGCACGCACTCCCCCTCCGCTGCCCCGCCCCCCGCCCGCCCCCGCTGAGCCACCGCCCCCACTTTATTTACCACAATATCCTGCACTCGGCGCGAAACGCCAAGCACTCGCCGCATGAAATAGCGGAGTTGGAGCGCCGCCCTGGGCGGCTTGTGTACGCCTGCGGCCGGCGGGGCGTCCGGCGCGCAAAGTCTGTTTGTGCACCAAGGCGCTTCCCTCGTCCAAATGTTGGCCCCGCGTCAAGAGCGCGCCGCGGCCAGGTCCGCCAGGATGCGCATCGAGTCCGCACGCTTCCACGACGCGGGCCCACTGCCCGGCAGCGGCTGACGGGGCAGACGCACTGACGCCGCGGACGTGCAACATTTTCGGGGCCGGACTGCGCGCGCCTCGCCTTATCGAGGTGAGATACGGCGCTCACGACGCGGCTCGCCGTCGCGGCGGCAGCGTGGCCGTGGGTGCTGGCTTACACCAGGCTGGCGGCCCACAGTGGGCCAAACCCCGGACGGGTTTAGAGCTCTAGAGTCGCTAACCAGGACTTGAAATGAACGTGTGACCCCAACAATGGATTGCTCTCCGAACGAGCAATCCATTGATGGGGTCACACGTTCGGTTCGAGTCCCATTTAGCGACTCTGGCGGTCAAAACGCGGTGAGAGTCTTGGCCGCCCCCGCCGGTCTTCTGGCCCACTGTCCAATGTGCGGCCCACGGGCGTCAATGGGCGAACGCCAAGCAGCTGCCGGTCCGGCCGTCCGTCCGTCCGGTGGCGGTACTTGAACCCGGGCCGCGGCGGTGCCGCCGGCGATGCACATTGTATCACGTTGGCTCGAGGCCCGGGGCCGCACTGTAACGCCAGATCCGCGTGCCGCGCAGCCATTGCGCAAGGCGGCGCGTCAAGGTGGCCGGCGTGTTTGGCTGCTGGCCGCACCGGAGCCAGCCAGCGACAGTCACGGCCAGGATGTCCACTTACTTGTCCTTCCCCGACGGCGAATGAATGGCCCCTGTTCTCCGGGGAGACGACGACTCGGAGCCGAGCCGCTCCCCTCCCGAAAGTAACCCAACCAACCCCCACCCCGACAAGGCCGACATGGCACGATGACAGTTTGCCTGCAGGATCCTCACGGCCTTGGCCTCCACTACGTACTGCGCGCTGCTGCTGCTCCAGCCAGCATCCCGTCAGCGGGGCCGCGCTCCGCGCCACGCCACGCTCTCGCGCCACGCCGCCGTCGCCACGGCGCATGCCCGGCTGTTTTGGGGTGGCGCGTGGAGGGCGGCGCGGGGGTGGATACCGGATCACACCAGACCAGACACGCTGCGGGCGGCGGCGTGGCGTGGCGCGGCGCGGCCCTCCAGACTCCAGCCGGGGGCACGCCAGGGCACTCGCCAGGGTCGCGGACTACGGAGACATGCCGCCGTCCGTCTTCCGTGAGCGGCCTCATCCGCCAGCATAGCCAGCATGCCCGTCGAAAGGCTGCTTGCAGGCGTGGATCCAGGATTTTTCCAAGGAGGGGGTAAAGCAGTGCTTTTTGCCTACCTACTGGGGCAAAGTAGGTATTGTTGCCTACCTTCCAGGCGGCCTATCTAGTACCTCAGGAGGAGGTAATTACCCCCATTACCCCTCCCCTAAATCCGCCCCTGTGCTTCCTTGCAGCCTTGCATCCCACGACGGCGCCCACCTCGCTCGGGGCGCACTTGAGCTACAATGCGGCGGCGCACAGTGGGCCAGAAGACCGGCAGAGGCGGTCAAAATCCCGGATGCATTTGGACCTCCAGAGTCGCCAAATCGGACACGAACCGAACGTGTGACCCCACCGATGGGGTCTTTCCGAACGAGGAAGCCGTTGGTGGTGTCACACGCGTTCGGGGCTCAAAGCGCGTCTGAAGTTTTGTCCGCCAGCGGATGCCGGTCTTCTGGCCCACTGTGCGGCGGCGTTACCGAGCGGAGCCTCGGTGCGCCTGGCTGGCTGGCTCGCCCGGCTCACGAAGCTGGATGCAAATGACGCGCTGACCGATGCACGCGCATGGCCGGAGCAGCGATGCCCTGTCAGTGGCGTAGCTGGGCGTAGCTGGGCGTAGCCGCGTGTTGGCGCGAGCGCGGGGAAAGGCGGCCCCTGAATTTGATTAGGCTGGCCGTGGAAACGAAAGGCAGCGCAGCGCGGCACTGCGAGTGTGAAGTGCGGGGCTGACTTCGCTAGACGACGGTCATTTACACCGTCAAAAATGCCTGCTCCTGCCGGGAATCGAACCGGCCTGCCTCAGTCTCAAAGCCAGATCGTGCTGTCCCTCTCGCACGACAGGAGCGCCGCCGTACGTGTTGTCGCCGCCCGCACCGCCTGCAGCCTGGGCGGGCCTTCCATGACGGCGGCCCGCTCCCACTCGCTCTTTGTCAAGCCAGCCGCGCTCGCAGCCGGCCTCGCAGGGCATGACGTCACCACCCGCTTCGATTGGCTCGTCCGCCAAGCACACCTAGCCTAGGGCGTGCAGGGCACCCACTCACCCGACGCGGCCGAAACGCATCGAGCATCTGGCTAACCTAACCGCTACCTCAGAGTGGCGACCGACAGCAAGGCGGTCAAAATCCCGGACAGGCTTTGAGCTCCAGAGTCGCTAAATAGGAGTAACCAAACGTGTGACCCCACCAATGGGAATGGCTTTTGAAACGAGGAATCCATTGGGGGGCCTCACACGTTCGGTTGGTATGAGTCCGTTCGGCCGCGGCGCCTGAGTCGTGCTCCGACGGCAGAGCAGGTCGAGCGGACGACGGGAAAGGTTCGCCCGCATCGCCGCACCGGATGCACTGCTGACCGGCGGCGGCGCGGCGGCGCGGCGGCGCGGCGGAGGAAGCTGTAGTACTGTGCAGTGGGCCACACCGGACGTCGTGGACGTCGCAGCCGTCGCAGCCACCGCGCGGCCCCGTTCAAATCCATCGCCGTTATTGGATTTACAAGACGGACGGCCGCAAAGCGCCAGTCACTTGGAGTGGCAGGCGAGGGCCGCGGGGGCCGCAAGGTCATCGATTAGCACCGCGGCGTCCTTGAGGGCGGCGCGCCGCGGTGCAGCGCTGCAGCAGTGCAGTGGGCCGGGGGTGGCCGGGGGTGGCAGCGCTCACAGAGGCACAGTGAGTCAAAAGACCGTTGAGGCGGCAGAAATTCTAGACGTGTTTTGAGCTCCAGAGTCGCTAAAAGGGACTCGAATCGAACGTGTGACCCCACCAATGGATTCCTCGCTCGGAAAGCAATCCAATGGTGGGGTCACACGGGGGTGGGGGTGTGCCCGTGGGGTCGCGGGTATGCTCACCGTTGCCCACCGGCGTCCAGCTGGTGACGCAGAATCGTCTCGCGGTCCATGACGACAAAAGCTGCAAGCAAGCAATACGGTGCAAATAAATAAAAAGGCAAATTTGCAAACGACCAACTATAAACATTCAAAATAATAAACATAACACTAAGAACAACAGGCTACATCGAACTACAGCCGGTACTACTAGAGGTGCGTGCATTAGGGTAGGCTGGCTTCGCGAGATGCCGCCCAATGCCCAAAGGAGCAAACCTCGTGACTAACAAGCACACAAAGATGCAAACAGAGTGCACAGGTCGATAAGCGTGCGACCTACTGAGCCGCGCGACCCTGCGCCCCGCACTGCACAGATGATGGCCTACATTTCCTGCCCAAATCAGTGCCGGTCGCGGCGGTCGCGGCGCAGAGCGTTACGTCGCGACCAGCGCGCTCCTCCCACGGCCGAAAGGTCGAAAGGCGCGGTTCGAGTAGCGGCGCGGCACAGAGGGCCAGAAGACGGGTGAAGGCGGTCGAAATTCCGGCCGCGTCTTGAGCTCTAGGGTCGGTAAATGGGACTCGAACCGAACCCGTGACCCCAGCAGACAGACCGTGGACCGGTCCGGCCAAGAGCAGCGAGCGAGCACGAGCTCCTTGTTGTTGCGGGGAAGAGGCCAGTCGGTCGGTGTCGCCGCTCGGCGCCAGAAACTCGTCCAGCGCGCGCCGCTCGCACTCCCTTGGGCGGAATGCTTCTCAGGTGTCATATAAATAGAGCGGGACGGAAATACTTTGGTTTGGCCCGGCGGCCGCGGGCGGTGCCGTCGCATCGGCTGGCTGTGCCTCCGCCAGTGGCTCCACTGCCCCGCGCCCCGCCGGCGTGGCGCGGCGTGGCGCGCAGTGGCGCGAGGGAGGGCATCGATCCACGACGGCTGGGAACGCGGCCAAAAGCGCCAAACGCTGCTCGTTCGAACGCGGCCCCTGCGTGCAGCGGGTGAACGGGGAGGGCCAAAGCGCGCTGGGTGACTCACCAAGTCTAGCGAGCCGGCGGCTGGGCCGAGTCCCTACCACGTGCACACGTGCACCTTGCCGTCCTCGAGACCGTTCTCCTCCCGCGCGGTACAGTGGGCCAGAAGAAGGCCCAGGCGGCCGAAAGTCTAGACGCGTTTTGAGCTCCAGAGTCGCTAAACAGGACTCGCATCGAACGTGTGACCCCGCCGTTGAATTCCTCGTTCGGAGAGAAATCGATTGGTGGGGTCACACGTTCGGTTCGAGTCCCATTCAGTGACTAACCCGCACTGGATGACCGCCTTCACCGATCTTCTGGCCCACTGTGCGCCCAGAGACAGCGACGAAGGACGAATCAAGTGAGTGCTCGAGTGAGTGCGTTACTGGACGGCCGCCAGCCGCGCCATCTCTACATCTATTTCGGTTCAAGGTAGGCCGGCGAGCGTCCCCGCGGCCCTGCAGCCCCCTCAACGCGCAGCCCGCTCCAGGACTGTGTGCGCGGATGCAGACGGGCCCTGGCGAAAGGACAATCCTCCGCGACCCCTCCGCCTGAAAGGCATGCAAAAAGCAACACTTTGGCCCCAGCGCTGCTCCGTCTGCCAGCAGTCCGACAATCGATTGCCGATCGCACTATCAACCCGAGACGGAAAACGCGATCGGCAAGGACGGCCCGCTGCGCTTCCCACCTCGGCTTTTAGAGAAGCAGTGTCTTCCCGTCCGCCACGCCACGCCACGCCCCGCGCCATATCGAAGCACTCGCGTGCGTCCGTGCGTGAGCCAGGTCGGCCGGCTGCCTTCCCTCGCTGCACGCACCATTAGGGGCCCGGCCAAGCCAAGGTAAAGGTCAAAAGACCGGCCTGGCCGCAGCCTGGCTGCGGCAAATCTAATTAACTATGAGAACTCTACGCGCACCCGTCCGTGCATACTTTGCGGGGAAGCGCCCGAGATTGTAATCGTGCGTGTCTCTCGTCGGTGGTGGTGATTGGTGCCGTGGTGGGCCGGGCGGGCACGCGTGCGCGTCGTGACACGACAGACACGCCGTCGATGGGCCGCGCCGCCAGAACGTGACCAGACTGCAGCGAGCGATGTGACCGACCGGCAGCGACCGCCAAACACCCTCAGACAAAACCACACGCGGCCGCGGTTCCACGGGGCCCAGCCCACGCCCGTTTACGTCTCGTTTTGTCGGTACGAGAACCGAGGGGAGCCAAGGGAACCGAGCGCGGCCGGGGAACAGCGGGCCAGAAGACCGCTCAGGCGGCCAAAACTCTAGACGCGTTTTGAGCTCCAGAGTCGCTAAATGGGACTCGAAGCGAACGTGTGACCCCACCAATGGATCACTCTCCGAACGAGGAATCCATTGGTGGGGTTACACGTTCGGTTCGAGTCCCGTTTAGCGACGCTGGAGCTCAAAACACGTCTAGAGTTGGGCCGCCTCAATCAAAGGTCTTCTAGCCCACTGTGCGGCGGGGCCTTTTCCGGCCAATGCCACACGAAGTAACCCCAAGTAACGGTCGGCTCGCAATCAAGACGCAAAGGAAACAAAGCCGGGCCGCATCACTCTAAGTACCGCGGTGCAGGGTACAGTACGTACCGAGGAGGAGAGTGAAAGGGGCAGGCGGCGCTTTCTCGCACACGTTTTCGTGGCGACCCCTTTGACGGATGCTGGGATGCGGCAGCAAGCAGCCACGGCACGAATTATAAAGGCACTCAATCAAAGCCGGCACTCGCCAGGTCGGCAGAGTGGGTCAGAAGACCGTTGAGGCGGCCAAAATTCTGGACGCGTTTTGAGCTCCAGAGTCGCTAAATGGGAGTCGAATCGAACGTGTGACCCCACCAATGGAAAGCTCTCCGAACGAGGAATCCATTGATGGGGGGTCACGCGTTCGATTCGAGTACCATTTAACGACTCTGAAGCTCGAAACGCATCTAGAGTTGTGGCCGCCTCAACGGTCTTCCGACCCGCTGTGCGGCACGCCACGCCACGCCGGGACGTCCGTCCGGGTCCGGGCCGAACCGGGCGTCCAGGCAGCGGCGGCTCGCAGCGGCGGAGACACACCAACCCGTCAGCGCCTCGAGTCAGTCTGAGAGGGCGTCGTCGCCGACGCCGAGGGCAGGGGAGGGGAGGGTGCCTGCCGCCTGCCGGCCAGTCAGTCAGTCAGCCGCCAGTCCGGCAGCGAGCCACGCAGTGTCAACGCAGTCAAAAGGGACAGTGACAGTGGGCGGATTGTGCTCTGACGACAGACCTGACGGCGTAGACCAACAGACCTCGGCCTCGGTGGACGTCATGATGGCTTTGCGCCGATAAGCAGTCTGAGTCCAGCAGAACAGGTGAGTTCCCCGCTAGTAATACGTTTTGGCCACCACTCGAGAAGCACCTCTCCGGAGAATGTGTAATCAAGTTGCTCCGACCATCACACCGCCACTTCGGGTTTGCTCTCACGACCCAGCTGCGAGCACTGTCACGCTATAAAAAAATACGTACAACTCGGAAACGAAAAGTGTGCGAACGTCTTGTTTACGCTTCCCCCGTACTCAACTTTATGCTAATGTGACCGCCTCTTCCCGTGGCGTGGCATCCCGAGAAGCAGGTTCCCTTTCCGCGCCACCCAGTGCCAACGCCCCGAACGCCACGGCGCGCGTGGCTGAAAAAATAGATAATAAATAAATAATGTTTTGACGGAGAGTTTAGTCACCAAAGTGGATTCCCGGGGTCGAGGTAAAAACGGCCGATATCAGATTTATACAGGACGCTCGCCCGATAAAGTGTATCGCCGCTGGTGTCACCACCGCATCCGCGGGGCCATCTTGGAGGCTTGGCGTTTGCAGCGACTGGCTCTGCCTGCATCGCACACGCCATCACACAGTGGGCCAGAAGATCGCGCAGACGGAAAAAATTCTAGACGCGTTTTTAGCTCCAGAGTCGCTAAATGGGACTAGAATCAAACGTGCGAACCCATCAATGGATCCTTGAACGATGAATCCAGTGGTGGGGTCACACGTTCGGCTCGAGTCTCAATTAACGACTCAAGCTCATAACACGTCTAGAGTTTTGGCCGCCTGCGCGGTCTTCTGGCCCACTGTGCATGGCCAGCTCGCTCTCGTGGACTGGGATTTGACGTTCAGTATCGCCGTGGCGAGCGTGTCCATGCGGATGTCTAGCCCCATTTGCATGTGGTGCTCACCCCATCTTCCCGGCACGTCACTGTTATTTTCTCGCGTTATTTATTCGATTCATTCCCGGCCGGCCAGGGCTTGCTGCTGCTCGCTGTGCTTGCTGGCCTTTCCTCCGGATTCAGTTGCACGACACAATGGGGCCGAAGTCTGTCGGCCGGCGCTACACCTTGCAGTGCCGCTGCACGGAAACACGACCCGGCCAGCAGCAGCCAGACCTCGCAGCCGGCAAGAGTTCAGTTCCTTGCAGCTCGAGCCGTCCGAGTGGAGCTCGAGTCGCGGAGCGGGTCCAGCCGGGGCGTGCTGATGGGCGGCGGGGCTCCGAGGGAGCCGAGCCGAGCCGTCCTTGAACACACCGGGCTGGCCGGGGCTGCCGGGGCGCGCCGAGCTCGGCTTCGGTTCCATTCCGCAGCAATAATGCAGCAAGGCGACGCGCGAACAGTGGTGTAACTCGCGGCCGCGTGCCGCAAAGATAGCCGGCTCTCTCCAACGGGTGCGAGTACCTGGAGTACCCGGCCAGGGATGGGCCCAGCCAGCCCGTACCGTTCCCGGACGGTACCCGGTCCGTGCCCGGCCGGGACCACCCGCGTCAAGTGGCCCGAGACAAGAGGCACGGGCCAGGTACAAATGCCTCCGTGATGAAGATACGGAGCGCGGACATGTCGTTGGGGTGACGCCAGGACACCGCCGCACAGTGGGTAAGAAGACCGGCGCGGGCGGTCTAAACTCCAGACGCCTCTTGAGCTCAATAGTCGCTGGACAGGATTCGAACCGAACGTGTGACCCCAACATTGGATTCCTCGTTCGGAGGGCAATCCATTGGTGGGGTCACATGTTCGGTTCGTGTCCCATTTAACGACCCTAGAGGTCAAAACGCGTTCGGAATTTCGTCCGCCTTCACCCGTCTTCTGGCCCACTGTGCGCCGCGACGCGCCAAGGCGCCGTGGCGCAACGACGCGGCGCCCACTGAGTCCATTGAGTGCGTGATGAAGCAAGTCACGCCCAATCACGGCGCTGCCTTCATTGAGTAGCGCCCTGCCCGCCAAAGGCAGCCAAGGGGCGTTGCACCGCGCTGCACCGCGCTAGCTCTGCAGCGGGACGACATCCGGCTTCCGGCACGGCCCCGCGTGCGTGCGCTGCGTGCGTGCCAGACACGCTCGGCGACCCCGCGCACGCCGGGCTCGCTGCGTGCGCCGCGCCCTTTGTCATTTAGCGCACGGCTCGCCGTCGTGGGCCTTTGTTGGGTTGGCGGCGCACCAAAAGGGGGCTCCTCGTGGTGCGGCGCCGCTCCTCGGCCGCGACGCCGTGACGTCACCCATCGAGCGGCGGCGTGATGCCCCGTGCAGCCCGTGAATGGGGTGCTCGTTGACAGCCGCCCCGCTCCGCGTAGCTTGGCGTCGCGGGCCTTTCGGGATGTTGCTCTGCGAATGGCGGTGCCGCTGCGCGCTCTGCGACGCGCTGCGCGTGCGCAGTGGGCCGTCGTGGGCCGTATGCCTCATTGTTTGTAAACAAACTGGTGCGCGGCCGCGGCCCCGCATTGCCCTCCTGCACGCCGCCCCGCGTCCGGGAGGAATGGCGAGGAACTCGGCGGCCGGACGGCGCCGCTTCTCCAGACCAGGTGCGCCGTCGTGTTAATTACCTCTGATTTCCGGTACGGCTCGCTGAGACTAGCTGGGTCGGCCCGGTAATCCAATGGGCGGCGCGACGCTCTCTCTCTCTCACTGCACTAGACACGCGTGCGGCCGTGTCTCGCCGTGCCTGTGCCGTGCCTGCGCGGCCCTCTGCGACACGGCAGAGCAGAGCGCGGCACGGCGCACTCGGGGCGCGGCGCGGACGTCGCCTTGCTTCTGCCGAACCCGACAACCAACTGAGTTGCACGCCGCGCCGCGCCGCGTACGCCGCGGTCGCGCCTTGCCGTGCCCACCGCGTCGCGTCGTAGCGAACCCGCGCCCGGTCCTGTGCTGCGCCGCGCGTAGCCGCGCGCTGCCACGACGCCGACCCCGCCGGCAGGGCCGCGGCCGCAGCCCGTACGCGCGTGGCGGGGCGCTGCGTGGCGGCCACATAGCGATCGGGCTGGTGGACGCTGCGGCTTCCCCCTCCACCGGCAAGGGCCGTCTGGCCTCCCCCTCCCCGTCTCACCCTCCGACGCATCCGCGCCGCCGCCAGGCCCCTCTGGCCCCTCCAACATCAACAACGACCGGAGCCGAACCGAGACAGGCCAAGTTGGTTCGCACAAACCATGGCACAAACATTCCTGCAGCGGCGAGTCGAGGAGCGCGCCTCCAGGGCGAGCGTCTGGGCCTCGAGCCCGGAGGCCCGGAGGCCCGGAGCGCCCCGTCGGGCCGCCGACACTGGAGATGAATCCGACAAATGCCGCTAATGCCGGGGTAATGCCCCTTATTCGAGCCTCCTATTACACAATCTAGCGCGGGGCCCCCGGTTTATGGCCCAGCCGGCCGCCGAGCACCGTTCTAGGTGACGCGGTCGTTGGAGGCCGGAGAGTCAGCACCGCCTCTAGGGGAATGTGAGCGGCTGCATTGGTTTGGGGCACAGCGATCCATCACACAGTGGGCCAGAAGACCGCTGGAGGCGATCAAAATCCGAGCGACTCTGGATCTAAAATTGCGTCTACCTTTGGCCGCCCGCGCCGGTCTTGTGGCCCACTGTGCGCCACCACGAAGGTCGTCGCGGCGTTAGAAGGGCCCCCGCCCGGAGCCCCTGTGGAGTGAACGGTAGGCAAGCCCGGGTGACAGGACCGTCCGGCGGGTTTGCCCACCCATGCTTTGGTGGGCGCTTTTGGCTCAGGTGGGTTGCCTCCATTGTTTTGCGTCTCAATCTACTTTTTGCTAAGTTTTGAGGCCTCGAGGGGACTGCTTATGCTAGTCGCAAGTTTGAAAAGCGCGGGTTTTGAGACTTGGTGCGTGTACCAACCCGGGGCCTCATGATTTTTGTTTCTCATTTTGCTTTCGAATTGACTGAGTAGTTGAGAAAAACCAACTCAATAGTCACAAGAATGGAGTATTTCGAAGAGATTGAACAACAGTTCATTGCTACCACCGATTGATTTAAGCCGTATGAATTGGTACCCTTGCTGCTAATGTTACACTGACCGGGCCATAGTAATTGTTTTTGTTGTTGATGAAGCTGGTGTCAGCTGTCTGCCAATTTTATCTTTGTTCGTTCATTCAAATGACTGCAAACTTAGGTATTTATTTCATCTTTCATTCGGTGACTTAAAATTAGCTGTTTCCTGCTTTTATATGTTTTACCCAGATCCTAATCCATGTGTTGTCATTTTGAATTTATGATTTCTATTCAGTTTAACACACTCTAATGCATTCATGTTTTTTCATAGAGTCTCTTCTTTGGCTGACTGTTGTTGGAATATTATGGGGTGGGACAAACCCATTTATAAAGAAAGGTGCAAAAGGATTGGAAAAGGTTGAAGGCAGCAATATAATAACCCAATTTTTCAAGGAAATTTATTTTCTTCTCACTAATTGGAGGGTACGCGTTGTGTTCTGTTTCTCAGAAAGTTGATGTATTAATTTGTAACAATATTTTCTTATTGTAGTACATGGCACCATTTTTTCTCAATCAGTGTGGGTCTGTTGTCTACTTTCTTACTCTTCAGAACACAGGTGGGCTTAATTTATATTCTATCCACACACGCTTTCAACAAAACTATTTATTTAATTTTCAAAAGTTGCTCTTCTTTCAGAAATGTCATTAGCTGTGCCAATCTCAAATTCCTTGACATTTGTGTTCACTGCCGTATCAGGCTGGTTCGTTGGGGAGGGCAAACCAAACTTGAGTAAGTGCTGGACATGATCCTTTTTTATCTCTGATGCCTTCCTTTGATTTATGTAAGACGTTAAGTGGTCATTATTATGTTCCAGGGATGCTTGCAGGAATGTTTCTGGTTCTGTCTGGAATAAGTCTGTGTCTGTTTGATAAAACTGTTAATAATGTATCGGTTATTGAAGATAAAGAACAAATGGGAAAAGAAATTTAAAGTAGTGAAATGTGCCCCATGGAGTCCTCTTTATCTAGAATCTCTGTCCCCCTCCCCCCACTTGCAACTCGTCCGCGCACTGCGCACAGACTAAAGAAACTGTTATATTTTCAGAATAAAAATAATCAAAGTTAATCTTATTATGCAAGTGTCCCCCTAACTTCTTGAGTTTTCCAACGAATTCCAACTTTAACGCACACTGTGGCGACAACATTATATCATTCCCTAGAAATTCCATAGAATTTGAGGTGTAACCGCAGGTTTTTTTTAAATTTACGGCTATCTATCTCAATTAATCCGCCATCAGTGAAACTAGCGCGACCCGTCGGCTGTGACGTGACGTCACCAGCAGATTTGAAATCGTCTGAAAACTCAAAGACTCAAAGCTTCGGTTGAATGGAAGGTATTTTCATTTAAAAGGTGCCTCAGAAATACGTGCTGGATAGTGGTTTCGAGATGACAAAGCAATATAAGTAAGTGAAAATTACACTGGGGGTTAGTCGCCAGCAGCACCACTGCGCGCAGTCCCCAAAAGGCCCACCACGAGCAGATAGAGCGCGCTGTTTTCTCTTCGAATGTGGAGTAATTTTTCATTTTAAATGGCTAAGGAAATATGAAAAGTATAGCTATCAGAGCATACGAAAAGAAAATAGCAGACGATAAAGTTGGTTGTTTATGGATTTAGATTTCCTCCAGCCCCTTCCAGTAGTCATATCTGCCCATATCAGGCCCAGTTATCATATTCAATCATTCTTGCCCATATCAGCCCCCAGAGCCCTTAGCAGAGGGACAGTCCAATGGCAGCACTTGAGGAAGAAGTAACAGGTTCAATGAGCCCAGCAGAAGATGGCCTGTGAGTTATTCCCCTTTACTTCTTTTGGTTTTGTAGAATATCGTCCCCTCGACTCTAAAGATGCGTATAAAGTAAAATTCTCATGATCTTCTTTTTAGAGCTTTATACAAAGATATTTCTTTCAGTATGAGGGACTCCCACAAGTACAAGATGAATCATCAACACCGAGGAAAAGCCCTGATTTTTATTCACACAGATTATGTATGAATGCTAATCAAACTACTAATTACTTTAAATGGTGATAATTTATCTGATGATAAAAAGTATTTGCAGGAACCTGACTTACAACTTCAGAGACGGAAAGGGAGTAAACCTGATGTAGAACGACTGCGTGGATGCTTTTCAAATTTGGGCTTCAAAGTGAAGACTTATAATAATTTAAACATCAATGTTCTTACAAACGTATTAAATGAATGTAAGTTGTTAATTACAATGGACTGGATGAGCGTCTGATGGTGACGAAATTGCAAAGGAATGTGCTCAACTTTAAAACACTCACTTATTTATTTTGAATTAATTATCATACAGTGAGTCAAGAAGATCATTCAAATCGTGATTGCCTGGCAGTTATTGTCTTAACTCATGGAGAGGAGGGAAGGCTGTATGCTCAAAATGGTAGCTACCCTCAAGAACTACTGTGGTCGCCTTTTACTGCAGATAGATGTCCTACACTTGTTGGGAAACCCAAATTATTTTTTATTCAAGTGAGAAACTCTTTGATTGCTTGTGATTACCTTATGCTCTCTTTCATTTACCACTCATTGTTGCAATTTCAGGCCTGTCGTGGTCAACGTTTTGATAGTGGAATTCGATTGCCTGTAAAGAAAGACAAAGTCTTTCAAGAAGCAAATTACAATGAGGACCTGGGCGATGAGCCTAGTCTACTTGAAGTAGAAACTGATTTTCTGGTTGCGTTTGCAACAGTTTATGGTAAACTAACTATAATTAAGGTTTCATTTCCATCTGAGGGAGCACCAGTTATTTTTACCTTTTTCATTTTAAGGTTATGTTTCATGGAAGAGAGGTGGGAGGATATCTTGGTTCATAGAAAAGCTGTGTGAAGAGCTGAATGAGCGGAGGTCGGAGCATCTCCTAACTATACTAACTTACGTCCACCTCCGAGTTGCAATTGAGTGTTCAACAAGAGATCCAGAGAATGCAGAGTACAAGCAAATTCCTTGTGTCACTCACAGACTGAAGAAACTCTTGTATTTTAATAACAATAATCATGACAATTAATGTTTCTCTACAAATGTCCTTTTAACTTTCCCTTTCACCAATCACCAATACTTAATTTTAAAGTCTACCGGTGACGCACACTGTTGCGTCGATACCATAGGATTTTTTGTCTCAGGAACAAGAGAATTTCAGGTTTTTCAATCCCTTGAATGATGATACTCGGGCACGCAGATTCTTTGAAGCTTCATAAAATATTCTGTTCTACACGACACGATATTAGAGTCTACTGAACAAAACAAATGATTACGTATAGCAATTTTTCATACTATGGTTCGGTTTGGGAATTGGCAAAGAAAATATGAAAAGTACAGCAGAGCAGACGACAAAGACAAGGCCATTTTCAATTTATTTTTTGGTAATTTTCCAATCATTTCCTTTCGTCGCAGTTCAAATCTCGTCGATCGCTTATCATTTATTTAAGAGAAGCTCCTGGGATTGTCTCGAAAATTATCGCCTCTCGATTTAGCTGACAAATACTGACTGAAACTGAAACAAGGTTGGATTCTTAGTACACTAAGGCTAGATAGCGCTAGATAGACTGAAAGTCGCTGGAAGTTTTTTTAAACACCGGCCGTTTGGTTTGCATGTAAATGTTTCACTGAATTGAAACCATAAATCCTAGTTCTATCCGCATGATTTTTATCAGGAGAAATGGATCGTGTGCACATACTGGAAGAAAAATTGAGGGAAAGTGCATGTGTTGGAGATGTCGAAACACTTCAAATTCTTCTGCAGAAAGGTATCAATGTAAATGCAAAGCACGAAATAAATGGCTGGTAAGGAATTGCTATGATTGTTGAAGTTAACAACATAACGGAGGAAAAGCTAAACCTTATCTTCGTTCTGCAGGACAGCCTTGCATTGGGCTGCAAAACGTGGTCATCGAGATGTTGTCAAAATTTTGTTGGCCAGTGGAGCTGACGCATCTCTTCGAAACAAAAATAAGGACATAGCATTGTCCCTAGCCTCTAATCCAGAAGTACGTCAGCTTTTAATGGGCGACCCAGAAGATAATTCGTCCCTGGAGCCCTCTTCTGAAACCAAGTTGCCTATTGTTCCAAGTTACTTGAAGCATCCACCTCTAATAGAACGAGTTGATTTACCTGAAACTCGTCGAATCCCTTCACAAGTTCTTCAAGAAAGGGTTTCTACAATTGAGAGAGTCCCTCCACTTCCTGAAGGTTCTGAATCTTCCTCTGTTTATTGAACTGTAAGAAGGAACTATATACTAACTTACGCAAGAAATACTGAATTTTGTTACAGAAATGGTGTTGAAAGTCCGAGTGGCCAACTGTGGGGATCCAGACTTTATTGAGGTTGAGTTGCCCATGGGTGATCTCACATATTCTCGTCTTTTGCGTCTCTGCACTGAAGAATTGGATGTCAATCCTACTCATGTTACTCGAGTCCGCAAACTACCCAACACTATTGTGAGAAAAGACAAGGATGTTGCTCGTCTAAAAGATGGGCAGGAATTGGAACTTGTTCTTCAGCCTGAAGGAACTAGCCGGCTTATACCCTGTAGCAATGGTATGCTGAAAAAAATTCCTGGTTCCAATGCAAATGGTTATCAGTCAATTTCTTTGAATAAAAACCAGACTATTCTGTATTAATGAGTTAATGTGATAATGCAGGAATTCCAGACCCATAACGTACAACCATTTATTATTTCAATGTTAAAAGCAAACACACAATTACTATACTTCTTGTATGCAATAATAGTATGCAGTAATACAGAAGTAGCCAAATGCTTATAAAATACAAGTATTACTAATAGAAGTCTTAGTTACTGTGAATTATTTAGAAGGCTGGGCTTTTACAGTGACAATATTTGCTCAATATAACTGACATGAGGCTCAAGAAAATAGACTGTAGACGTTCATGAAGTCAAACATAATTTCTTTTAGTGCTCAGTGGTATTGGATGTTAAAATCAGTGCTTGAGGTGGACTTTTAAATTCCTCTGAGGAGTACAAATGATGATTTTTATTAACCTTATGTAGAAGTATTAGTGCCATTCCATCCATTTTAAAACTTTTTAGTACAAGTTGCCTGTAGTTGTTAAATATACTGAAAGAATTTAAGTTGTGTTCATAGCCTTGTAAGTTAATATTCTATAAATTGTGTTTTACAGTATAAAAATATACATGCCTTAAAAAGGTTATTCAGTCCAAATCGTGTTATAATTCATCCACCCGACTTCAACAAGAGAACTCCTGCAAGGTAGGCCACCCATCGGCCACGAAATGTCTCTGCTCGTGCGGGGTATTCACGCGCGCTGATGAAGCGTGGTGTAGTGACGCTCGTAGCGCCCCGTGTGGTAGGCCACCCATTCGACGCGTCTGTTCTCCACCAATCACCGTTCACTGTTTCGGGTTCTCGGGGATTTTCCCCTCTGACCCCATTCAGATTGGGGGTCCAGGGCCGCTTAGTGGGGAGACAGGGCGCTTCCTGCTTTGAAGTCATCTCGCTCGACGGAGGCGGCCGGTGTGCCCTGAGCAGTCGTCGGGCCATCTAGCCATCCAGCCCTCGTCAATGACGGCGTCTTGTTCCCTGCCGGCAAGCCGTCCGTACTCCGCGGCGCGGCGAAGGGAGCAGAGCGCGATAACATCGCCTGCCAGTGTAATGCGAGCTCGGGGTGCAGCGCGGCCGGCAAGGCGGCCTGTGTCCCCCGGTGTGGAGTGTTTGTTATACGGTCTTGTGGCGAAAACTTAAAATCTGGGCTATCAAATGCTCATCCAAGGGGCGGCTCATCTTGATACTGGAACATGGTATCTCAATTGGGGGATATGGAGCAGATGTGCGGAGCATCATCGGCCGCCCCGGGGGGCTGCATAGCGCATGGGCACCGCTTCACAAAACACGATTGGTTTACTCGCTTTTTTTTTTGTAGCGTCTGCGCGTCTTTTTGGGGACACTAACGACACGGTGTCGTCTCATGTTTTCCCGCATTTGGGCTCGCAGGCCGTCGGCCGTCCAGACATTTGGCCGCCTACGCTGGTCTTCTGGCCCACCGTGCGTCGGCGGCCCCGTCGCGCGCATCGCGGATGCGGCCCGTATCGGGTGGCGCCGGGCAGAGCGGAGCTAAGCGGAGCCGAGCGGAGCCGAGCGGAGCCGAGCGCCCCGTCGGGCCAACAGGCCTATCACGTTTACTGCAGGCCGCTCGAGCGCGCCTGAGCGTGTGATCAATGTTGTCAATGCGTCCGCAGGCCGCGCAGGCCGCTCGTCACGCCGAGCGCGGCCGTTTGCGTGTGTGTGCGTGCGTGTGTGTGTGTGTGGGGGGGGGCGTGTCCTCTCGCCAGCCGCAGTTTGGGTCTCAGGTCGATATCAAGGCGGTCGCCGATCGACAACGGCGACCACTGCCGGTGATATGGCGACTTTGAAGAAAAGTCGAATGAATGAATGAATGAATGAATGAATGGAAAAAAGATAGATGCGCATGAATGAAGACACCGAGCACGGGGGGGGGGGGGGAACTGTGCATCTTCTTTGCGTTTCGCCGATGTAAGAAAGAAAAGGACCGTTAAACAGCGTGATCGAATGGCGTCGTCCGCAGCGAGGTTTGCATTTCAGCGACAGACTCATCAGTGTGTGAGGTTGTGAGTGTGTGTTTCTGTCCGTGTGTGTGCCGGTACAGCACGCGTGCTCGCGCGGCACAGTGGGTGATGGTGTTCCAGAAACAGCTCGCCCGGTCGATTTGGAAATTCAACTTGCAACACCAGTGCGTTACGGGCCTGACTTCTCAACTGGGGCTGGGGGCTGGCACACTCACCCTGGCGGCCGCGAACCGCACCGCCACGGCCCGCAGTGGGCAAGAAGACTAGGGGAGGCGGCCAAAATTCTAGACGCGTTTTGAGCTCCAGAGTCGCTAAATGGGACTCAAACCAAACGTGTGCCCCACCAATGGACTGCTCTCCGAAAGAGAATTACATAGGTGGTCACACGATCGGTTCGAGTCCCATTTAGCGACTTTGGAGCTCAAAACGCGTCTGGAGTTTGCGCTGGTCTTCTGGCCCACTGTGCGGCTTGGCCTGGCCCACCCCGCCCCGCCCCGCCCCTCGTTTCACTTTTCTGATTGGTTCAATCCTGCGGGAAACACGGCGCGCGGCGTCGCGGCGCCCTCGCGGCGCGTCGCAGTCGGCAAGCGGCGTCGGCTCGCGTCGGCAAGCGCTGGTGCGAGTGGGGGCAACACTCGGCGCCTCTCTCTCTCTCTCTCTCTCTCTCTCTCTCTCTCTCTCTCTCTCTGGTGCGAGAGAGACAGATAGGGGAAAGCCCTGTTCAAAATCTGAACCACTATTTACTCTGCAGGCTTGCAGGCTTCCCGCTCGGCGCGCCAGTGGTGCGGGAGGCCTAGCCGCTCGCCGTAAGGCGTCCTCGGTCGGGTCGGGGGAGTCGCTGGATGGGACTCGAACCTAGCGTGTGACCGTACCACTGGATTGCTCTCCGAACGAGGAATCTGTTGGTGGGGTCACACGTTTGGTTCGAGTCCTAATTAGCGACTCTGCTGCTCAAAACGCGTCCAAAGTTTTTGCCGCCTGCGCTGGTCTTCTGGCCCACTGTGCTCTGGAGCCCCTGGACCTGGAGTGACGCGCGACTCGGCGGGATTTATTGCCTCCCCGCAATAAAGCTGACCACCATCGAACCACCCTGCCCGTCAAGGGCAATGGACATTCTGTGCATCACAACAACAAAAAAAATAAAACAAAAAAAATCGAGGGGGGGGACTTGTGTCATTTTGTGAAAAGCAGTTCTCTGTCACCTCAGTGGGTCGTCTCCAAACAGTTTAGACTAGGCTTTCGGCCGCCAGCTTGCACGGGGCTTTACAGCCAGCGCGCTTCGCTGTAAAACTTTACAGGGCGTGACATTGTGGTCGGTAATTTCGTAAAGCTTGTTGTATTTACGTGTCAAAGGCGCAGAGTGATGAGCCTTTTTTTTTACGAGTCGTATTGCAGTCGCCTGTTGTCCCCGCGAGGAATAGAATGCCCCACAAACCTACACTTCCTTTCGACTGTTTAAAAGTAAACACAGCGAGGGCACTGCTCCGCCATCATTACCATAAGGAACTGTGTCACTTGACTTTGGGGAGACAAAAGGGGCGAGCCGCGGGGAGTCGAAACACGGCCATTCTCCCTGATGGTGTTGTGCCTTGAAGGTAATGAGTATTGGGAAGTGGCGGTCATAAACCTCCGGCATTCATTCCGCGTTTCGTGTGGTCCACTGTGCGCTGCCTCGGCCGCTGGCCATTGTGCGCGGCTGTGGCATTCTTGTCCGACATTCAAAGTAGTGCAAACGATCTGTCGCCCTTCTCTCGCCGCGGTCGCGACTCTCGCCGTACCGAATAACAACCTTTTTTTTTGTGAGTAAATTACTTTTGAGTAAATAATTATTTTTTCTCCATGAACCATTGTGGGCGTGTTGGGATCCGAAACCCGCACGAATGATGAGAAGCGTTGGTTTCGAAATCACGCTCGACCATTTTCTGCTGCACGCGTTGTGATTGGCCCGCGAAAGTTTGGACAATGCAGCCGTCACCACACGGAGGGTGGTCCGGTCCGGCGACGTCCTCGGGACAGTCGTCGTGTCATCCACTGTGTCGTTCCTCCTGCATAACAAAGCTGCCAACATCTGGCCACCAGTAATGCCTCCTCGTCCTTGAGCAGGACAGCTTCGAGGTCCTTGAGCCAGGCCCAGCCTTGAACACCGGCATGGCACGCGCGGGCTCACAGTGGGCAAGACCGATGGAGGCGGCCAAAACTCTAGACGCGTTTTGAGCTCGTGTGGGACTCGAATCGATTGCGTGACCACACCAACGGATTGAGTCTAGAGTTTTGACCGCCTCCACCGCGGTCTTCTGACCCACTGTGCGACGGCAGCCAATCGCTACCGAGGAGCGGGCTTTTCGCTAGGAGGGCGGCGGCGGCGTGGCCTGAGAAACATGCTTTATCTTGGCGTGTATGTGTGTAGTATATGCACGGCCGCGACTGTGGCCGGAGGGTTGAGGAAGGGGGGGGGGGAGGTGCGAATCTCCGCGAGATACGGCATGTGGCGCGGAAACGCGCGCACACACTAACACACACACGAGAACGCGACAAGTGACGGGAAGAGGCACTTTTATGACTGCAGACGGAGCGGCGGGACGGGGACTGTGTTCCTCCCACACTGGGAGCAAAGGGCGAGGGCCCTGTTGTGGTGCCCCCGCTGGGCCTCTGGGCCACGGCCTGCCTGGGCCCCGCAGTGACCTCGCTACGGCACGCCTAGGCTAGCCTAGGCGGGTCGGGCCGTCCCGAGGGGGTGATCGGCCCCACGGCCGTCTCGTCTTGTCATGTCACGCGTCAGCGCGGACGCCTTCCCGGCCACCACACTCACACTCTCTCACACTCACACACTTACACTCTCTCACACTCACACACTCACTCTCTGACACTCACACATTCACACACTCACACACTCACCTCAGACTCGTCTCACGTAGCTTCGAAACAGACTGAAATCGTGGAAGCATCGGTGCGGAATTCAGTCCGATACCTACGCGCTGCGCGAAAGAAGGTGGAAAAGGGTGGGTCGGTTTGGGGGTGGGGGTCCCAAATGCGTGTTTCACGGTCCTCAGTGCCAAATGACCGCTCTGCAGTGTTGTTGGCCGGGCCCCCGCAGGGCCGCAGGGTGTCCGGAGGGTGCCCTGGCAGGCCGAGGCGCCCCCGCAGGGTGTCTCTGTCCCCGCTGCTGCCTTGCTGCTGCCCCGGTCGGGTCCGGTCGGGTCGGTCCCGGGTGCGGCTCCCCGGACAGGGACGGGCAGGTGGGTCGATCGCACTGTCGCGCTGCCCGACGACGTCTCAATAAAGCGTGTCGCCAACAGCTGCAGCATTGCAGCCAACAAAACGGCAGTCAAGTACCGATAATTGCACCCCCCCCCAACCTCTCTACACACACACACACACACACACACACACACACACACACACACACACACACACACACACACACACACACACTCTGTAGGCCCAAGTTAAGCGAATCTTTTGATTTGTGTTGGACAACATTAAAAAACAAAAGCAAAAAAAGTATTTTTTTTTCTAAGTTTGTTCGGCTTAAATGATTTTGGAACTGTCGGTAAACAAGCAAGCCGCCGAACGGCAGCGCCTCATTCCAGAGCGGCTTACCGGGGCTGGCGGCGCTCTGGCTGCCCTGGCTGCCATGGCTGCCATGGCACCGTGGGCCAGGCCAGAAGACCGGCGCAGGCGGTCAAAATTCTTGACGCCCAGAGTCGCTAAAATGGGACTCGAACCGGACGTGCGACCTCACCAATGGATTCCTCGTTCAGAGAGCAATGCATCGGTGGGGTCACACGTTCGGTTCGAGTCTCATTAAGTGACTCTGGCGCTCACATCGCGTCTCGAGTTTTGACCGCCTGTGCTGGTCTTCTGGCCGACTGTGCCTGGCTGCCCTGGCTCGCGGCATCATCATGCCGTTATGCAAATGGCGGAATGCTTGGCGTGAGCGAGCCGATCCGGTGCGGTGAGCCGCCGCACCGGTGAGCCGGTCCGGTGCGCTGAGCCGGCAGTCCAATTGATTCGGCCGCACCACGCCAATAATCAAACGTCGACAGCGGCGCCGAGAGAAAGCAGCAGCAGGCCCCTCGCCGCTGTCTCTCTCGCTCCCCTGCGGCCCGCGGCTGCAACGGAGACGGAGCACCTCGTTACGACGGGCCGATCGATGGATGCCCCGCGAGAAAGGGACGATTGTTCTGGCCTCTAATTGCTGGTGTCGTGCTGGATGTGGCGCGGGATGATCCCCCCGTCGGGCACGCCATGCCGCGCCCCGGAACGCCCTGCTGGAACGCCCCGGAACGCCCACCGCACCAATTAAAAGCGTTGACTTGCCATTCCGTGCCGTGGCGCCCTCAGCACGCGTCTGTTACACCGTTACACATTCTGCAACCAGCAGGACCCTATGGGACGTGCCTGCCTACCTCTGCTGCCCTGCCTGGCGGCTGCGCTGCTGGGTGAGAAACGCGCCGTCAGAAACAACTAATCATTTGAAAAGCAAATACCAAATGGGGGAAAAGCCTCACACTTCTCATCGAATGACCCACCCACGCCCACAAGGTGTGTCTGTGAGTGTTTCTGTGTGTGTGTGTGAGTGTGTGAGTGTGCGTGTGTGTGTCTGTGTGCGCGCGCAAAATGTAGCCACAAGATGGACACCCATCGTCGCCTTATGGCTTCTGGCCTTGACGCCCGAGCGCGTTCGCCTGGTCACGCCCACTCGCTTCGCAATCAATATCACCCACAGACACACAAAGAGAGAGAGAGAGAGAGAGAGAGAGAGAGAGAGAGAGAGAGAGAGAGAGAGAGAGAGAGAGAGAGAGAGAGAGAGAGAGAGAGGTGGTTGAACAGCGAGGGCGTCCTTTGGCCTGTTTGCCGGCTGACGCACGTGTCCGTCGAACTAACCCCCTTAGAGGCGGCGGGAGGCTCACACCTAGGGGCGCCCGGCCCGCTCTCTGACACACACCCCGCCTGTCATTGGACTCGATGGCTGCCCAGCTGGGTTGCGCCGCGCGCCGCTACGTGTCGGTCTCTCTCGGTCCCTCGGCCCGTGTCGGCGGGGGTGGCGCGGGGCGTGGCGCTGTGGCTACCCCTAGGCCCGCCGCGCCGCCCTGCCGCCACCGGGACCCCGCCCACGCCGCCCACCCCGCCCCGCACGGCCATGGCGGCGCCGTGTGGTGTCCAATTGATACCTCACTTGACGTCTCTCTCTCTCTCTCTCTCTCTCTCTCTCTCTCTCTCTCTCTCTCTCTCTCTCTCTCTCTCTCTCTCTCTCTCTCTCTCTCTCTCTCTCTCTCTCTCTCTCTCTCGGCAGGACGTCGGCCGCCTTTCCCCCGGGCCGCGTATACACTACAAAGACCCGCGGCTGACGGCTTCCTGGCCTGGAAGCTCCCTCAATGAAAACTTAACTTGCTGCATACGCATTTCGACCCGGAGTATCCAGTGGGCGTTTCTGACGGAAACTTCAGTCCGGCGCGTCGCGTCGTTGTTGGCGTCGTGCTTGTGGTGTCGGTGGGCCGTCCGTCGTATTTTTCATTTTTTTTTTTGTGGCCCGCGTGAGTGTGTATGTTTGTATTTTGGAACGGTGTATGTGTTTTCTGACGGGATTAGGAAATTTAAATAAAAGTTAATTTAATCTGGCCGTCCGTCTGCGGGTGCGGATGAGGGCGCCGAAAGGCAAAGGCGGGGCGGGGCGGGGCGCAGAGGCGAGCGCGGCTGGAAGCAGGTGCCAACTTACGGCGGCACTTTTGAAGGGCCTAAGCCGACAGCGACAAACATATGGTGCCGCATTCAGAGGACGCAAAGTGGCCGCGGCTTGCTGGGCGGGGTGCGGCGTGCTGGTGCCGCGGGGGGCGGCGGGGGGCGGCGGGGGCCTCCGCTCTCGCCATTAGCACGCTTTGTGAAGGGTGACTCTGGAGGCGACTCTAGTTCGAGACGCAGCGAGCGGCTTTCTTCGCTCCGCGCGATGCCGCTCGTGTCGCTGTGCTTCGAGCGCGGCAAAGGTGCCGAAAAGCCCTTTCCCCCGGTCCGCGAAACGACTCCTAATCCCCCCACCCCTCGCCGTCCTCCTCGAAGCCGAATGAAGCGATCGCGGCGAGAAGAACGATAATGGCGGTAAATCAAGGCGGCTACGAAAACCACGTCTCGAGCCTTTATTTATCGTGTTGGACACACGGGCCGGGATTAGAAGTAAACATTGTGAGCGGTACCGGCGGGGCCGCGGCGGGGAGAACGCCGCAAGTCCGCGCGTGCGCCGGCACGGATACGGCCTTGTTGGCGGCGGCGCGGCGGCGCGGCGGCACAGGCCGACGCCGATGTCTCCATCCAGCCTCTTTCACACTTGCTTCGGAATAAATGGCGACGGCTAGTTTGGAGACCGCGGGGCGTGGGCCGAGCCGGGGGGCTTCGGGACGCCGGCGCGGAGTGGGCCAGAGAGGCGGTCAAAATCTAGTACGTGTTTTGAGCTTCAGAGTCGCTACATGGGACTCGAACCGAACGTTGACCCTCCTGCTCTCCGAAACGGGGAATCCATTCGTGGGGTCACACGTTCGGGTCGAGGGGTCTATATCATTTGACCCACCTAAAGTAGACCGACAAAAATTAGATCTGCTCTGGGTTCGAGTCCTGTTTAGCGGACTCTGGAGCTCAAAACCCGTCCGGGATTTTGACCGCCTCCGGTCTTCTGGCCCACTGTGCGGGGTCCGGGCCGTGTCCTCGTCGGCGTGCTGCTGCCTCAGCGAGCCGTCGGGCCGCCCTGTAATTTCAGAGGTAGGCCCTTTGTTTGCCACGACCTCACCTCGCCAGTGGCTGCCTTGGCTGCCTCGCCGCGGCCACCACCCACCGCACCGTGACTCAGCGGCGGGGCGGGGCGGGGCGGGGCGGGGCCGCGCCATCGTCTGCCACGCCATGCAGGCCATGCAGGCCATGCAGGCCGTGTCTGTGCCACCGCGAGTCCCACGGTAGAAACACGTCTATAGTTTCGGCTGCCTGCGCCTCGCTGTCTCTTGGTGACCTCCCCAAGCCAAGGCGTTGGGCGCCGGGCGGCGTCGAACCGCGGTCGATCGCTTGGGGGCCGAGAGTGAAGCGCGGGCAATCGCGAAGCCCCGACCCATAATGAGGCAAGCGCGTGGAGGCGGCCACAACTACGCGTTTCGAGCGCCAATGTCGCTAAATGGGAATCGAACCGAACGTGTGACCCCGTTCGGACGTCGTTCGGAGACCAATCCATTGGTGGGTTCTCACGTTCAATTCGAGTCCCACTTAGCGACATTGGCGCTCGAAACGCGTAGTTTTAGCCGCCTCCCCACTGTGCCCCGCCTGCATTAGTGATGCCGTCGCGGGTCGGATCGGCGGGCTTGGCTTGCTTGGCGACACGGCCCGGCCACGTCGACCCACTGGCACCACCATGCCGCTGCATATTTGACGTGTTTTCCAAAAGCCATTCGCCCGCGCCGACCTCATCCACTTTTCAGAATTGTGCCGCTCGGCTCTAGAACCCGGCGGGGTCGCGATCGCTGCCATCATCGCATGCGCTGTGACGCCGTGCGACCCGGCCACGTGGGGGCGGGGCGGGGCGGGGCGGGGCGGGGCGGGGCGGGGCGTCTGCCGGGCGACACCTGCCGCGCTTCTCAGAGGCCGAACAACGCGAACGGGGCGCGTGTTGCCAGGCCGCGCGTTGCTGGCGTTGCACACACAGGGGCTTAGTCGCCGGCTGGGTGCATCTGGAGGGGCCGCTAGGTCTAGGAGCGGTACCAGACTGCTGCGCCCCCTCGGAACTGTTTGTGTCGTGCCGGCGGCGGCCCTGCGACCGGGACACGGGGCCATGCAATATGCACAGCGTGCACGGCCACGCCGGGCGCAGGGGCCACGGGGAACGCCCGGCGCCACCTGCGCAATCTCACGGACCATCACGCCACACCGCGGCAGTCACGCGCGTGCGTCTATTTGGACCGCACGGCAGCCCTGCTGCGTAGCACGGTCTATTGTGGGACGCGCTATGACTGAATTTCGGTGTGCAAATCCACTGAATTTCAGTTGAATTTCAGTTGAATTTTGATGAATTTCGGGCAAAAACTTCTTAACTTCGAGAAGAATTTCGATTAAATTTAATAAATTTCAGGAACTCTCAATTTTTTTCGTGAATTTTGGTGCACAAAATCGGCTTGAGTTATTTCTCCGTTGTGGGACGACTGACTAAGCGAACTAATGCATATGCAGTTTTCGCTCTGAAGCGGTCAAGTGCTGCCCCCCTTCTCTCTCTCTCTCTCTCTCTCTCTCTCTCTCCCCACCACCACCACTCCCCCGCTCGGGGTGTCCAAATATCCCACGCACTCTGCAGTGGTGTGTCCGGCTTGGACTGCATCCTCTCCCACACTGCTCGCTGCTATGGGCTTCTGATCCTGCTAGCGGCCGGGCATGCCCGTCTGCACACACACACACACACACACACACACACACACACACACACACACACACACGGCTGAACGGCCGGAACAAGATATTAATTCAAATCCCCCGGAAGCCAGGGATCAGACGGTGTGGTCGGTCTTATGTTACGACGACGCGGAGCAGATAGAGACAGAGAGAGGGAGGGACGGAGAGAGAGACGGACAAGGCGTGAAGGAAGTCATATCCCCGCGCGCCGCGGATCGAATCCTCCTCCCCGCCCCTTCTCCCCCCCCCCACCCCGCGGCCCTCCGCCGCGTCGCGCTGTCAGCCAGCAGATTGTACACACAATTTGTACGGTATCTTAAACTTTTAATTCGCTTTGTGTGACGGCCGGGCGGCCTGATCGAGGGGCGGCTGGCCGGCCGGCCGCGCGAAGACGTACATGTGAGAATGGCTTCATCCCGCGCTCCGCGCCGCAGCGAGCTAAAGAGCCCGCAGAGTCGCGGCGAAGGCGAAATAGGTGCGGCAGTGATAAAACGCGTATATAAATGTCATCGATTTATTGAGTTTGCCCGGTTCCCTGCATGCATGTGCGTTTGTGTGTGTGTGTGTGTGTGTGTGTGTGTGTGTGTGTGTGTGTGTGTGAAAAGGTGTTGTATAGAGGGCATGCACGCCACAGCGTTGCGGCGCACGGAGCAAGCAAAGGCATAAGAAAGGGGATGGAAAAAAAATGTTTTAAAAGTTTTTGAGACCGCATCTAATGGAGTTGTGAAACTGCGCACCCAGCCTACCTTTTAGTATCAAAATATGTTTGGGATGGGAACCCCGAGGCGGCGGGGCGGTCCGGGGCGGTCCGGGGCGGGCCGCGCACCAGCCAGCTGTAGGCCGCAGCCCACTGTGCAGCGCGCTGGCAGGGGTTGGAGGCGGCGGGGAGGCCGGGGCCGGCCCGGGGGGGTCGCGGCGTCGAAGGGTGCGACTCCGTCACCGCGCTCCAAATTTATGTGAGGAGGCACAAAATTATGATATCACTGCTACTGCTGGTTCACCGCAGGCCTTCTGTGTGTGTGTGTGTGGCGACGGGCAAGCCCTCGGGGTTCGAATCGCGCGGCGCTCGCGGTGGTTTTGTATGCTCAAGGAAATTGTGGGTGCTGATACTGTGCAAACGTGTGTATGAAACGGAGTCTCTCTCTCTCTCTCTCTCTCTCTCTCTCTCTCTCTCTCTCTCTCTCTCTCTCTCTCTCTCTCTCTCTCTCTCTCTCTCTCTCAGGTCACGACCATGTCGCCGACGAAACGACAGGCTCGATGCTGACGCTTTCCTTGAAACCATACGGCACCCCCGTCCCTCCCTCTGCTGTGAGTGTTACACTTTTTGACCGCTCTTCGACGCGCGAAACGACGCGACGACACACACACACACACTCACACACGCGCGCAAACACGACACTCACACACGGACGGAAACACACACACACTCTCTCTCTCTCTCTCGCACACACACGTCGTAAACCACACGCAGTCGATGAATGGCCGTATATTAATGGAAATTTATGTGCGGCTCCAATCTGCGGCCCTTTTTACCTGGAATGAAACGGAATGGGGTGAGGACAAGGCCTCTTTGTTGCGGCCACAAAAGTGTACAAATGTCCAACAGCGCGCCGTGGCCGCGTGAACCTTGCCCCGCCAAAGGGTTAGGTCGGCCGCGCACAGTGGGCCAGAAGACCGGCGCAGGCGGCCAAAACTCTTGACGCGTTTTGAGCTCCAGACCCGCTAAACAGGACTCGAACCGAACGTGTGACACCACCAATTTATTCCTCGTTCGGAGAGAAATCCTTTGGTGGGGTCACACGCTCGGTTCCAGTCTCATTGAGTGACTCTGGAGCTCACAGCGCGTCAGGATCGCCTCCTCCGGTCGTCTGACCCACTGTGCCGCACCGGGTGACACCCAACACCAACGCGTTAATTCGTTTTGTCGACTCGATCCGTGTTTTCGCGATTAATCCTCGCAGCGTTCGTCCACTCGGCTCACTTCGTTCGGGCGCGACCTTATTCTTTCGGTTTTGTATTTGAGCGTTTCCCGCTGCGTTGCAACGGCGCGGCGGCGGAGCGCGCTCACACACACACAGACAGACACACACACACACACACACACACACACACACACACACACACACACACACACACACACACACACACACACACACACACACACACACACACACGGCTTTTCAGGGGAAAAACAAAAACAACAAGGAGCGAGAAGGCAGAGCGATGCAGCCAGTCTGGACAGTCTGTGATTTATACGCGACAAAAAGACGGAACTAATAAAATAAGTCACCACCAGCGGCGCTGCAGTGCGTTGCAGCGCTGTGCTGCAGGACAACGCCCCGAGCCGTTACACCGCGGAGTGCGGTCGCGTAATGAAAAACAAATATCCTTCCGCGCGCCCCCACTCGTGGACAAAAAAAAAAAAAAAAAAAAAAAGGACGAAGGGGAAAAAAAACGGCGGTGCAGAGCGCGGTTCTAATTTGCAGTGCGACAATGAGGGCACCTGGTCACTCCGTTGTCACTCCTCGCGGGTTTGTTTTCCGCTGTCAATCAGCTAACCGGAGGATGAGTGCCGCAGAAAGTTAATACATACATAAACAAATGGCCGCGGCTAGCCGCTCATAGGCTCTGCGTTTTGGTCGATAAATTTGAGAAAACTGTCAGGCGTTTTGTAAACATGAATGGGAATTTGTCCACTTCGTAGTCGCAGAAATTTACGATATTGCATCTTTTTCTTTGAATTATAAAAAAAAAAAGCAGTCCTTGTCGGTTCCTTTCCTCGATGCTTGTCTAATTGTTTAGTCCGGTCTGACCACTGGTGTCTCGGAAAGTCATCGCACCAATCCTCAGCAACTTCAAGTGGCGAGAAAAAACTATTAAATAATAAGGCGGGTCACTCTGCTTGAAGAAAATGGAAAAAACTTGCCTACATCTCGTCTCGTCTTACCCCTCTAAGCAGACCAACGATAACCACAAACAATAAATTCGTCATGTTATTAACAAGCCAGCCTATCATCCCCTGCGAAGGCTGGCCTCTGCTTCATAGGGAGTAATGCACACACGCACACACACACACACACACACTTTCACGCAGACGGGTTCGCGGCCCACCCAGTCAAGTATGAGTTACACACTTGAAGAACAAAAACCACCGCCGCCATCTTTGCAGCGCGTACTTGCTCTTGGAGTGGCATAGTGTTGGCCGCACAGCAGTCCGGCATGTGTTTTTGGATAGTCCACTCCAACATGCAGCACGCCTGTGCACCTCGACATGTCCGTGTCGGAGTGGCAAACAAGAAGAAAATATTGTTAAAAACAGACGTACGAGTGTGTGGAGTTAAGCCCGTCCAAACACGGGGCCGTCCACCCCCTCCCCACTCGGCGGCGGTGGCGGCCATGCTGCGCCGCGTCCCCCACGCCGTCCCCGCCAAGCCGGCCAGCCAAGCCACACACCTCACGGCGCCACGGCCTCGCGGGGCGTCAACCCTTGCCGTCCGCGCGTCCAGCCTGGCAGAATAATAAATCAATAAAATAACATTTAGACGCTCCCCTCGCTTACAAGTGGGCCCGGCGATGCGCACCAGTCGCTCACTTGATTCTCCTCATTCAACAGTCATTCTCCTCGCATTTTTTCCTCATTGTTGTTTCATTTTTACCTCCGAGTTTTTTAAGCTCGCCTGAGATAAGGCTATCGCGCCATTGTTTTGTAGCGGTCGGACTGGACTGGTACCGGGCCAGCCTTATAGGTTGGGACGCCAACCGCAGTATGTGATTATTGACGGTGCCTTGTTGGAACAGCACCCCCTCCAGGTGCCACGACCGCGAGGCACCGCGAGGCGAGGCCCCACGTGGGATGCGGGAGGCCCCACAACGCCTCGCGAAGCCCCGCCAAGTCAGTAAGCCCCGCCAGGCCCCGCCAGGCCCCGCCAGCGCGACAGAGTTCGTCGCCGAGTACGCCCTCCCCGAGGAACGCTCTTCACCCCAACAAAAACCCCCAAGCGTGTGCGTGTGCGTGTGAGAGAGAAAGAGAAGGAGAGAGAGACTCGGTGACGAAAGCGAAAGGAAAATGACTCACCGTCCGCCATGACACGTTACGACCCCGACACTCACACGGCATTGATACGTAGCACTGCGGCCTCCGGGACCCTCGGGACCTCCCGCACCGTCGCGGTGTCCACCAAAGGGGACGTCCCGTGCGTCCCATCCACGGCCCCATCGCCCGGAACGGATCGGCCCGTAACGAGCCGGGATAGGGGGCGGTGCTTTGGCACGCCCACGGCCTGCCCACCGCCGCCTTGCTGGCCCACCACCGCCTGCTGCCTGGCCCACCGCCCTCTCGCGTCGCTACATCTCCATCTTTATAAACTGAACTTTCCATAAACAGCAGGCGGTTGACGAAGAGGCCTCCTCACAGATTACGGTAAAGAAGGCAGGGTTCCCCATTCTTCGCGAAAACGTTGAGAGAATGGTGAAGAAAAAAACAAGAAGACCAGTGTCGGCGCGAGCGGCTAGACTGTGTGCGAAGTAGGGCTTGGCAACGGTCTGGCGAGTCGACGATGGAAAGGGTAAAGGGTACGGCGGCCGGGCAGGGCGCTCCGATATTCCACGAAGGGCGCGTTTCGCGCATGGCAGACCGCAGGCTTCGAGGAAAGCGTGACGCAAGCCAAAAGGCGTGGCCCAGGCCACACCTGCTCCCCTTTTCTCGTAATAATTTTCTCGATTACTAGGAACAAAAATATATGCAAGAGCGATGCCGTTTGCCGTCGCTGCGTGGACGCGGTGGACGCTCCCCCTCTCCCCCTTCCACCAATGTTTGTCCTTTCCTCAGCCGACGAATCCAAAATGAGCCTCCATTCTGGAGGGCTTGGAAACGCATGGCCTGCCGGGCCGTTTTTTTTAGCCGCGATGGGGGAGCCTCAAGGACGAGGGGAAGGGAAGGGGGTGAAAATTTGGAGACAGGCTTGTTTCCGGGAAGCGCCGCCCCCGAACACACCTCTGCGTTTTTGCCACTTCTTTGCCCAATTCTTATTTTAACCCCAATATGACACGATTTGAATCAATGTGACTCAATTTTCGACCAGGCAGGCTCATTGAGGAAAAATTTGGAATGTTTAGGAAACCAGGGAGTCGTTCCTAAATTTCGTGACTTGATGGTCCTCTTGACTTCTTAAAAATGGTCGTTTAAGCGCGGTCCCCGGCCTGGCGACCACCCCGTAGACGGGCACAGCACGGCACGGCCATGGCGGCCCCGTTGTTATTGGAGATAATCTCCGTAGAAAAAGTTGTCATTCTTCCAACGCGACTGGCGGCACACAGAAGTCATCCGGAGGAGGGGGACAAGACAAGGCGGAGGCGAATCGAATCGGGAGTAAAGAATGGAGATGAAGACGTGTTGAAAGAGAGGGGTGTGTGTGTGTGTGTGTGAGAGAGAGAGAGAGAGAGAGAGAGAGAGAGAGAGAGAGAGAGAGAGAGAGAGAGAGAGAGAGCTCCATCAGTGCATGTGTGCGTGCAGTCGTGTGACCATATGTGGGACTCGATTTTAGCGTTCCAAGTTCGAGATTTTGAGGCCGGACGTTTCTCCTTGCGATGGCTTTGCTCTCGCTGCTGCGCGAAAGTCCCGCAGCGCAGCGATGACCGTGAGGTTTTCTCTCCATAACCGTTCCCGACTATTCGCACTGCGCCTAGTCATGGAGGTAATGACGCTTGGCTGGTCACGTGGGGCCTCCAGCCTCCAGGAGGGGCCTCCAGGGGCCCCCTGGCGCCAGCACCGTGACTCCGGTTTGATGCTTCATAAGTCCCCTGAGGCTGGTGGGGGGCTTTGCAATGCGCAGCCTGGACCACCCCATGAACACACAACATGCGGCACTGTGGTCTGCCCGTGTGAACGGGGCGACCCGACGCTTGGAACAGCCACGACCACACTCTACATATACATACACGCTTGGAACACTCACACTCTACATACACGCTCATGCGCCACTCACACACACACACACGCGCGCGCGCGTCCCACGGCCCACAACAGAGTCACATCCGCCCCGTTGGCAACACTGTTCCACAAACAGTCGCTGGCTGACGCCGCGGCCGCGCGCTGACTGATGGCCGCCACTTCCAAAGGAATACATTACACGCCGCCGCGCCGCGCCGCGGCAAACACAAGGTAAGTCTGGCACAGAGGGCCCGAAGACCGGCGGAGACGGTCGAATTCCCGCGGACGCGGGTGTAGAGTTTTAGCGCCCTGCGGCGGTCTTCTGGCCCACTGTGCGCGGCCGGCGCCCAATTATACGCAGTCAAGTGTGTCGATCCGGATTAGGCCCGCAGTGCTGCCACCCTAATTGGACGGTTTCGTTTACATTTCTGCAGAACGAGCGAGAAAGCGCGGGCGCGGCATTTCCATACCGCCGTGTACACACGAGGTGTTGTTCCAGCGTCTCAACACGCACATTGAATACATCAGACCTTATCGTTTCAAACAACAAACGCTTCGTGTTTTTCGATAGCATCAGTTGGTGCGACTAGCGCCCTTGCGGCGGCTGGCGCGGCGGGCCTGCTTGCACGCAAACAGGAATGAAAACGCACGCAAATACGTCATAATTAAAACGGTAAAAAAAAAATTAAACCCCGTGGCCATGCTGAATAAAGTGTTGGAAATAGGGCTTGGGCGGGGCCAGCAGGTCGACTGGAATTCTGTTGGTCCCCCTGCCGCCCACAGCGCCCCCGGGGGATAGGCAATTTTCACAACTGTGTCCTTGCGAAGCGTGAAGCGATGGGCGTGTCTCGATAGTTACTGCAAAGGGGTGTGAGGCGAGGCGGGGTGTGATCGAGGTGGCAAACCTGCGAGTCGGTGGTCGTAAATTGCAGCGAGTAAAACGCACAGGCCCTGAATCCTTGATGGGAATGCTGCGAATGGGCGTGAAGGCATTGGCTCCCCCGATCAATATGTAGCCCACCCCGCTCGCCTCTTTGACCCGGCATTCGTAATTAATTGATTGCCGTGTCGGAAGGGGAGCACTGCTGTCGCGAGCCCCGTGACAGTGGGCCAGAAGACGGGGTCAGTAGAGGCGTTTAGAGCTCCTGACTCACTACTAAATGAGACTCGGACCGAACGCGTGACCCAACCAATGCATTTCTCTCCGAGCCAAAAATCCCTTGGTGGGGTCACACGTTCGGTTCGAGTCCCATTTAACGATCGTGGAGCTCAAGACGTTTTTACAGTTTTGGCCGCCTGCGCTGGTCTTCTGGCCCACTGTGCGTGATAGCGATCAAACGCGGCAGGGATAGCCTTGCGATAGCCGGGGGAATTTATTTCGACAAAGCCAGAGATGGGCCACCTCTTACAACTCAGATTTTCTCACAGTTTAGTGTTCTTTCTTTGGGAAGGTTCGTTTGTAGGCCTTTTTTTGGGGGTGCCTGTAACTGTCGCGGTAAGACAGCCGGGCGAAGTAAATATATTGATCTCAATGGACTTGTCCTCACCACGTAAGGGGGCGTGGCTAGTGTGGAGTAACTAGGAAATCCTCTAGACTTCCGCTTTCTAGAGGACTTCGATGAACGGCGAAGCTTGCTACACTGAATAAATGAAAATCAGTTTGGAGTGCGGTTGTCCACTTTCTAATCCCCCAGTGGGACGACGGCTGCAGGCGGCCTTTCGACTGCCAGGCCGGAGAGTGGGGAAGGGAGCGCACCGCCTGTGTAAACACGCCCTCAATTGTGGCTCATTGGTGTTTGATATGCCATTGAGGCCGTGAAAGCGATCGCGCCGCCGGCGGCTGGCGGCAGGCGCGGGCCGCGGGCCGGCTGTGGGGCGGGGCCAGCGCGGCGGCTGGGCCGCTGCCATTGGCCGCCAGGAGGGGCCAGCGGCGCGCGGCGTGGCACGGCGCGCATGCGCCTGCCTGGCGGGCCTTCCCCCTCCACCGCGGCCTGCCGCACCCGCCCGCGCCCCCCGCCCCGCCGCCGCAGCCGCCGCGCCAGGCAGTTGTCAAATGCGGGGCAACAGGCCGCGAGGCCCGCGAGCAGAGCCTCTTGTTGTCGGTGTTGTTGTTCTCCGGCTCGCGCTGCCGCACGCCGCCGCTGCTGGCTCGCGCGATCGCTGTCAGAATTACGAGTGTCGAGGACGTCGAGGACATCAGTCAGCAGAGCGCGCCGCTCCGAGTGGGTCGCGCGGCATGGAGCCATGCTGCTGCCCTAGTGTGTGATGGTGAACGCCGCCGCGCCGTGCCCGCCGTGCTCGCAGCACACCCTCGCCGGCACGCTGGCCCTAACCATGGCCCGCCCGTCTGGGGCTGGGCCCGGGGCCCTGGGCGCGCTGGGACCCCTGGGGGCGCCGACGCCCAGGCACCCCCAAGGGCCTCTCAAGTCGTCCTTCAGCATCAACTCCATCCTGCCCGAGACGGTGGTGGCCAGCGCGTCCCCCGACACGGCCGAGCACGGCCTCGACGAGGACACCCCCCTGGACTGCAGCGCCAGGGCCGCCCCCGAGGACGACGAGGAGGACGAGGACGAGGACGAGGAGGAAGCCGTCATCAACGTGGACGAGGACAAGCCCGGTGAGGACGACACCACCAAGGAGGGGGAGAACAAGAAGGAGAAGGACGAGAAGAAGAAACACGAGAAGCCGTCGTACTCGTACAACGCCATGATCATGATGGCGATCCGGGACTCGCGGGACAAGCGGCTCACGCTCAACGGCATCTACGAGTACATCATGACCAACTTCCCGTACTACCGCGACAACAAGCAGGGCTGGCAGAACTCGATCCGCCACAACCTGTCGCTCAACAAGTGCTTCGTGAAGGTGCCCCGGCACTACGACGACCCCGGCAAGGGCAACTACTGGATGCTGGACCCCAGCGCGGAGGATGTCTTCATCGGCCAGTCGACGGGCAAGCTGCGGCGCCGCTCTACGGCGACAAGGAATCGGCTGACGGCGTTCGGCCGCTCGCTGGGCGGACTGTACCCGGGGGTGCCTGGCGTGCCGCCGGCCTACACGCCCTGGGCGCCGCTCTACTCGATGTATCCGCGGTACGCCCTGCTGCCGCCGCCGCCCGCGCCGCTCGCGCCGCCCCCCAAAGTGACGCCCGCCAGGCCCACCCCCATCGCCGCGGGGGCGGCCGCGCCGCACGGCTTCTCCATCGCGCGCCTGCTGGCCGGGGTGCCGCCCCCCGCCGCCCCCGGTGTGCCGCCCCTCGTGCTGCCCACGCCGCCCCACGGGCCGCCGTCCTCCGGGGACACGGCCATCAGCCTCTGGAACAGCGCGCTGCAGCTGCTGCAGCACCAGCATCAGCTGCAGCAGCTGCAGCAGCAGCAGCAGCACCTCCACCCCGCCGACCTGCACCACCACCTCGGCCGCCTGCCCGCGCGCCCGCCCTCGTCCAGTTGCTCCAGCTCCCCCGAGCTGCGGGAGCTGGGCCGCCCCTCGCCGCCCCCCGCCGCCGCCCCCGCCTTGAAGCCCGTGGGGCTACGGCCCGCCCCCAGGTAGGGCCCCAGGTAGGGCCCCGCGGGGAGCCTGGAGCCTCGCCTGCAAATTAGTGGAAATGTGCGTGTTGAGTGTGCGTTTTTCAAAGTGCAATTTGCAAGTGATGGAAACTGGCCCGGTGTGCTACCTGCGAACAGAACAATGCAGGCTGTGCGATCGCGTCGAGTCGCCTTGTGGAAGGGACCGAATCCTGTGCCCTGCGCACGATATCTGTGATAATTTATTATTCATTGTTTAGCTATCTGGCGGTCTTTGTTTTCTTCTAGCTTGCACCGCGACATTATTTTTGCCGCAAATTCTGTATTTTGGAAGAGTCTTTATTTGTTCAGTATTTTTAGCTTTACTTTGCGCTGTGTTTTGAAGGGATTTTGATGATTCTCGATCACAAGATAGAATGCTTTCAGCACGTTAACCTGTAGAGGAGCGGTGATTCTGTTTGCTCCTTTTACAAAATCTGGTGTATTCTCACGAGTTATTGTCAGTCGGCATACCTTATTATCCGTTCTTTGCAATGAGAACTATGATTATTCAGTTGTTATTTAGCTCATTTTATAAAAGTTGATTTATTAGGGCGCTTGGATATGAAAGGAAGTCGAGAAGGTCGCATGAAGACACGACTCCCTTGTTTTGTTATTGATGTTAAAATACTGTTCATAATTGCTGATATGTGTTAAAAAGACCAAAGATTTAAATTATTATTAAATGGTTATTTCATATTGTGCATTGGACTTAAGTTGTGATGGAATAAAAGTGAACCACTTATTTCTGTACCCGTTTTGCGTTTTTATTCCAGATGCAAACCAAAGCTTTGAAAATTTGAATATTTTTTTAAAAAGAAATATACACAAATACTGAAATAATGACTAAAAAATGAATACAGTATGAGAGTGTGAATTGCATCCCAACCCATTAGGATCCGTTTGCACTATGCGAAAATGGCAGTAGATTATCGACTAATGACCTACCTCACAAATGGCCTGGATCAGCCTGCAATTCGCGCCGTGGTTTCAAACGCCGCTGCACGCTACGTATACATACTAAGGTGGTACCACTGCTACTGCCGCATGCACCGCGCATCAGACCAACAAATCTGCCAAACATTTTACTGTGAACAACAATAAATAAGCGCACCCCATTAGCCCTTCTTCCACCTGTTGCGCAGTATAATATGTCGTCTCTCCCCCGCCCTAACCCGCGCTAACTCAAAGCGAATACGTACGTACAACGTGGCAATGCAGTAACTCCGTGAATGAGACGAGCGGGGCTTGATCATTTTTAAGAAGCGTAAAGACAAAAGGAGTGTCTCTTTGGTAAAACACACACACAGACACACACAAACACACACACACACAAATGTGCGCTCTCACAGAGGTGCTCTTTGGTATTCTGCGCATGCTCGCGCACTGCGTTTAGTGCCCCCGCGGTTCGGCTGCACATTTCACTCGAGTCGATTTGTCAGCTCTCTCTCGCCGCTGCCGCTGCCCAGGCCGCACCCCACCTGCTCACTTTGTCTTCGCGCCTTGTCAGCGCCAACTATCTCGCATGCGTTTAAATCGGTCCGAAAATAATATATCTGCCGACACACCGTATTAAACGTCTTAACGCGCAAGGCGATGTAGATTCACTCTCAAGAACAAAAGCGGACGACTCTGTTATTTATTTTTATTTTATTTTTTTAAGAAAAGAAAACAGCAGCAGCAACTCCGCCAAAAATTTGTGACCATTGACGAGCTCATAAAAAAAGGAGGCCTTTCTTTCGAAAGGCCGACATCCACCGACCTTATTGCTTGTGCAGACACATCCCGATCAGTTGGCAGCAGCAACTGTTGGCAACCCGGCGAGTTTGTGTATGTCGATGTGTGTGTGGTGTGTGTGTGTGTGTGTGTGTGTGTGTGCGCGTGCGTGCGCGGTGTGTGTGTGTGTTTGCGTGCGTCGTAACACAACGTCTTTTCGGCGCCACCCCGCTGCTCGCCTCAATTAACCGTCCCCAAATATTGGTACTTGGATCAAACTCAATCCGCGAGCGGCTCGTAAAAATGTGGCTGTTTCTGTGGCACCTCGGGGCTGGTCTCTACCTCTCTCCGAGGCCGGGGCATTCGCGGCCTTTTCCCACTCCAACGCTCGCGTCTCCAAGGCCAGTTCACAGCGCGTCCTAGGGTGAACCCATCGCCGCTTGTCTTGATGCCTCAGAAAACGCGCGCACGCTGCACCGATTATGTTTATATACTTTTTTTTGTGTGTGTGTTTTGTTTTTGTCGGCGCGGTTTTGCAGCCCGCCGCATATCGGCCGGATTGCGAACGTGTCCATAAATTGGTCGGGCTGCCAGGCCGTTGTATGTGTGCTCGGGGTGCATGCGTGACTAGCGGCTACTACCGCGGGGCGCGAGCGCGGCGCCATGCAGGCCTCGCCGCCCGGCCTCGCCCGCCGCCGCGCAGTGGGCCGGAAGACCGGCGCAGGCGGACAAAATTTTTGAGCTGCTCAGTCGCTTAACAGGACTCGAACCGAACGTGTGACCCCACCAATGGATACCTCGGTCGAAGAGCAATCGATTGGTGGAATTACACGTTTGGTTCGAGCAACTCTGGAGCTCAAAACGCGTCTGTGGCCGCCTGCAGCAGCGGTCTTCTTGCCCACTGTGCGCCGCAGCAGCAGTAACAGTCATTCGTCTCGGCCAGGCCTCGGCCAGCCGGGCCTCGCGGTGGACATTTCACTCTGAGGGGAAAATTCCCGCCGGGCGGTGGTGTAGTGACGATTGCGGTGTAGCGGCCGTGTGAAACACGCCGTGTAGTACAGCCGGACAACAAGCCTTTTGGGTTTTATTTGATTGAAAACACGCCGCCGTCGCTTTCCCTGCTTGTACTCGGGCCGTAACGCAGCGGGGTGCGAAACGCTCCGGCCGCGCCAGCCGCGCCGTCGCCTCGCTCGCGCGCGCGGTGTGCCGCACACACGCCGCTAATTGCGGACGGTCACAACGAGCCCCGCCGTCTATTGCTCCATCTCACTGTGGGCCAGTCAGAAGACCGGCGCAGGCGGACAAAATTCTGGACGCGAGTTTGAGCTGCAGAGTCGCTAAATGGGAGTCGAACCGATCGTGTGACCCCACCAATGGCTTCCTCGTTCGGAGGGCAGTCCATTGGGTGGGGCACACGTTCGGTTCGAGTCCTCCGGTCCACTGCATCAGCCGCCGCAAGGTAAGAAGATGTTTTCAATTACTTTTCACTGCGGCCCAACTTACGGGGAAGTCCCACGTCCCCAGCTCGGGCCTCCGTGTGGGGGCCCTTTTTGTTCTAGCGCGGCGCTCCTCGAACTGTTCGACGACGCGTTGGGTCGGTGGTGAGACGCGACGTCGCCGTCCGTCGGCTGGAATGTAACGAGCCTTGCTTTGTCTCTCGGGGGACATCAAAGTGACCCCGCGGGACGGCCGCCTCGCCCCGCGGACGCCCCACAGTGGGCCGGAAGACGGGTGAAGGCGGTCTGAATTCCGGACGCGGTTTGAGCTGCAGGGTCGCTAAATGGAACTCGAACCGAACGTGTGACCCCACCAATGGATTGCTCCCCGAACGAGGAATCCATTGGTGGGGTCACACGTTCGATTCCGGTCCTGCTTAGCAGCTCTGGAGCTCAAATCGCGTCTAGAGTTTTGGTCGCCTGCGCCGGTCTTCTGGCCCACTGTGCGCCCTGCCGACGGCGGCGGCGGGTACTTGGTCGGTACCGACTTGATGGGCACTCGGCCCCGCCGAACCCGACCGAACCCGCACAAGGAGGAACAGATACCTAATTTGAGTTGTTTACGGCAATAAACAACATTTATGTACCTTCCAGTAGGCTTCGCCCTCTTGGCCGGGCTACGGGGAAGCTTTCATCCGCCGCGCCGCGCTCCCTCCGTCTCTCTCTTTGCACAGGGACAGATATGCTAAGAAGGCGCCGACCGTTCGGAAGTATCTGGCCGCCTTAATTTATTCATCACTCAGTCCAGTTTGCTAAACACAGTCTCAAAGTCTAAAACATGTGCTTTGGACGGACTGGCCGGCTGGCTGGCCGAACTGGCTGGCCCACTGTGCTGGCTGCGCGTCGTTTTGCCGTCGCGGTTGCCGACTTTTCATTTGGCTGGAAGCACCCGGCCGCCATTTTATGGCTATCGCTTTCGTCCTTTCGGCCTTTCGGGAAGGCTTGAGTGAATGGGTTTGTTATTAGAGCTTGGCCAGGCCGCCTCACAGTGGGCCAGATGACCGCGGTGGATGCGGTCAAAATCCCGGACGGGTTGGGTTTTGAGCTCCAGAGTCGCTAAATGGGACTCGAACTGAACGTGTGACCCCATCAATGCATTGCTCTCCAAATGAGGAATCCATTGGCGGGGTATCGCACGTTTGGTTAGACTCCCATGGAGTGACTCTAGAGCTCGAAAAGCCTCCGGTATTATGACCGCCTCCACCAGTCCTCTGGCCCACTGTGCGCCGGGCGCCGGCTCGGGCTCTGTCGCATTGGGTGGAATTAGAACGGCGGTGTAATCCGGGCGGCGAAAGCCGAGGTGTGCAGCGACACACACTGCGGCTCCGGGACACGAATCAAGAGGGTCTATGCCGAGGGCAGTACGACGCTGCAGCGTCTGGATCCCCCAATTTATGTCCGCCCGTAAATCACCGCTCGACACGTCTGTATAAATAAGCCACACTGATGAAGATATCTGGGGCCTCTGAACTTAGCTGCCCTGGCTGCCTGGCCTGAAAACAGGTAGGCACGCCGACGCGCGGCCCTTCGCAACAGCCTTTAATGATTTGCCAAAAGTTGCCTTTTTTTAAGGATCCCCCACTCCCCCAGTCGTTTGCCACCAAAGGCCTCCGAGTGTGTGAGTGTGCGTTCGCTGTGTGTGTGCGCTCCCATTTTCACGGCTCCTTCTCGACAGCCAAAACACTTTGTTTTAGCAGACTTTTTGATATGCCCGTTACGCGTCAATGCGCCGTCCGTAGAGATGTACGGTGCCGGACGGGGTCGTTCCTCCAGATTTGAGCCGCGGCGTTGAGCGTCCCCAGAGGCCCCACCGCTGGGCGCGGCGTGGCGCGGCGTGGCGCGGCTGCCCGTCGCCGACTCGGCCCCTACGTATGGATGGGCCGTGCGTCCCGAATAGCAATAGACACAGCGATAAAATTCTCACATACCGGTGTGCCGCTCGGACGCTGGGCCCGGGGGACCCCAGGGTACCCACCCGGCGGCCGTCGGGGCCCCCGCGGGGGGGCTTATGAGGTTCTTTCGGCACGCACGGGGAGCCACCACGCGAGGGGCCCCGAGTGTTGCGCCCCCCTCCGACGAGCGGCATCGTACGCCCCAACCCCAAAAATAATAATGATGCTAACACTCATCCTTCGGAAAATGTCGTCGGGGACACGAAAGCGTACACACATACACACACACACACGCCCATTAACACACACGGCTCATAGCATTCCCCGCTACCCGGACAAAAAAGGCGCAAGCGCCGCGTGTGTTAACGACCGCGCCGCGCCTCACTGCACTCGGCCGACGCGGCCGACGCCGCAAAAAGGTGTCTTGAGCGGTACCCCTTTGACCGGGGGATAACTCGCAAATACGCGCCGTAATGAGAGCCTGTTCACGCTGCCAGCCGCGGCCCAGGCCCCCGGCGCACAGTGGGCCAGAAGACCGGCGCAGGCGGCCAGGACTCCAGACGCGTTTTGAGCTCCAGAGTCACTAAACAGGGCTCAAACAGAACGTGTGACACTACCAATGGATTCCTCGTTCGGAGAGCTATCCATTGGTGGGGTCACACGTTCGGTCCCAGTCCAATGCCTCGACTGTAGAGCTCAAAACCCGTCCGGGATGTTGACGCCCTCCGCCGGACTTCTGGCCCGCTGTGCGGCGTGGGAAGGGTCAGGGCTGACCAGTTCCGCGCAGGTGCGGCACCATTCCCCGAGCGCTTCGAGCACGCGCTACCAACCTCGCAGCTGAAATCCTCGCCGTAATTGACTCATCATTCGGTGTACGTGTTGGCAGCCCGGTTGCGGTTAAATCGAATCCCGAGGGCCTGCCGGGCTGCCTGCCCGTGATAGATGGCGGCGTGTGGTAGCGCGAGGCAGCGCGGCGGGGGTGGCGCACAGTAGGCCAGAAGACGGGCGCTGACGGCCAAAATTCTACGCGCGTTTTGAGCTGTAGAGGTTGGTAAATGGGACTCGAACCGAACGTGCGACCCCACCAATGGTTGCTCTCTGAAAGAGGAATCCATTGGTGGGTTCACAAGTTTGGTTCGAGTCCCATTTGCCATCCTCTAGAGCTCTAAAAGCGTCTAGACGTTTGGCTCCGGTCTTCTGGCCGACTGTGTGGTGGTGAGGTCACCCACACCGACGAAAAGGAGAAATGATCGCCCACCCGGTGGTTATCTTCTCGTTATTAGAGTGGGGGGGACACGGCCACTCGCGTGTCGCTGCTAAAAAAAAAAGGAAAAAAAAATGAGCAGCACGTGTTGGCCCTTAGCGCGCTGTCCGTCTAGCGAGCCAACGCGCTGCGCATGTCTGCCGCGCTCGCCGATGGGATCAATCTCTCCGGCCGATTGTGTCTCGCTGCTGGACATGAGTGCCACGATTCACGCGGCTAAACGGGGCCCACTGGGAGGTAGGGGGGAGGGGGTCATCCGGTTTGAGTGGGGGGGGGGGGCTAAGGGTTAGGTGTGTGAGCCGGGGGCAGTAGTACGCGGTTAGTCACCGTTTCTGCTTTCGTCACCTCAGCTGTTCGCGACTCAATGACTTCACAAAATCCCCGGAGACCTTTGAAGGCGTTTGAATAAGGGCAAAAAAAGTAGAAGAGGAGAAAGAAAATAAAGGTTATCCCACTTTTATCCACTCCAATCACCTTTCGTAACACTCGAGCGGGCCTCGAGACGCCCAATAGCTCCTTCCGGATAAACAAGGATATTGGGAAGTACAGCTCCGCCCTGTCCGTTTATTTCTTTTTCGTTGACATGTTTTCCTGCCCCGAACTTTGACGGGGTGGACGTCGGTCGCAAAGGCTGTCGTGCGAGCTGCTCGCGCGGAGGTCCGAGGCTCTCTGGTCCGCTTGAGTGGCGTGGCGTTTCGACTACTTTGCACAGTGGACCAGCAGGCGGCCAAAATTGTATTAGACGCGTTTTGAGCTGCAGAGTCGCTGAACAGGAAATATGGCTCAAATGGGATCATCACAAATGGAAACCTCAGGTCAGTGCAAATAAATGTTGATAAGGCAGAAGACGAAAAAATGAAGTCTCTTGAGCTCTCGGAAATCGAAACTCCTCGGCCGCCGCGCGCCAAGATTTCCCAGCTTATCAAGTCAGCTGAATCTGAGCAGCTGGCACTTCATTGGCTGCTTATTCGTCCTCGCGTCATAACCATCGCACAGCCTTTGCAAACGCGCCGCATGCATCGGGGTAATCCGCCCTTAATCCTGTTTGCGTCTGTTTCTAACACAAAGCTATGCTCTCATTGCCATGTAAAATTGCGCGGGCCCCGCATGCCCGCGGCGGCCGGCCTCTTTATGCAGTGCGATGGACTCGGTTTTATATTCTTTTGCATGTCTGCCACTCTGTTGGCCAGCGCCGCGCGTGCGTTTCTGGGAATATCAAAACGAAGACTGCGTGATGCGAGTCCTGCCGCGCGCGCACAATGCCATGCCGTAATCCTGGGGACCATTGCACAGTGGGCCGGAAGACCGTCAAGGGAGCCAAAACTCTGGACGCGCTATATGGGACTCGAATCGAACGACTGACGACTTGGAAATAATTAAAACAGTAAATGGATGCCATTTTTTGTCGGTGCAATCCTTTTCGACACGCGTGTGCCGCGCCCTTTGCCATAATCCGCGCGGCATGGCGACACAGAGACCACCGCGAGCGCTGCCTTCCTTATCCGCCTGGCAAAACAAAGACGGGAAACGCGTGTTTGTGGTCACTCACTCACTCCGTGTGTGGCGCGGACAGACGCAGCCCAAACCTTAACTCCGGCCCGGCCGAGTCATATTTTGACACGTTATTGCAGCCCGCCCCCAACTGGAGGACAAACACCGCACAGAAGACCGCTGAGGCGGCCGAAATTCTAGACGCGTTGCTCCAGAGTCGCTAAATTGGACTCTGCTCAAAGCGTGGTGCACCGTTCTCTAGATTATGTGGGTAGTGCTTCTGGAAGTGCCGGGCGTCGGGAGTTCTGCATTCAGGTTGCTGTAAAGTCTCGTTCTGCCCGTTCTGCGGCAACTTAATGTCTATTTAACGTTTTTGTTAATTTTATATCTTCAATATGTCTAAAAAAATAAAATTGAAGTTACACTATTGACTTTTCACCCGATGTGACGGCGCGGGCCCAGTCCCTTGTCCACCGTGACGGTGGGCGTGTGCATCCCTGTCCGGCCCACCCTGTTTGCTAATCGGCAAGACGGTGGGTGAGTCACTGTGGCCCGCGACACGCCGGTCCTGCCGTTCTGCTTGTCCTACTTGAAGTCGCCGGCACAACTAATAAAGAAAGGGCCTGGGTGGTCCTGGCCAGGCGGCGGCCGGTGCGGCGCGCGTGGCTGTGTCTCAAGGAGTTGATGACTGGCTGGGGATTAGGACTCCGCGCCGCCGCCCGCGCCGTGTTGGGCTGCTGCCGTCAGTGATGACCAGGGGATGACTTGCGCACAGACCAAAAGCCAAGTCTTTGTGGCCCGTAAACGGATTGCTGCTCGGGGGTTCTCGCCGGAGAAGGCGCCGTGCAAAGCTCGGCCAGAAGGCTGAGGGGGGCGCACAGTGGGGGCAGAAGACCGGTGGAGGCCGTGGAGGCGGTCAAAATCCCGGACGCGTTTTGAGCTCCAGGGTCGCGACTCTGGAGCTCAAAACGCGTCTGGATAAGTTTTCGCCGCCTGCGCCGGTCATCTGGCCCACTGTTTGGGAAATGTCGGGAAAAGAGAGCGTCTGATTGATACCTGCGCGGCCTCCTGCTGGCGGCCATGATGAGGGCGTCGTCTGGTCGTTCCCCGAAGCGCCGATCAACCCCCTGGCGGCGCCGAGTGCGGGTCAGTGCGCACAATGGCGACCGAGTGCGACGAACACGACCCGGCAAACAAAATGCTGCTAACAACGCAACAATGTGCGTGTGTTGGCCTCCATTATTTGGTGGCCGGGAATGACGTCTTTGTGGCCTCCTTGGCCTGCTGGCTCACTCCCCCGAAGGCAGCCGCACCTGGCCGCCGCGGCGGTCAAACAGCGGGACCACTGGGCTGTGCCTCGCGGGGGTCCGCGACGTGTAACATTCTGGGAATAATGAGTTGCGTCGCTGTTGGCAGCGCCACTGTTGGCGGACAAGACGTACAATGACCGACGGGGTTGACAAAAAGGCACCCCGCGTGCTTCTGCTGCGCGAGCTGCGCGGCCTGCAACGCGCGCGCGTGTCCCGTCCGTTACGACGTCCCGCAAAGTGCGCGCGTGCGCGGGATCCGTTCATGAACGTCGCACGCGAGCACGGTGTTGGCGCGTTCCAAAATTGTGGTCGATACCCACATCCTTTATTCGCAGGTGATTTCGTGTAAGTCGTGACATCGTTACAAATAGTTTCAGGTAAGTCATATGATTTGAGATCGTTACAAATAGTTTCAGGTAAGTCATATGATTTGAGAGCGTGACACATAATATCAGGTAAGTCATGTGATTTGAGTTCGTTGCAGGTAAGTCCAAAGTAAGTAGTCTAGCCGAAACGGTCCACCCTTTTCACACACGCTTGTCGTTTATAAACGGCCCCTTCCGTATTCGCAGGTGAAATTCCTAGAGGCCTTTGACGCACTGTGCAGCCCTCTGTCGTGCAGCCGGCACACTGTGGCCACAGAGCGGCGCGGCAGTCACACGGCATGATGGAATACGTACAGGATGTGGCCGATATGCAGAACGGTACGAAGATGGAACGCCGCCACTCCATCACGCGGACGCTATTCACAGGAAACAAAAAGACTGCTCTAGGTGCACCGCGGTGCGTGCGGGGGACGCTCGGTGGGACGGCGCGGCCCGGGCGTGGCGGGCGCCCCGGTGGGAGGACGACGTGGCCGACGTGTCGCCCGTCCACAATAACAGGGATCGCCCTGGCACGGGGCGCGCCGTGCCGCCGGGGCCCCGCCAGGTGTGCCGCACTGCCGAGATTTGTAGAAATTTCGTGTCAACCTCAAATTGAGATGGTAAACTGGGCGAGGAACGGGCGGGGCTGGAGGGAAGAGGAGGAGGAGGGTCTTGGTGTCCTGCTCCGGGTCGGTCAACACAAGGAATCAACAAAGAGCGGATGTTATAGCAGGGCACTGCAGGCCGCCAGGCGGGGCGGACCGTGGTGCCGCCGTCCGGTTGGCAGGACCGGCCCTGTTTATCGAGTTTTGCATTCGCATGCTCCGTTTCATATTCCAAAGGGATAACAGAGGATGACAAGCGTGGCGGGGCCGGGCACAGTGGGCCAGGCAGGATCGGCGGCGCGGTGGCGGTGGCGCCCGTACACTCACTTCCTGTCCCGCTGGCAGTGCACACTCGCACGTATCGTGTGCTCGACAGCGTAACCGTGAAAGAGAGTGCTATGAAGCTGTTGTAAAGTTTGTCCTTCCCGCGAGTGGATTTCTCCGTCCCGCCATCCTTGAAGGCTTCCGAAATATTTCCCCCTTTTGTTTTTCAGTTAAGCCTCTGGCGGGCGCGTGCCTCCTTCTCCCACCTATGGCCATCGCCCGCGCGGGGCATGCTGTGGTTAGGCATAGCTCATTTGTTACTTCGTGTTTCCCACCTCTCTCTCTCTCTCTCTCTCTCTCTCTCTCTCTCTCTCTCTCTCTCTCTCTCTCTCTCTCTCTCTCTCTCTCTCTCACACACACACACACACACACGCCCCATTTAACAGCCCCAGATTAATTTCCTCTCCGCCTAATGAGCGTGTATCGACGCGCGGCCCGGTAAAAGGGTGACGCGCCCGATGTCGCGTGGAATGCGATACACCTGCGCGGCCGCTATCGCACCGTGGGCGACGCGTTTTCAGCTCCACAGTCGCTAAATGGGACTTCCGAACATATAGGACCCCACCAATTTATTGCTCTCCGAACGAGGAATACATCGGTGGTGTCCACACGTTCGGTTCGAGTGTTGTTCAGTGACTCTGGAGCTCAACACGCGTCTAGAACTTTGGCTGCCTCGACAGGTCCTCACTGTGTGTCGGTGCGTCCCGCGGGAAATGCTCACTGCCTTGATGTCGTTCCTCTGGCTGGCCGTCCATTGGTCCGGGCGTGCGTGTGGACGGGCCATATCCACCGGCCGGCCATAGCGCCGAGTCGCTCTCTCGCCACCTCCTGAAACAAAATAATTTGAACGCGACGTGAGGCCGGCACACGCCACAGCACGCCGCGCCCGGCACACACGCGCGGGGCGTTCTGTTTGATAAACAGGCTCGCCGAAGCTGACGAGCGGCCCTGATTGCTGACTGATGTGTGTATACACCTTCTTGCCGTGTGTCCCGCGCCCGCCACGCCCCGCCTCGCGGAGGCTGTTTTTTCTCGCGACGGGCGTGGTGCACCTGTCCGGCTAATGGTGGCGGAGTCGATCAAGGAGGGCGAAAGCTCGGCGGCGACGGGCGCAGCCTCCCCTGCCAACACGACCAATTTGTTGCTGCTGGCTCCTGGCCCGCAGTTGGCCAGAAGACCGGCGCAGGCGGTCAGAACTCAAGTTTGAGCAACAGAGTAGCTCAATGGGACTCGAACCAGACGTGTGACATCACCGATGGATTACTCTCCGAACGTGGAGTACATGGGTGGGGTAGCACATTCGGTTCGTCCTGTTTAGCGACCCTGGGGCTCAAAACGTGTTCAGAGTTTTGGCAGGCTGCACCGTTTTTCTGGCCCACTGTGCTGCTACGCTGTGCGCGCCGCCGAATGCGCTCCCAGAACCCGATCCCGATGGGGTTGACGTGCCTACTAGCTCCATGTCTGTTTTTCGATTATGAAAGTCCCATTGTCAGTTTGTTTGTGAATAATACACGCGACGGACCACCAGCAAGATGTTGCAACAATATCAATCGCCTGCGCGTTTCCCAACAGGCGTTGCAGAACCCACGCGCTGGAACAAGTGCGTATCTCTACTCGGACTGCGTGGAGTTACGCTGCGAGAGCGGCCGCGGATTTGGACCGGCGGTTCGATGCCGGTTCGTATTCCGGAGCCTGCCGAGTGGCCCCTCTCTCTCCGTCTCTCTCCTATTGGGACTCACTTCCGCACTGCGGCATCTGCTCGCCAGGCGAGTCGCTAATCGAAGGGCTTGTTTTGATAGGCTGCTGCCTGGTTCGCGTGTGCGGGGAGGCGGGCTGTGGACCTCACATAGCGAGCGAGGCTGCCGCCACCGAAAGGATTTGCTCCGAAACTAGCAGTAACGACTCCCACCCTCAAAACAACGCAGGAAGAAAAAGAAGAAAACGGAAGAATCGAGCAGCACTTTGTCAACTTGTTTCTCCAGCCCACCGATGGGGTTCTAGGCGGCGGTTCCAGGAGCCACAACACGGTCAACTGGAGAAGGCAGCAGCAACCTCACCCCACGCGATGCGCCCCGGCCACCCCCACCTGAGGAGGGCAGAATTTATTTTTCGGCTGTGTCCAGATAAGGGCCCGTCTTGTTAGCGGCGGTAACCCGAGTGCAGCCCTCCGGGACGGACGCTTACCCTTTTCACCCCTCCGCTACAAGGGCCGCCAGGGCCGCCGCATCGGCTGGCACATCAAGCGTCCAGATTGTGGCAGAAACGCGTGCGTGCGGGCGTCGCACAGTGGGCCAGGAGACCGTTGAGACGGCCAAAATTCTAGACGCGTCTTTTTGAGCTCCAGAGTCGCTAAATGGGACTCAATTTGAATGTGCGACCCCACTAATGGATTCCTCGTTTGGAGAGCAATCCATTGGTGGGGTCACACGATCGATTCGAGTCCTATGTAGCGACTTTGGAGCTCAAAACGCGTCCAGAATTTCGACCGCCTCATCGGTCTTCTGAACCACTGTGCGTCGCGGGCCGCACGGACGACAACGGTCGCAACATGGTTCGCACTTTCCGACGTCCGGGCACCGGGAGTGAGGAGAAAGTGGATCAAATGACAGAACGTCTAAAATATGACAGTTTCGAATTACAATATTATTTTAATATTTATCGAAACTTAAGCTAGTGTCTTTCTCCGGGCGCGAGGTCCCATAGAGTCGCCGGTTGGGCGTGTCTTATTTATACCCAGGTTTCATTAGATTGATATGCATCGATACATGTATTAACATATCACTAATGAGGTTTTTCATCCGAAACGGGGAAGACAGTGAGGTGCACATTACACACACATTAATGCGTGCCTCGTCACGAGACACACGTCAGGGGCCAATCAGATCACTCGACCGATTGAAGCTGCTGATGGAGAGTGGAGCGAGCAGTGAGTCATCCAAAAGGAAAAAAAATGGGAAAAGGCAACCTTATTATTTCCTTCTCCCCGTGGTGTGTCAAAGTGACGAGTTTGGTGTTGGAGCCGTCAGGACGAGGTGGTTCTCGAGGGAGCCCTGCAAGGCCTCACTTCAAAACACGACAGAATGGGATCCGCCTCCAAACTCACAACACGCTGTTCAGATTGGGCCCGCGTAGTTGCGTCGAGGACCAATATCTGCGATGGCTCGCGCTAAAGTTGGATCCACGCAGAAGAATACGGAACTTTCGATCCGCATCCCCGGAAGAGAATAATTCATATTTTTCAAATAGAGAATCGCGTCCAGTTGAGAACATTCTAATTGTGTTAACACGTTGCTCTACAATACCCACCAAATGAAAGGACTTTGTTGGACAAATTAAGAGGACTAAGAAGAATAATTAAATAATCAGGTTGGAGAAAAGACAAATTGCACGTCGTGAGTGCCGCGGCCGGGCCATTGTATTTAGGACCAATTGAGTGGGTCTGCACGGGCATAGCCAGCACGGCGTCGCGGCGTCGACGGCTCAAAGCACATTAGAGCCTAATACGTTTGAATGGCCGTGTGTGGAGGAACACGGAGAACACGCGCAGGAAAGGGAAGAAAGGCCGGAGGAGCCCCTCCCGCCCCGCCCCTCGCCGCCGCGGCCCCGTCAAGCCAGCCATCCCATTAGGACTCCTGTTGAATAAAACCGGCCGTCCTTTCATACGCATAAGCCCCGCGAGGCGGGCGAAGCGGCCGCGAGGCGGGAAGTGGTGTCTTCATTTCATATTATCGACTGCGGTGCGAGCGGCGGAGCGGGCCGCGCGTTCAACTCACCGGCCAGTCGCTGATTCGAATTTCCCGCGCGAGAAGCAGGGAGCCGAGGTCTCTGTTTTCTGGCCGGCGGCCAGGCGAGAGCGAAAATTACTAGCGGAAACGCGTTGGGAAATGAGAAGCGACGTTCGACGGGGCCCGTCCGCCAACGCCGCGCTGTGGCGAGGCGGCGTGGCGGCGTCTTGTGAGGACATAATCCTTTAGAGCGAAGCATTGTCTAATAGGGACCCCACATCCGTCCGGAAAAGGATTGCGCGGTGCTCCTTATTCCGAGCCCACTGTATGTGCTCGTTCGCACTCTTTTGACACTGTTTTGCCGACAAAACGCGCCGGCCTATGATTACGCCGCGCGGCGCACGCTTTGAATCTCACGTGTCGGGACGGAAGGCCTGGAAGGGGTGTCACAGTGGGCCAGAAGACCAGTGCAGTTGACCAAACCTCGAGACGCGTTTTGAGCTCCAGAGTCGCTAGACAGGACTCGAACGGAAGGAGTGACCTCACCAATGGAGTCCTCGTTCGGAGAGAAATCCAATGGTAGGGTCACTCGTTTCATTTATCCACTCTGGAGCTCAACCCTTCCCATTTGTTTGACTGTCTTCACCGGTCTTCTGGCCCACTGTGGGTGTGGGTGTGTGCACGAGGACGGCCTGCGGGACGCGCTGCGTGTCGCGGGGGGTGCCGTCGGGGACAGACACGCGGACAGGCGGACGGACGGACGGACTGACGGACGGACCCGGATCCCGAGTGTGCAACCCGCCGGGCGGCGAGGCGAGCCACCATTCCAATTTCAATGAGATGGAAGAAATATCGGGCAGGCAAACGCAGCCGGAGCCGAACTTGACTGTGCGCTCTGCGCACTGGGACGTGCAGGACGCGGCGGGGCTCTGCCTGCCTGTGCCCGGCTCGGCGTAGGGGGTCGGCGGCGCGATGACGGAGATGCACCTGTAAATCCTGCGGACCCGAACCCTTTCCCACGGTGCGTCCCGACGGTCTGCGTGGGCCGCCTGCACTGGCGATGCAAATCGTGGAAAAGTACGTGGGCGCGACGCAACCTTTCTGCGTTCGATTATTCGAGTCCCATTTAGCGACTCTAGAGCTCGAAACGCGTCCGGGATTTCGGCCGCCTCAATGCGGTCTTCGGCCCCACTGTGGCGCGGTGGTTCGGCTTACACACACGCCCATTGAGTGCGTATTGGCCAGGTACCTTTGCGCCTCGGTGAGTCGGTTCGTATCGAGTGTCGGGGCCTCTCTTCGGGAGCGCGCCTCGGCGGCCCTTGCCGGCGGCCCCATTGTGTCCTTGATACACCTGCAGCGCCATTCATGGGCCCTCCACCTGTGGAACACTCGGCGAAACACGACTCGGCGGCCAATCCCGCCCCGCACAGTAGGCCAGACGACCGGCGCAGGCGGCCAAAACTCTTGACGCGTTTTGAGCTCCAGAGTCACTAAACAGGACCCGAACCTACCGTGTGACCTCACCAATGGATTGCTCTCCGAACGAGGAATCCATTGGTTGGGTCACACGTTCGATTCGAGTGCCATTTAGAGACTCTGGCGCTGAAAACCTATCCAGCAGTTTGACTGCCTCCACCGGTCCTCGGGCCCACTGTGCCCTGCTTTCCGTTCAAGAGGAAATTTGGTGGATCTGGGAGAGGCTCCTGCAGTGGGGCCAACAGAGACACGGCACGGGAGCCACGGAGTCACCTGGTCGGCGCGCTTGAGCAGGCATCGTCCCTCCTCACACTCGGTTGCACCGCGGAGTGAGTGAGGCTGTGAGCCACTGCCCGGTTGACATGCGTCTGTCGGCCTGCCTGATGGGTGCGAATGTTGGCTCTTTCAGGACCGCTAAATCGGATTACCATTCAGTGCGCCACGGAGGCATTTAGCATGAGCCGTGCGCGTGTGACATGCGCGTTGTGGCACTGACTTGGTGCGCTATGGGGCTGCAGCAAAGGCTTCGCGCTCGGCTGCGCGCGTCTAAAGGAAGTCGCGAGACGTTCCAACGCACATTGGGCCAAAAGACCGGCGCCGGCGGCCAAAACTCTCGACGCGTTTAGCGCGCCAGAGTCGCTGAACAGGACTCGAACTGAACGTGTGACCACCAATGGAGTCCTTGTTCGGAGAGCAATCCATTGGTGGGGTGACTCGTTCGGTTCAAGTCCCATTTAGAGACTCTGGAGAGCAGAACGCGTCCGGAATTTTGACCACCTCCATCGGTTTTTGGCTCACTGTGCATGTGCAACGGTAGTATGCTCTGTTAACCTCTCGTTTCGTACCTACATAAGTGTGTGTAGTGAGCCTGAAAGGTTTACTGTGCATGTTTTTTTTTTATTACGTGAAGTGTAACCCAGGACGTTTTCGGATACTATAAGGCTACATGTCGCTATTCCCGCGGCGTGCATTGAGCATCGTCTCCATTCATCTTGAGTGCCTCCATTAAAAAGAAGACAGGAAAAAAAGGTACAGCAAAGAAAGAAGACATGTAACCTGGCGGCGAAACAAAACGGCCCCAGCAATTTGGACGGGCAAAATGCGCAACACGCACGCAAGGGCCACTTTGATGCACAGTGAATAGGGCGCATGTTGTCCCGGATTGGATTACGGAAAACAAACACGGCCGGGGCCCTGGCCGCCCTGGCCGCCCTGGCCGGGCTGGCTATGATTAGTCCGGTGGAGCGTGCCGAGGTACGGCGCGGCGCCATGCCGGAGCAGGCCAAGCAGGACGAGCAGGCGCCCCGACCCGCCTCCCGGCCGGCGGCGGCCGGCGGCGGCCGGCAGCAGGGGGCGCCAGTAGGTGCGCCGACACTCGCCGGTCCCAGGCGATAATCATCGAATCACTGCTCGGCCGGCGACACGGCATGCCAGCCCGTCGCACAGTGGGCCAGAAGACCGGCGCAGGCGGCGAAAACTCTACACGCGTTTGTGACTCGAATTGAACGTGTGACACTAGCAATGCATTCCTCGTTCGGAGAGCGATCCATTGGTGGGGTCAAACGTTCGGGTCGAGTCCCAATTAGCGACCCTGGAGCTCAAGACCTGTTCGGGACTGTGACCGCCTCCACCGGTCTTCTGGCCTGCTGCGCGTCGTGGAGCGTTTGTTATTGGCAGCGCTCAATTGTGCGCGCAAACGCGGCGCTCCTATGCGGCGCTTGGTGGCAGGAGAGAAGCGACTCTGCCCGAAACGATGATGAAACGATGGACTGAAAGTGGCCGCCTTTTTGGAAGAGCCCCTGTACGGGTATTCTTCGGTAGGAAATGTGAACTCCGGCGTTTCCGGGCGGCCATGACTTCCTCCGGGCCGGCCCTCCGGCCTCCGGCCCCGTTCCGCTGCGGCGCCCATCCATTCACGAACTGGCCATAGATCGCCAATTATAACTGCTCCAGCGGCCGCGGCCCCGCGCGGGGCTCCATGGGGGCAGTGCCGGAGGAGGTTTCCACCGATATAGGGTTTCACCGTAGCCTGCCCGGAGCCTCGGACCCTTCGGACCTGTTGACGGCAAACAAACATTAGTGTTGTCGATGGCGGCGATGTGGCCGGCGATGTCCGCGCGCACATTGTCTATGCGGCGCGCCGCTTTTGTCTTCCGGGCCTTCCGGTTTGCTCCGGGCGCCCGGATAAAGGCTCCGGACTGGCGGTGGCGCCCGTCTCCGCCGCGCCGGAGCGCTCACTGCTTTCTCTCGAGCGTGATGAAGAATTTTTGCATTCTTCGGATCTCTTTTTTTTTATTTTGGCGGTGCACGGATATGGCTCTATCTTGCCCACCGTGCGCCACGGTCGTTGAAGCGTCGGTCCTGAGCGGACCGCCCCGCCCCCTGGCGGGTCTGACTGGCGGGTCAGTCGCAACAGCTCCATCTCTGATCGTCCTTTGTTTTGGCCGGCGGCTTCCACGGAACACTAAATTGAGACGAGATTCGCCCACCGCCTTGTGTGGGGTGGGCCGGCTGATAATTACCAGTAATGGAGGTCCCCGGTCATCCTGAAAAGAGAACCAACGTTTGGTCTTTGAGGTGAACGACGGTTTCGCTCGACTGTGTCCTTCTTGCCATGCTAAATTGTTTCTGAACAGCAAAACGTTTTGCTCCCCCCTCCCCTCTCCCCCGCCGGCCGGCCAGACCGTCTGCGGCTCGCTTTTGAGAGAAACCTAATCCTTGGCCAGTCTAGACATGCACCCTCTAGCCGGATGCGCTGGACCGGCGCGTCGGCCGTCGGCCCCCTCGCCCCCTCGGCGGGGCGCGGCGCAACAGGCGGCCAGGCCGTGCGAAGCAGCGCGAAGCAGCGAAGCACTGCCGAGCCATTCAGAGGAGCGATTCGTCGCTCAGTCCCTCTCGCGTCCTCATGGACAACCCCGTGAGTGCGACAGAGCCAGAGCGACGAAGCGACTCACAGTGGGCCGCAGGCAGGCCAAAATTCTGTACGCGTTTTGAGCCCCAGTGTCTCTATATGGGACTCGAAACAAACGTGCGGCCCCCACCACTGGATTGCTCCACTGTGCGACTCTCCTGACTCGCTGCGGAGCACTGCGGCGCCGTGCGGTACTCACGCTGCGTGCTCATGCCGCCAAGCTTCCCGCGTCTCCCGCCTTCTCGGCTTGACGTCTGCCATTGTGAGACCCGCGCGCGTCTTTGGCGGCCGCGGCACTTTCCAGCCGGAACCAAATCGGCCAGCGAACCGTGCGCGGATATCGCAGGACCTCCTTCTGCCCCGCCCTACCACGCCCCGCCACGCCCCGCCACGCCCCGCCACGCCCCGTCTTCGCGGGGGCTCCCAGACCACCGTGTCCGCAGGCACCGCACCACCCTGGAGAAGATGTTGAGAACACATTTGTACTACTCCATTTTTTTACGGCCCCTTCTAACACTCCCCCGCGCGATGCCCGGCCACCTGCGGCGTGCGTGCTCTTAACACGTAGACGGCTTAAAAAGGCATAAAAGGGGCCGTAAAGATTATTCGCAGCTGCGAGGACTCTCTCTGCGGATAGCGCTGCTGCTCCGCCGCCGCGTTCCGCCAGACTCCACAGGGCCACCCCTTTCCCCAGGCTCCAGTGCCCCAGTACTCCAGGCGCCGGCCGGCGTGAGTGATGCGTGACTGGCGGGTGACGGCGTGCTGTGCTGGTCGGCTTGCCTGCACTCGCTGACGCTGCCTGACATGGAAGGGGCGGGGCGCCATCGAGCCAGGCCACCCTGCTGGCGCCACCGATAAATATCGTCGCACTTTTTGGCAAGCGCACGCGGTGGCCTCCTTGGTGGCCTTGCTGGTGGGCCGGAGCAAGCTTCGTCACCGGCATGTTCGAGCCCCGAACAGTGGGCCAATAAACCGATGGAGGCGGTCAAAATCCCGGACGCGTTTTGTTCTCCAGTAGTCTAGAGTCAAACCGAACGTGTGATCGCACCAATGGATTGCTCTCCGAACAAGGACTCCAATGGTAGGGTAACACGTTCAGTTCGAGTCCTGGTTAGTGACTCTGGAGCTCAAAACGCGTCTAGAGTTTTGGCTACCGGCGCCGGTCTTGTGGTCCACTGTGCCCCGCCAGCCACAGAGGCACTCCGTGACTCTCCAACAAGGACGCGCGCTCACACACATTCCGAGGTGCCCGTCGTGTTCCTCGAAGCCACCGGGCTGCTGCGGGGCGCGGGAACGGATCCGAATCGACGCCCCACACGTCCGCGCCCCGCCTGGCCCACTGTGCCCTGCCGTCCTCGGGGGCCACGCTGGGGGCCTAAAGGGGCTCGGGGGCGGCACGGCGGCGCACGGCAAACGAATCATCGGATTCCTCCACGTCTGCGCCTAGGCCGACCTGTGTATGGATACAACACGGCACGCACGCTGAGCAGAAGCAGAAGCCTCCCGTCAGTCAGTCAGGCAGCCAGTCAGCGGGACAGGCCGCCCCGCCCCGCCGGGGCTCTTGTTTTGTTTTTACGGGGGGCAGTCTGTCATGCGCCGCCACAGGGCCGGTCCGCCAAACTTGACTCGAGATTTGTGCCGAACGGAGGAACCGGAGCGCAGCGCACGAAGGCGTGGTCCAGGAGGCTGCCGCGTTGGCCGCCCTGGGGATAGGAGTCCGTCCGTCGCTTGGTGGTTTACGGAGCCACGCTATCACAACACGCACCCCGTTACACCCCACGGCCCGTGACGCGCCCTGGGCGGCCCGCCAGCCCGCCAGCCCCACAAAGGCGTCTTTGTGCCCACGCGCCTGTCCAAGCAACACAAATATTGGGGCCGAGTGCTGCAGAAAGCCAGACCACGCGGCACAGTGGGCCGGAAGACCGGCGCAGGCGGCCAAAATTCTAGACGCGTTTTGAGCTCTAGAGTCGCTAAATGGGACTCAAACCGAACGTGTGACCCCACCAAGGGGTTGCTCTCCGAACGCGGAATCCATTGGTAGGTTCATATGCTTGGTTCGAGTCCTATTTAGCGACTCAGGAGATCAAAATGCGTGTCGTAGAATTCTGGCCGCCTGTGCCGGTCTTCTGGTCCCCTGTGCGCGGGCCGCCGTCGAGGCCAGCTGAAACGAGCCGCGTGAGGTCGCGGAAAATGGGGCGCGGGGAGGAAGGTTTAGAAGAAAACGCGCGCCGCGCCCTTGAATCCTGGACCTTGAACCGCTTACTCGGTTCGCGTCCAACAAGTCCCAAACAATGCTGCCCCCGGCGGGACCGCAGCACGACGACCTAATTGGGGAGATTAGAGCTTTTACTTTGGAACGCGCCTCGAGATAGGGCACGTCATGACGGCGAGTGGAGAGGAGACTTTAAAAATAATAAAACACCGAATTAAGTTTACGACGGTGTGTGTTTTACGCGCATCGCACGGCATGCAAGCGCGTGCCGCGCACCCACAATGCGCCCGCATGGGTAACACACGCGCGCGCGGAGTGCAACTCCCTTCCCCCCCCCACCCTCTGAAAACACACGTCGAAGAAGGGCTGTAGCAGCAGAGCACGTGGTATAGAGTACCTTATCCTGTCCTGGCCGCGCAAGGTCTCGGATCGTATAGTTTGAAGAGCGGCGGCCGTCCTTAGCGCTGCTTCTCGCACGCACATAAAAAAATGGGGCATAAAATTTTAGAGACAAATGTGAAGGTGTAGTTTGGTGAAAAGCGTGTGGTCCTTCGTCCTTGTCGGGCCTGCGGTCGTAAAGCCTCTGCCGGGATTTCTCTTTTTCGGAAGGTGCTTCGCGTCGTGGCTGCACAGTGGGCCGTGTCGCACACATGGGAAACGATCCATTAACCGTGTGTTGATGACTAGGAGGACATAGAATTTTGTTTATGAATATTTTGCCTACAGATCGGGTCCTAAAGCGGTTTATGAAGCCGTTTCCCGGCGACGTTTCGGCAGAGTTCAGAGGATGATGCGCGCTCCGCGTTCGACCGGCAGTGGAACCGAAGGCAGAAAAGAAAATAAATATTATGTCCATTTTCCACGCAAGTTCTAAAACAGTCTCTGATCCTTACTGCCGCGCAGTAACCAGGCCAGTTTCATTTTTTAAGGACGTCCTGGTCGACTAAAGTGGGTATAACTACTGACTACCCCCGCAGCCCGACCGGCGCGGCATCGGTGTCCACCGCGTGGAACAAAGGCGAAGCGCAGCCGACTGAAAATGGGGGAAATGGGGGCGAATAAGCGGGGAAAAACGAAAAACGCGCCAGTTGCGCACGCTCGAGTACTTTCTCACACGGACAAATGAGTCTGCGGGGGAAATATGTGTACTGTTTTAGTTGTTTCCGCGAGGTCCGCGCTCGCTCTGGGGGTCGCCCTGGGGGTCGCCTAGGGTGTCCACTCGTCTGGAAGGACAAGGCGGCCGTCCGGCCGGCCCATTAGGGTACGACGGGCGCCCCCCGCGATGCGGCACGCTGCAGCCCGCCCCGCCCCGCCCCGCCCCGCCCCGCCCCGCCCCGCCACGCCCCGCCACGCCCCCCGGCGGCGCGGTGGCCCGCGGACCGCTGCGCGCGTCCTCAGGTGGAAACGGCCGCGAGCACGGACAAGCCCGCGCCGCGAGACGCCCAGCATTTCCCTGCTTCCGAGGTTTTCCCATCGGACTCCCGCGCGGCTGATCCACGGAGTGCCTTTGGAGTCGGGAAGTCGGCCCCGCGGATTCCGTTGGCTGCCGTGTGAACGGCGCGGCGCGGTGTGCGGCCGGGACGCCAGACCTCACTTCCGCGATCCGGACGCACTTCCCTGGAAAGGAGGCCGAACTGGGGGCGGCAGAGCAGGGCGTCGAGGACGTCATCTTCATCGGTCACCCTTTAGGGCCCTTATGAGCTCCTTGTAGAGCGCTTAAACCATATTTATGGCCTCTAAAAATTACATCATGACCTTCTGAGAACTATCGGGCCGTGCCGCGGCACCCAGACTCGCCGCACCGCAGCTCCCAGCGGCTCGGGATCGAACGGAACGGACACAGGCCGAGTGGCACGGACACAGGCCGAGATGACAATCGCCTCATCGCCCGGATGAAACAAAAAACGGCTGCGTGCGCGACATTGTCCAAATAGAGGGGGCAGCCTTTGACTAATCGGGAGACTGCGTGTGGAGGGCGTCTGCGTGGCGGCGCACAGTGGGTCAGAAGACCGGCGCAGGCGGTCAAAATGCTAAACGCGTTTTGATGTCCAGACTCGCTAAAAATGACTCGAACCGAACGTGTGGCCCCATCATTAGATTCCACGTTCGGAGAGCAATCCATTGGTGGTGTCACACATTTAGTTCGAGTCTAATTCAGCGACTCTGGAGCTCAAATCGCGTCTAGCGTTTTGGCCGCCATGACCGGTCTTTTGGCCCACTGTGCGGCGTCGGCGGCACGGCAGCGTCAAGCGGCCGATATAATATTGCTTTTATCAATTACCGCGGCGCCGCCATGAGGGCTCCTCCACCGCAGCACGCCATCCCAGGATAACGCCGTTTTTCTCAATTCACCGCCACGACATTTCTGCGTGCGTGAGCACCGCGCCCGCGTGATGCGTGTCGTCGAGGGAGGCGTCCGCGCCGCCCTGCCGGCCCCGGCGTGACGAGCAACGCGTGCGGGAAGTGTTTTGCTTACCGTTGCCACCCCCGCGCGGCGCTGCAGGGCACGACAAGTGTAACTCTGAAACAATGAAGTGGTGTTGCTAACGATGACGCGGCGACGTGCGTGCCGCGACAATGGCACGTGCCGCCGGCACCCCGAGGACGCCGCGGAGGGCGTGCTGCCCGTGGTGGCGCTGCACAGTGGGCCAGAAGACGGGCATGGCCGACCAAAACTCTAGACGTGTTTTCAGCTTCTGAGTCACTGAACTGAACGTGACCCCACCAATAGATTCCTCGTTCGGAGAGCAATCCATTTTTGGGGTCACACGTTCGATTCTAGCACTATTTTGCGATACTGAAGCCCAAATCGCTTCAAGAGTTTTTGCCGCCTGCGCCGGTCTTCTGGTCCACTGTGCGGCGGCGCGGACCAGACGAAGGTCCCCGAGTGGAGCAGACACGACGATGGGCGGCCACCTGGCTCCGTGCCGGCGTGCCCTATCGCGGAAAGTCGGCGCCGCCAATATGAATGTGAATAAGCCGACCCGGCGGCGCGACACCACTGCACTGCTTTACACTGCCGCTCTGCGCGTTGTATGCGGGTCGCCGCGCGATCGCGGGTTCGAGTACCAGCAGGTGCAAGATCATCTCCAGCGCCGCGATGACAGGGAGAGACACTTTCCCGGGATGCCAACCGCACGCGGAACGAGGGGCGTGGACCGGCACGACGCGGCGCCGCCCCTTGGCGCGAGCCTCGCAGCACGTGCGTCTTCCGCCCAGTTACTGTGAGTTACCTAATCGCGCACCATTCCCCTGGCTGGCGGGGCGTGGCGCGGCGTGGCGTGGCGTGCCCGCGATCGACGCGATAGGCCCCGTCCTGCTCGCGGCGCTCGCGCCCCAGCCTGGCGTTGCTGCCTGCCGGGACGCGTTGTGGCCGATTAACCGATTCGCAGAAGAAGCACTGCATCGCGATGGCGCCGGGCGTGGCCCTCCCCGGCGCCACCATTGCCACTCCGCGGAGGGGCGCACAGTGGGCCAGAAGACCGTTGAGGCGGCCAAAATCGTGGACGCGTTTTGAGCTCCAGAGTCGCTGAATGGGACTTGAATGTGTGATCCCACCAATGGATTGCTCTCCAAACAAGGAATTCATTTGGCAGGGTCACACGCTCGACTCGAGTCCCATTTAGCGACTCTGCAGCTCAAAACGCGTCTTCTATTTTGTCCGCCTCAACGGTCTTCTGGCCCACTGTGGGGCGGCAGCAAGGCGACGTGTCAGGCTCCGTGATGTCACACCTGACAGCAAGCCCAGTCAGCTGTTCCCCAAATGAAGACCGTCCCGGCGGGCGGCGTGCGAACCACGCAGCGCGACGCCCCTCGCCACCCTCGGACGCCGCCCGATTGTGGCGCCGCGGCGCGCCATGTGTTCGCGCCCCCGAAGCCCCTCAAAGCCCTCTACTCGACCGGGCAGGGCCGCTGCCGTCCCATCGATCGCGGACAGTCGTCCAGTCAGTCCGAGTGCGAGGCGCCGCGGGTTCGAATCCCACCAGCGTCATTATTTTTTGTTTCTTTCCGCCTCGACGGGGAGGGCGGCCGTTCGTGTCGTGAGCGTCGCAGCGAGGCGCAGCGCGACGCCCCGGGCGTCGTCGGCACGGCACGGCACGCCAGGCCCCACGGCCCGTCGGCCGGGACAGTCGGCGTCAGCAGGGACGTCAAGTGTTTGATAGGCGGAGGTTGGCAGTGCTGACAAGCGCCGCGGGGGGAATTTATTTTCTAATTGACACGTTTGCCAGCGTGAGCGCCACTGAGGCGGCGCCGAGTGTCTCCTCTCCGTCCTGCTTGTGTCAGCAAAGCCCTGCCACTAGCCTCGCCCCGCCCCGCCACCCCCCACCGGTTTTCAACCGGTCCACGCGCTGAATCCGGCACGTCCATCCCTTTTCTTATCGTAGTGTGACGATGTGACGATGATCGGAGTTCAAATTTTATTTCACACTGCTCACTGTAACGCGATTCTTGTAAGCCTAGGGAATTCATTTGAATAAATGATCAGGTTCCAAATGTGGTGGGAAAAAAAAAGGTTGTGGGAGTTGGATGCACTGCATCGCGCGCTTCACCCCCGACCCGGCCGGCCGGCCCCGGACTGACCCACATTGCCGCCGTTGTCTGTTTCGCGACAGGCGATGATGCGGGCGGCGGCGGGCGGCGGCGGGCCGGCGGCGGGCAGCCTCCGGAGGCTAGCTCGGCGCTCTGCCTCTCTCGCACCCCTTCGGCACGGCCGCGAGTGCGACAGAGACGGACCGACGGCGACCCTTCGGAACCAGTCTGCTCGGGTATTTACCCCGCCGCCCTGATCGAGCCGCGATTCGCGACGTGGTGTATCGACGTATTGACGGGAGGGGTCCGTAACAATCCCCGCCAATTAGAAGGTCCCGTTGGTTCCCACGGCAGCGGTCTGCCTGGCCTGCGTGGCTTCCTCGCGATCTGCATGCCGTTAGCGAGGCGCGGCACTAAAGCTCCCCGACGACGACGGGCCGAGCGGCGACGCCCTTCGGCGCACAGTGGGCCAGAAGACCGGCGCAGGCGGCCAATACTTCGCTACACGCGCTGTATAGGCTCCTGAGTTTCTAGCTACTCGGTGGAGTGGCCGGCGGCCTCGCTGCCCGTATGGAGGCGAGGCGGCCAGCAGCTCAGCACTCACCCCTCCGGACGGACGCGGCATTCATTCTCTCTCTCTCTCTCTCTCTCTCTCTCTCTCTCTCTCTCTCTCTCTCTCTCTCTCTCTCTCTCTCTCTCTCTCTCTCTCTCTCTCTCTCACACAGCTTAATTGTTGTGATACTGGAAACAGTGATTGAGATTAATGCCAGCCGGAATGCCCCGCGGTCCAGGAGGGTGACGTCGGCGTCCCCGCGGTCCCCGCGCCGCGCGACGAGGCCGTCACTCCCAGCAGCGGCGTGTAACGACGCGCACCATGCATTTTGCATGACGCGTCGCGGCCCACTGTGCGCCGCGGTAGCGACGGAGACGGACGACGGGGTGGCAGTCTTTTCGAACGCGGACCGACTTTTTATAAGGGGCTCTGCCTGCTGTAATCGGGCGATGTTCCCCTCCGTCAGACTCCGTCAGCGGAGCGGTCCGACAGGTGAAGGGCATGTCCAATGGACGACCCCGCGAGGAAATTGTCACCTCTTTTTCTCTCTCACACGAGATGGAGAGCGGGTCTGGCACAGTGGGCCCGAAGACCGTTGGAGGCGGCCAAAACTCTAGACGCGACTTGAGCTCCGCAGAGTCGCTAAATGGGACTCGAAGCGAACCTGTGGCCCCTCCAATGGATTCCTCGTTCGGAGAGCAATCTATTGGTGGGGTCACACGTTCGGTTCGAGTCCTATGTAATTGTTGATTCTCGAGCTCAAAACGCGCCACAGGAATCTTGACCGCCTCACTCGGTCTTCTGGCCCACTGTGCCTGTCCAGGTGCTGATGGGAGTTTGACGAGCGGCCGTGGGGGACGTGTTTGTGCAACACGCTCAAAAGGGTGGATAATTGCTCGACGAGGGGGAGGGAGATTTCTCGCAGAGCGGGAAATATCTCTCCCTTTCGTGAGAGCAGGGCGCGGCTGTGCGCCGCGCCGCGCGCTTTGAGCCGATTATACGAACACTGGCCCTCGCAACAAGGCTCCGGTTACGACCTCAACGACAACGCCGACGGGAAAAATGGACGGCGAGGACATGAGTTCCGAATAAATACCTTGTCCGTGCCCCCCTCCTCCGGGACGCCGGCACGCAGCGGGGGCCTGCACAGTGGGCCTGCCGCACGGCTCGGCACGGCTCGGCGTCAAAGGACGCGGCCGCCCTAATCTGCATGTGGACAACACCTGCCCGCCGACACGTATATGAGGACACATCGCGGAGATGCGAGCGGCTGAACGGAACGGAGCGGGTCGCCCGCTTTTATAATTGACCGTCGGGCCGGCCGGGCGTCATCCCAGCGTCCGGCCTGGGGTGCCGGCGCGGCGGCGAGGCCACGAAGGAGGACCTGGAGCACCCTCACGCTCCGGGATGTGGTCGTAAACCACGCGTGTCGAGTATGCGAAGCCATTCATTCACGCGCTGCGCATATCGCGTGGTTCTGCCGTTGGCTTTGCTGCCCCGGCCGTGATCCATCACCATCACGCGGCCAAAGTACACACGCCGACCTGTCCGACGAGCACACACCACCGCGCCGCCGTGCCCGCGGCGGGGATTTTGACCGCCTCCATGGCCCACTGTGGGGCGTTAGGCCCGGGCCGCAGCCGTGTTGGTCCAGGGAATCCCTAGTCGCGCGGCACAACAAGGGAAGACTGCCAAGTCCCCGCAGCTGGTGTGCGGGCTGCTGGCGGGCTGCTGGCGGGCTGCTGGCGGCGCTGGGGATGCGGACCGAACCCTTCCGCGGTTCAACGTCCGTGCGCCGCCGCACAGTGGGCCAGAAGACGGGTGAAGTCGGTCAGAATTCCGGACGCGTTTTGAACTCTAATGTGGCTCGAACTAAACATGTGACCGCACCAATAAATTGCTCTCCGAACGAGGAACCCATCGGTTGGGGGGAGGGGGGGGGGCCTCACGCGTTTGCTCAGCGACTCTGGAGCTCAAAACGCGTCAAGAGATTTGGCCGTTTGCACTGGTCTTCTGGCCCACTGTGCGCCGCGCCGCCGAGGTGGCCGACGCGCGGCCCGCATGCGGCACGAGTAGGGCGAGCAGGACAAGCAGGGCCTGGCCGCGGACAGCGGCGCGGCCGCGCCCTCTGACCTGCCGCCGGCTCGGCTCGCCTCCATCGTGCCAGTTTTACACGACAATAAACAAATTTCAAGTCGTAAAGTTTAATCGGAATGAATTTAACGCGAGCCACCCGTATGGTATGGCCGGCGCGGGGCACACAGGGTCAACCGGCCGCCCCACCGCCCCCGCCGCCCCTGCCCCGTCGTCGTCGCGACCACAAACTCAATTAGAGTACGGGGACTGCATGGCCACTGGCACCGCCCGGTCCCCAGACTCACTTTCGTCGAAAGAAAAAGACGTTTTCAATTTTCCGCGGCTAGGAGAAGCAGTAGAGTCTCCATCCGGACCTATGATGTCACCGGGACTCGGAGTTGGTCACCTTTTGGTCGAAACGCGGGAGTGAAGTGAGATACATTTTGCAGTGTGCGATTGTGTTTCATAAACCCGATTTCTGCGTGAGATTCAGGAAGTGACATCCTTCTCGGCACAATGAGGATATGTGGGCGACGTGGACGCGGCGCGCAGCAAGGGCCGCACAATCGCAAACACACAGGAAGCGAGCGTGGCGGATCGGCAGCGCGATTTGTCACGAAATGATCCGCACTGCTTGGCACGTCGTGATTCGATTAGTCGATTAGGGCGCCGAGTGGCCGACGAGGCCGTGTCGTCCGCGGCCACGTGCGGCGCGACGACGTGCAGGGCCGGATGGCACAATGGGCTATACCGGCGCAGGCGGCCAAAACTCTGGACGCGTTTCGAGTTCCACAGTCGCTAAACAGGACTCAAACCGAACGTGTGACCCCACCTATGGAATCCTCGTTCGGAATAGCCTGTGGATAGCCTTGCCCTCCGCCGGACCAGGACGACCAGGGGCTGCAGGGTAGGCGGCCTGCAACGCGGTGGGTGCGATGGACTTTGAACCTCGGCCCGCCTCACGTTCACACCCCTCAATTTGTTCCTCGCACCTTGCCGCCCACAAGGACGCCGACGCCGTCATCGAGGGGGTGGCCCGCCCCGCCCCGCCCACTGTGACCGCGCGGCGGAAGTGGGACGTGCCGCGCAGAATGGCCGGTCGTCATGCCGAATGGAGGGCCGAGGATGTATCAATCGGACGCGCTGAGAGAGAGAGAGAGAGAGAGAGAGAGAGAGAGAGAGAGAGAGAGAGAGAGAGAGAGAGAGAGAGAGAGAGAGAGCGCCCTGCATGCAACCCCCTAGCAAAAGGGAAAAGGGAAAATTGTCATTGTCGAATCGACTTTGGCCATGTACCCTGACTGCGTCAATGGAGCGCGAGGTCGGACCGTTGGACCACGAGGTCGAATCGTGTTTGTTACTGGCGCGATGGTGACCAGGACGCCCACGGCCCCGCTGGCACACGGCGAGATGGGTGCGAGGCAATAGAATCAATTGATCCAACCCCCACGCGAGGAGGGCCGACCCGCCTCACGTCTATGCTTAGTGTTTGAAGCTGGTGGGGGCCAGGCCCACCAGTGGCGCAGGGGGACACAGTGCGCCATCGTGCCGTCCAACAGGGGGCAACGGGGGCACGGCCAGCCAGAAGTGGACTTGGTCGTTCGGATCTGTCACCGCGGCGACATTCAATCATTTTCATTTGACCAAAGCCTCGGGCGATATTAGTTCAGATCGCCATAGCAGCGGCCGCGACGCCAGCAAACTATAAAAGATCAAGAGGTCAAGTAAAAATGCTATTTTTTTTTTCGTTCGTTAAAAAAGATTTTAGCTATTTCGTATTCGCAAGCCTTCTTACCTTTCACCTCGCTTATCCCCTGCGGACACCTCCGCTCCCCCCTGGCACACCTATTGACAAAACACGAGAATGCGGGGTAGCCTCGCGGCCTGTCGGGTAATAACGTCATCAGCGTGAATCACACACACACAGAGTCACCGGCCAGATCGGCGGCGAGATCACACAAGCACACAAACGAGCCGACCCAAAGGGCAAACGGCCAAAAGGGCATCAGCGTCAAGGGACACCAAGGGACGCGCTGCTGCCTTCAAAGCGGCCGCCCTTTTGGTGACGAAAATACCGACGCATTATTGCCTTTGTAGGGGGCGACGTGTGAACATACCTCTGAGGTGAGGATTGGGGATCTCCGCCCCTCGGGCCCCGCCCCGTGCCCCGCCCCCCGCGCGGCTCAGAGGCCCCCGCTCCCCGCGTGTGTCGGGGTGCCGGTTGACTTGTCGCTCGATTAAGCTGTTTACTGACTGTTCCACCGCCGCCCACCGCGCCCCTCCTCCCCGCGGCCGCCGCGCCTTGATGAACAAGTCCCTGGAGCTGTTTGAACAGACCGGGAGCGGCGGCCAAGCCACTGCCGTGCCCAGCCAGGGCGAACCAAATAAAATGAAAAATTATGCCGCCGCCGCGGGATGAGACGATGAGACTCGGAATTTCATTATCTCGCCCATTCACTGGTCCAATTCATTCAAGCAATCGAGCTTCCTGGAGCCCTTCCCCGCGGCAAAGCCGCGTCCCGGGGAGGGCCCCATCAGGGGATAGTCGCCTCGAGTGGGGAAGGACCGCGGCGGACTCCGCCCACGGAGCCACGACGCACGGTGGGCCAGACGACCGGGTCCCCGCGCCACGGGTACGAGGATCACCGTCCCGAGTGTTGCGTCGCTTTGAGGCATTTCCGGACGCAAGTGAGAAAATAATAAGTAGCACACGGCTAACGAGTGTGGGGCTGGCGCCGCCGGGGCAGTGCAGGGCCGGCGAGGACCTCACAGTGCAGGCCGGCGGCGCGGCTCAAGGGACGCCGACAAAGGGCGAGACTACTTCCGACGCCCCGACACCAGTGGGTCGTTTGACTCGGTCATCGAGATCCAGCACGAGCTCATCACTGGTAGTCGTGTAGCTCATCACGGCCCAGAATTAGGAAGCAACGAAAAAAAAAATCAGATAATTTTAACAAGATGCAGCAGGCGGCACACTGTGCTGCCATGTTGGGAGGGAGGGCCTTGTGGGGCGACTCGCATCGCGCAGCCATCGCCCTGTTGGCCATCTTGGTCACAGTTTGTTTGCTTGGTTCCCGTGTGTCACGGTGCTCGGGGCGGTCCGGGGGCGGGGCCGGGCATGTGCTGCTGGCCGCCCCCCGCGCGCCCCGCCCCGCCACGCCCCGCCACGCCCACAACGCCGATCGCACGGTGTCCGTCGCCTCCTCGGTGGCATTGTCACCAGGTCGCCGACAAAGCTCAAAGGCCGCCGCCAACTGCGAGTTAGTGCGATCCGATTATTTGCGTCGATCGGCGGAACAGTCGGGACAGAGCGGCCGAGCAGCAGAATAAGACAATTCACCGCCTCCCATTGGCCGGCGCACTGTGGGCCAGAAGACCGCGCAGGCGGTCTAGACTCAGTTTGAGCTCAAGAGTCGCTAAATGGGACCGTCTAGAGTTTTGTCCGCCTAAGCCGGTCTTCTGGCCCACTGTGCGGCGGCTAGCGTCGAAGTGCTGGCTGCTGCTCACCGGTGGCCGCGGCGTCAAAGGCCTTTGCTGCGTTTGACGGCGTCCTCGCCGGCCAAAATACAGGGCGCGGCCCCGCCCCGCCCGGCCGGTCGGGCTGACAAATGGAGACGTCGTCGGGAGCATCAAACTGCCGGCAAACAGGGAATCTCTTCATCTGGGACCGCTAGGGCTCCGCCCTCCGCCCCTCGGCGCCCTCTGTGGGGCTCCGCGACGCCGCGCGGCAGGGCTGCGGCACCATTTGCCGGCGAGGCGCGCTGCGCTTCCAAGAAAATGACCTTTGCGAAGCGGCGAGACTTGCGCCCTGCATCATGCAATGCTGGCTCTCGAAGGCACTTTGCTGCCGGGACTTTGCCCTCGATTCGGCGCCGTGACTCGGAGTTGGCTCCCGGTGCAGGGATCACACTCCACGGAAAGTGTTGGGGTTCTAAGCCACGGCCCCATGGGGAGATGAGAGCCATTCTGACGCCTTGGACCACTCCCTCGGCCAGGCTGACACAGGAACACGTTTGCCGCGTGGATATACCGCGACCTCGCACGCGTGCCCGGCCCGGCTGCTCGACGGGGGCCCCGGGGCCCCCTTGGTTCTCGCGCGGCCGTGCGTCGAAGTCTCCCGCCACAGGACGCCGCACAGTGGGCCAGAAGACCGGCGCAGGCGGCCAACACTCTGGCCAGGGTGCATGAGCTCTAGAGGCTCCAAATGGGACACGAACCAAACATGTGACCACACCAATGGATTCCTCGTTCGGGGAGAAATCGATTGGTGGGGGGTCACACGTTCGGATCGAGTCCCATTCAGCGACTCTGGAGCTCAAAAAACACGCCAAGAATTTTGGTCGCCTGCCGGTTTTCTGGCCCACTGTGCCCCACCCCGTCCCCCTCGCGTTGTCCCAGCGGCGACAGCGGCCCTACTCCGACTCTCACTGCTTGTTTTGCGAAAGGGCGGGCAAAATCCAATCAAGTCGAGTGATCCGATTTCGCAAAATATGGATATCGTCGTCGTCGCAAGTCAAGCCGCGCGAGGACCGCCTGCAGGGAGCCAATCAGTTTGGGGCGGCGGGTCGGCCGGCGTGCCTCGCTCGGCGTTCCGGGTATTCCACGCGTACAGTGGGCGGCACGCTGGAGACAAAGTGATTTGCTTGTGAAATTGCGTCTAATTCGTGCGTGCAACGCGTGCAACCGATACCGGGTAAGAGGGCTCGGCGCGGCGGCGTGCAAAGCGGCTACCGTGCGACATGATGACCATCATGTGCTCCGGCGGGAGCCCCGCTCCCCCTGGCCACGGGAGGCCGGCATTGTCTCCCGATCGGCGTGGAAGCCGTGGAAATAATTGGTGGCATCATTGCCGGTGGACCCGGTCACAATGGGAATCCGGGAAGGCCCTGCCGATGGGGCGTGGCGGGGCGTGGCGGGCGGGGGCGGTCAGCTTGAGACACAACGCCGAGACGTATTGTTTCTCGCGAAGCCGACCTTGTGCTTCTTCTCCAGAAGGGAGGGGCCGAGGAGACCAGCGCCCCGCGGAGATAAGAGGAAGCGACCTCGCACGACTTCCGTTTGGCCGATTAGATCCGATCTACGTTCATTGGTTTCGGTGTGCGGCATATGGAAAGGGCTTAAAATGTAGATTTAACAATTTTACCAATGCCGCACACTGCAAAAAAAAAGAGAGAAAAAATAACAAACACAAGGAATGTTGTCAGGTGGGGATCGAACGCCGATCTCAATCAGCCCGACGCACTGCAGGACGACGACCAATGCGACAACAGTAACGGCGCCGACGACATGCACCGCGTTAGAGAGAGAGAGAGAGAGAGAGAGAGAGAGAGAGAGAGAGAGAGAGAGAGAGAGAGAGAGAGAGAGATCACATCATCCGCGCCGTCGCCATCAAGAGTAGCATGGCGGACACCGCGCTGCGACAAAGTCGCCGCCGCCGCCGAAGAGACACGAAGTGACCGTGTAATGAAGCGATTTTCGGCTGCGGCTCCGACGAGCGTTTCGGCGTTCCCCGAATGCCGAAGCCACCGTTCGGTTTCGCTCTGCTCCGCTTCGCTTCGCGCCGCCTCGAACCTCGGCATGGTCTTCTTGGCTTCATCGGCGTCCTCGCGCCCCACGGCGCTGATAAACGGCTCGGCGGCCCGGCCGGCCCCACTGCCCAATTGTCTCGCCGCTACCGGGTAATGATTGGCCGCGCGAGCTTCCCGGACCTGCATTGTGGCGGCACGGCGTGCTGCTGCACCTGCAGTCCTCGCCTCCCGCGGCGGCCACGCTGCGCAGTGGGCCAGAGGACCGGCGCAGGCGGCAGAAACTCGTTTTGAGCTTTAGAGTCGCTAAATGGGACTCGAACCGAACGTGTGACCCCTCCAATGGATTCCTCGTTCGGAGAGCAATTATTTGGTGGGGTCACATGTGGGTCGCATGTTCGGTCCGAGTTTTAATAAGAGACTTCGGAGCTCAAAACGCGTCTAGAACTTCAGCCGCCTGCGCCGGTCTTCTGGCCCACTGTGCCACGCTGGCCCCGGTGCCCCACGGCGTGCTATCGGGGGCCCCGCGGCGAGCCACAATGCCGACCGTCACCGAACCCGGCCAGACATTTAGCGAAGTGAAGGGCGCTGCCGCCGACCTGGGTTGGCCGACTCGTTGTTACCAACAACAGCTAACGCGTGTTTCTCCAAGCGCGGCAGAGTATTTTTTCCAGTGCCGTGTGTGTTCGTAAACGCTGACGTTAATGTTGGCACCCCTTCCCCTCCGCTGCTGTCGAGTCTGTCAAACCGTTGGGATGGGGCGGAACGAGCCGCCGTCGTATTGGGGGCCGTCCTGGAGCCCTGCAGGCCCGGGCCGCTCCGTAAGCGCAGAACACAGAGCCACGTGCCGAGAGACGAGGGACGACGAGAGAAGTTGTTTGCTTTTTTGCCGTGTAGGTTTGACCGACGCACCGCCGCTTGGTTATGACAAATGACTATCGCGGCGTGCGAGGCTCTACGAGGCGGTGAGTCGCTCCCAAAAGGGCTGCGAGGGCGGGCCGGCTGCCTGTCTCTGTCTCTCGGCTCGTCTCTGTCGCGCCCATTTGCGGCAGCTTTGAGAACGCGGCCGCGCCAGCGCCGCCCGCACCGAGCCCGCTAGGGACATGACACGGCAGGCGGCGAGAACTTTGTCGTGAAACCGTTTTGGGTGGCGGGTGTGCCGAGTCAAGTGCGGTGAGGCTCGCGGTGGGCGGCGCACAGTGGGCCAGAAGACCGTTGAGGCGGCCAAAACTCTACATGCGTTTTGAGCTCCAGAGTTGCTCCAGGCCGCCTGTGCCGGTCTTCTGGCCCACTGTGCGGCGTGCTCGCTTCCTCCCCGTTGGCAGTGTAGTGCAGGTGCGGCACTAGGAGGAGGACACGAATAAAACGCAGCAAAAGGGAACCGGTCCAGGACACAGGCAGGACCTCCCTGCATCCGTGATAACTCAATCGCGGTGCGATCAGCGTCCCGATTCGTCGCGCCCAGCAGCGTCTCCGTCGTCGAGTCCGCCCAGCACGGCCTGCGCCGCCCCGCGCGGTGGGAGGCTGCCGTCGGGATATCTCTCTCCACTCGCCCCATTATCACCCATTCTGCCTCCTGACAAAGGTAATGCTGGGCAAAGCGGGCCGACGGACGGCGGGCGAGCCGGCCGGGGGAAGGAAGATCCTATGCGACACGCGGGATTTCACGGGGGAGGCCCCGTCGGGACTCGAACTCCTGACATCACGGCCACACGGAAAACCTGACTCGCAAGGTGTCGTTCCGCTTAACCAAAAACATTTAATAAGAATATTTTTTTAATTTTTCTTTTTATTTTGTAAATAGTTAAGCGTCAAAAAAGGCGTATAAATTAGTTTCGCGCCACCCGCTGCCCGGCGGTGGTTGAGGCCGGTTGCTCACACGGTTCGACCGGCCGATTGATATGGAAATGGCCGCGGGCCGGGCGCGGCGTGCCTCCGGCCTGCCTGCCAGCTGGTACTGATCAACAGTTTACGTCCTCCCCGTTCATAAATTTGAAAATGAGCATTCATGGACATCATCATCGCCGGGCCTCTTGATGTGGCCGCTGCCGCGCCACCTTGTGCCGCCGCCCGGTCCACTGTGCTGGCCCTGCCCGCCACATGTCGCCGACCAACTCCCGCCGCCCACCTAATGGGGTGACCGTGCGTGTTACCGTGTGTGACCGCCGCGCCTACAAGTTTGGCACCACGGTGAAGCCCCGGTGCGGCTTATGCCCCTCGGCGTCAGCGGGGACCTCGAGGCGGCTGGAGGACTTACTGGAGGATCGCGCGCCTCTCGTCAAGCCGGACGTCCGGTGAGAGAGAGAGAGAGAGAGAGAGAGAGAGAGAGAGAGAGAGAGAGAGAGAGAGAGAGAGAGAGAGAGAGAGAGAGAGAGAGAGAGAGACTGGATGTACTGTACATTCACTCATCCCTGAGGCAGCGGCGACCAAAGGGAAGTTAAACAGCCCAGCCCGTCCGGGGGCGTCATTGTCCGAGTGCTGTTCCGGTGCATTATAAGGGTTCGATTCTTTGTTTAGCTCGTTGTTTCGAGGCTGTTTGCCACACTCATGATGGCACCAAGAAAAGACCTGCATAGCAAAGGGTCGCCGCTGCCTCAGGGATGAATGAATGTACAGTAAATAAGTAATGAACGCTGCTTCCGCCTCCTCTTTGTCCACATTTCACTTTTTCTTTTTGCGATTTTCTGCACCTTTTTTTTTGTCTTTCTTACAGGGTATTAATACGCACGAGATTGTGTCTGTCTACCGAGGTGTCCACGATTTCGAACCACCTACGGAGTCGCGCTTTCACGACCGACAGAGTTCTCCAATAAAGCAGAGAAACACACACATGAATTGAACTACCCGGTCTGCCGCACTCTCTCCAACCCCAAAACGCAGCATGCCGTCGAACAATCACACCGCTGCTCCAAGAGTGTCGACGAGCAAAAAAAAAGAGAAAAATAAAAAAATATAAAGAGACCAGGAAGAGACCATTAAAACAATATATCGGCTGCCGGGCCTTCCACTCGGACGGCTCTTGGGATTCATCGATCGGTGGAAAACAAAAGGCCGGGGGAGCGAAATCGAGTTAGAGAGAGAGAGAGAGGTCGCGAAACAAAGGCACTGACGCAGCGAGCGTTTTGTCAACGGCCGCAGTGCTACTTGCGCGAGCTTTATTGTACAAATAGAGCCATTTCGCAAGAGAGCACGCATGTGTGCGCTCGCACCACACACACACTCTTTCACGCACACAAACACGACGACGGGATTTGAAATCCGTTGCCGTCTCGCGGGGGTGGGCCGGGACGCCTGGCCATAAGGAGGGCCTGCTTTTGGCAGCTCAAAACGCGTGTAGAATTTTGACCGCTTGCGCCGGTCGCCTGGCCCACTGTGCAGTGGCGGCTCCGAGCGCGCGGCGGCGGCCCCTACTATTCGCGGTCGCGGCGGCGGCCCCAGTCACTGCTTTCCAATATGGTGGCCGCGGCTCATGGCCGCCCCCCTCCCCTCCCCCCATCGCGGCGCACGAAGGCCCTCGACGCCGCTCTCATTGGCTGGGAGAGAGAGGCGTGCAGTGGAGAGGCCCGTGGAGGGCCCTCTCTAAACAATGGCCCGACACGGAGACGAACAAAGCTGCGCGCGTGCTCGCCGGGCTGCGGGGCGCGGGGCGGGGCGGGGCGCGGGGGGGCGGGGCGGGGCGCGGGGCGCAGAGCGTGGCACAGCAGCGCTGGCCTCCCGGTCGCCGCGGTCGCGTTGCCCTACACCAGCCGGGCTTTGAGGCGCCCGAGGCCGCTCCGCAGCGCTGGCGTGGCGAGCGGGCCTGCCTGCCTCCACGGCGGCTGGGCGGTCCGACGCACAGAGGGCCAGAAGACCAGTGGAGGCGGTCGACATAATCCCAGACGCGTTTTGAGCTCCAGAGTCGCTGAATGGGGCACGAACCGAATGTGTGACCCCGCCCAATGGGTTGCTCTCCGAACGAGGAATCCATCGTCGGGATCACACGTTCGGTTCGAGTCCTGTTCAGCGACTTTGGAACTCAAAACGCGTCTAGAGTTCTGGCCGCCGACGCCGGTCCTCTGGCCCACTGTGCGCCGCCGTCCGTCCGTCGGCCGGGTCGTCGGCCCGTCTGCCGGCCGGTGTTGTGTGGTCCGTGCGTCGCGCCGTGTTATCCCGTCGCGCCCTCGCCGTCTTGTTGAGCCCATCAAAGCCGCCTGCTCGTCTACAAGAAGACCCCTCGCGTCCGGGCGGCGCGGCCCGCGGCCGGTCTCCGCAGCGTCCGCCGAATACTCACTCACTCACTCCCAGGACCGACGGCGGCGTGCAGCGCAGGGCAGCGGCCGGCCCATCGGGCTCGATCGGCGCACTCATAGCTTTCGTCGCTCTGTCTCTCTCGCACTCGTGGAGCGTCCCGTGAAGGTGCGAGAGAGACAGAGCGACGCGAAAGCGACTCTCGGGATCAGTCTGCTGGCCGCGCCGGCCGCCCACTGTAAGCACGGCGAGCCGGCCGCGACAGATAGATAAGCTTGATTAGGCAATCTGGAGCGGCCAGCAGCCGGCCACGCGAGAGCATCGCGCCGTGCAACGCCGTGCCGAGCCGGCGAGGAAGTGGGCCATTTGGCCGCCTCAAACAACTTTGACTTCTCGTTGGGCCGCGCGACGCGACACACGACGGCTCGCGGCCCGCCGCGTCGTCGCGGTGGAGAGACGTGTGACGGGTGCACAGTGGGTCAGAAGACCGGCGCAGGCGGCCAAAGCTCTGGACGCGTTGCGAGCTGCAGGGTCACTTAACATGACTTGACCCGAACGAGTGACCCCACCAATGCATTGCTCTCCGAATGAGGAATCCATTGGTGGGGTCACCCGTTCGGTTCGAGTCCCAGTTAGCGACTCTGGAGCTCCAAACTCATCGAGAGTTTCGGCTGCCTCCCCGCGGTTTTCTGGCCCACCGAGCGGTGCACAGTGGGCCGGCCGTGTCGCACTAATTGCTATTCATTAGCCGCCAGCTGGGACACTATCGCACCTCGGCCGCGCTGCCGCGCCGCCCCCACCATCATTGAGACATCACTTCATAACCCCCGCGGTGCATGAGGCGCGGCACGGCCGTGCGTTCCACAACTTGACTCTTGATGGACAAAACAACGCCCCGTAATAAAGCCATTAATGTGTACTCATGACATTCACCCGTTTGCTGCCAACCCCTATGGCCCGCCGCCGCCCGCTGATGACTGGCGTGTTTTCTTGACGCTCCATTTAGGTGTTTGTTCGACCCGGAGCAGCAGCAGCGTGGTGTGCTGTGTCCATGGCGGTCTCGCGCACCAAACAGACCAGGGTGCGGGGGAGTCTCTCACTTCCAGCAGCAGGCCGCGCTCATCGCCTTCGTCCACTACTAACACTCTTACGACGCACAGTGGGCCAGGAAACCGGCTGAAATTCTGAACGCGTTTTGAGCTCCACAGTCGCTAACCAGGACTCGAACCGACCCCACCAATGGATTCCTTGTTTGGAGAGCAAACGCGTCTAGAATTTTGTCCGCCTGCGCCGGCCTTCTGGCCCACGGTGCGACGGCAACCTGCTGCTGCTGGTAGGCCTAGATAAAATTTTCCATTCGTATGAGAGTTTTAAAACAATTTAGAAACTGCTTCCTGAGCGGGCCTCTGGAATATGGCCGTGCCGGAGCCACCTAGAGCGCGTCTGCGTGAGCGCGTCACGGCGAGCGCCACGCCGGCAGTTCGGCCGCGAGGCCCAGTGGGCCCGAGCACAGTGGGCCAGGGCCCGGCGCGGCCGGCCGACTAATTTACGGCACTCTGGTGTGTGTAAAGGACACGCTCGGGCGGCCGTGCCGGTGGCTGTGCTTGGCTGTGCCGCGCTACGCCGCTCGGCAGCGCCTTTTACAACGCCCCAAATCGTGCGCCCACCGTGCGCCAGCGGGATGCGTGCGTGTGTGTGTGTGTGTGTGTGTGTGTGTGTGTGTGTGTGTTTCCTGCACCTGTCGGACGACATTCGGGTGTTGGGACTACCGCCGCGTTTTGTTGCTGCGCACCTAGTGCTCTGTGTGTGTGTGTGTGTCCTCCGCCGCCATCGCGCGGCTTTATACTGCATGGCCGCGAGTAGCGAGTAGGCAGGGCCTCCAACACACTCCTCGTCTCTGTCTCGCACTCATAGCGCCGTAAAAGAGAGAGAGAGAGAGAGAGAGAGAGAGAGAGAGAGAGAGAGAGAGAGAGAGAGGGGGCACTCGACGCCATGCCCGCCGGCGGCCAGGCACAGCAGGCCGGGCGGGGCTCGCGGCTCGCATTCCCAGCACGGCGCCTCGCTGTGGTTGGCGGCGCGGCAGCGCGGGGTGGCGCGACGCGGCGGATAGGCCCCTCGACGAGGGGTGGGGCCGGGCAGGGCGGGGCCGGGCGGCGGGGTGCCGCGTCCGCGCGCATTCCTCAAGGCCGACATTGTGCGCGCAGCCCGGCGCAGCCCCATTTTCCCGCGCCGGGAGCCAGGCCGTCTGGAAGGGTGGAATCTCCCCGACGAGGCGTGACGCGACCCTCGTAACGAGAACAAGTCTCCCACTTTGCGGCTTCTGTTTCGAAGTTCGCCGCTGCACCGGTGCTCCACCTTGCGCCCTGCGCGCCCCCAACGAAGCAGCAGCAGCAGCACGCTGACTCCGAGAATCGCCGCTTTCGTCGCTCTGTCTCTCTCGCTCCTACACGGCACGCCTCTTGAGTGCAGCAGAGACAGAGCGACCTGCAGTGAGTTTACGACCGCGTGGCCGAGTCGACAAGTGAGGCGAGGCAGCCCCCGGAGGACGACAGGTTGCAGGCCGCCATCGCCTCCAGGAGGGCCTGCCCGGCCTGCTTGGAGGAGGCGCGGGGCGCCTCGTAAAACCAAGGCGAGCGTGAAGTGAAAACTCACACCGCCACCCGCACCGAACACGGCCGCTCCGCTGTGGCCCCGCGCCCCCTTTCCCTTGCTCTCGACGGAGGGCCGAAAAGTCTCCCACTGCACACAGTGGGCCACAGGCGACCGTTCGAGGGGGTCAAAATCCCGGACGGGTTCAGAGTCGCTAAATCGAAAACGAACCGAACGTATGAACCTACCAATGGATTGCTCTCGGAACGAGGAATCCATTGGAGGGGTCACACGTTTGGCCACGCCGTCTTCGAGGAGGTCCCCGTCGTGGTCGCAGACCCGCGTGCCCACCGTCTGGCCCCGCCGCCGCAGTGCTGCCGCAGTGCGCTTCAGATTAGTTTATTTATGTGTGTCCGCGTGTGATCGCATTAGGGCAATTCAGGGCCAATAACTCAGCCCTGATGGCCTATTTATTGGGCCGCACTGCGTGACTGCGTCCGTCCGGGCCGCCGCCATTCAACTAGGGGAGAACGGCGACGGCGCGGGCGGTCGCGACAAGCTTTCTTTCTTCCGTCCGTCCGACTGACAGGAAAGCGGGCTGCATGCAGACAAACTCGGCAAAGCTTTGTCGGGCTGCGGTCGCCGCGGCGCCGCGTCCGTCCCACAGTGGGTCAGAGGACCGTTGAGGCGGCCAAAATCCCGGACACGTTTTGAGCTCCAGAGTCGCTAAGTGGGACTCGAATCGAACGCGTGGCTCTACCAATGGATTCCTCGTTTGGAGAGCAATGCATTGGTGGGGTGACACGTTCGGTTCGGAGTCCCATGTAGCGGCTCTGGAGCTCAAAACGCGTTTGGATTTTTGTCCGCTTCAACGGTCTTCTGACCCACTGTGCGTCCGTCCAGCCGCACGGTCGCGCACTGAAGACTGACTCCGAGAGTCGTTGTCGCGCTGTCTCTCCCGCACCCGCGAGGCGTCCGTCCCGTTGTCGGGGTGCAAGGGGGACAGTGCGACGACAACGAATCTCGGAGTCAGTCCACTGCACTGCTGCGGCGCTGCGGCTGCGGTCGCCTCGGTTTGCTTTAGGCCACAAATCGGGGCGAGGGCCGCGCGAGCGGGACACCGTGGCCGGAGAGCCCTCGATCCAAAAGTGGTTTGGAAAAAACGGCGCACTGAAGCAAACTACGGGCGCAGTGACTCCGAGACAGAAAAAACACACAAAAGACAGAAAAAAAAAACTTTTCTGTGATGACTGTGACACACAGCGTTAAATTTTTTTTTTTCTTCCTTTACCAAAGCTTAGGTTTAGGCAAAGCTTAGGTCAGTCAGCAATGCGAATATTTTTATTCAATTTTTTTATTCAATTCAAAGACGTTCGGTGTTCGAGTTCGGCATCCTCCGCCGGTCTTCTGGCCCACTCGGCGTCGTCCGCGCGGCTTCCGGGTCACGTTGAGTGGGTCGCCTCGCACGCCCACACCCACGCCGACGATGCAGCAGCCCCTTAGAGCGCGCGGCGGACGGGCCGAGCCCGCCGCGCTGCTGCCCCGCCAGGAGAACAAAACACAAGTTTGTAACCGGATGCGGGAAGGAGAGCGAAAGGGGTGGGGGAGGGGGACACTGGACACCCCCCGGCGAGGGGTGGCTGGCGGCATAGGGGCTGTGGATGTGGGTAGGGGGTGGCGCGCACAGCGTAACGAGCAGAGAGTTAAACCGTTTGTATGGACTCGCGCCTGTTGCCACTAACAAACATGTTCCCAATACGCCTTCCAGATAAATGAGGGAAAAAAAGTGAGGCGCTGGGAAGCGGGCGTGCTCTGTGTGTGTGTGTGTGTGTGTGTGTGTGTCCGCTGGGCCGCGCGTAATGAACCGCAAAGTGCACTTCCACCAATTATTTCCCTTTGGCAACATTGGTTGTTTTTTGGTGTTTTATAATTATTGCTTCTCTGTTGTGAGGCGTTGCAGTTTTATTTCTATATGCCGAGTTCAGCAGTATCACGGCGGAAAACGTTTTGACGCTCTCCGCGCGCGGTCACACATAGTAAAACATGAAGACCGGTGCAGGCGGCGTCGGAACCAGTGGGTATCGTCTTTCACCCTCGCCTATTATTTTTTGGAAACAACGAGCAACTGAAATGAGGCCCCCATTACCACCGCCGCTGGCGTCGTGAGAGGACGCCGCGACGTCTCCATCCTCCCTCCCCTCGGAACGCTGCCGCACTGGCGCGGCGCGCACCAGAGGTTCGCTGTTATTGAAAGAGGGAAAACGACAAACAAATCGTGAGATCATTTCGATACGAGCGACTAACCCTAAAATCATAACAAGTATCATTGGCGCCCCGCCGCGCCGCGCCGCGCGGTGCCGCGGCCTCGGGGAGCAGCGCGTCGTCGAGGGGTGGGGGGCCGACGGGGTGGTGGCGCAGGGTGGCGCAGGGTGCGCGCGGCCGTTCCCAGCAGCGGATACATGGACGCCCCGGGGCCGCCACGGCCAGCCAGCGATGCCGTGGCGGCGCGTGCCGCGGAACAACAAGCCCCCCGCGGACTCGGAGCGTGCCGCCGCAGCGCCGCGGCCAGCGAGCAGGCAGCTGGAGCAGCCGGACGCACGGCCGGACCCGCTGGCGACAAGCTGACAACAAGCTGGTGAACATAACGAGACCCGACTGCAGACAGGTTCATCGATGCCGTGCGGGTCGCACAGTGGGCTAGATGACCGGCGGAGGCGGTTAAAATACTGGACGCGTTTTGAGCTCCAGGGTCACTAAACGGGACTCAAACCGAACGTGTGACCCTACCAATGGATTCCTTGTTCGGAGAGCAATCCATTGGTGGCGTGTGATCACACGTTCCGTTCGGGTCCGATTTTGGGACTCTGGAGCTCAAAACGCGTCTTGAGTTTTGGTCGCCTGCGACGGTATTCTGGCCCACTGTGCCACTTCCCCGTCGCACAGCCAACACCAACACCGTCATCGTCCGCATTACCCGAGAGGAGTACGCTGGTTCAAATACTCCCGGCCTCCAGTTGGCTACTCAGGTCCGAGGCCTTTTTGAGTCATTTTCGTCGGTCCGGGCGGCCGCGCACCGCGCTGAGGGGAGTCGCCGAGGAGCGAGGCCGCCGATCTGCACCGGGCCATGTAATTGTTAGTTTTCACATGCACGCCGCGATCGGGTCCGCGCGGCTTGGCGTTGCTCGGCGTTGCTTGGCGCGGCGGCAGTGTCACTTGTGTCGACGAAGGGGTCAAAACAAAGCGAGCCCTGCGCCCCACCCCTTCCCCCGCCGCTCGCCCCGCGACGCGTGCCGAACTCTCCGCGGGGGGCACCCTAACTCCAAAGGATGCAGTGTCGGCACCCCCGGCAGGACACGTTGCCGCGGGCCGCGCTCAGACATGAGAACGAGTCGTGTCCGACCGCTAACGACGGGCCAGGACGGCCAACGTGCCCGCCGACGCGTCTGCCTCCCGGGGGTGGCGCACCTACAGTGCACAGTGGGCGCAGGCGGCCAAAATTCTAGACGCGATTTGATCTCCAGAGTCACTGAAAGGGACTCGAACCGAACGTGTGACCCCGCCAATGGATTCCTCGTTCGGAGAGCAATCCATTGCTGGGGTCACACTTTCGGTTTGAGGCCCGTTTAGCGACTCTGGAGCTCAAAACGCGTCTCTGGCCCACTGTGCTACGGGACGCCTCAGGAGTGCGAGAGAGGCATCGAACGACAGCGATGTTCGGAGCATGCAGGACAGGGGCGCATTGTGGTGGCAACAATGGCGGCTGCTTGGTGCCGCCATGGACACCCACCACAAGATAGCACACCCTGGCGCCACCCGCACTCCCTGCTCTAGGGCACTCGTGTAGCCGCCTGGTCCACGTGCATGGACAAGGGGCCCTGGAGGCCGCTGCCTGGCTGGAGGGGCTCCCTGGAAGGGCTCCCTGGAGGGGCTCCCTGGAAGGCTTCCGCAGAGGAAGTGGTGCAGGCCGCTGCTTTGTGGTGACAGTCGCCCCCGCCCCCGCCCCCATGCCCGGCCGACGGCGAGTGTTCAAGGGGGATGCTGGAACAACAAACAGCGTGTGCCGAGCTCGGGTTCGAATACACCCAGCTGCGGGCGGATGGTCGTCTTTTTCTTTCTCCCGAAAAGAATAACGTTTTTATTTACTCCAACACACCGATTTTCCCGAGATTCCCCGCGCGAGCAGGGCGGCAGTATATTCCAATCAAGCGCTGCCTGCCAACACATTTCCCGATAGAGGAGCGCGAGCACGCACATCATCGGCCCGGCCGACAAAAACACGACAAACACTGTCACTCCGCCAGAAAAACGGGCAGCCGAATTGAAGTGGGAGGGGCGGGCAAACGGGGTCTTAATCATTGTGGATTAGCTTTGTATAAACCGACACAATCACAAGGACAACAATGCCGACCGAACGAGACCGACAGACAGAGACGGCGCGCTGCCCGCATCTTTCTTTTTCTCACTTTACTCCTCAAACAAGCCGTCGGCCGCGGGTCCGCCGCGCACCGCACTGCCGCCTCATTAGGACACTCGTCAGCATAAAAACGTTCGGAGCGGTAATTTTTCCATAAGCGAGTGATTCGTCCGGCGCACAGTTGGGCTGACGGAGTCGCTGAATGGGACTCGAACCGAACGTGTGACCATGGGGTCACACGCCCGGTCCGAGTCCTGTTACCGACTCTGGAGCTCAAAACGCGTCTTGAGTTTTGGCCGCCTCCGCCGGTCTTCTGTCCCACTGTGCGGCGGCACCACTTTTAACGCGACCCTCGCAGCACAGTCCAGGCCGATGACAGCGCCTACTTTCAAAACGGACAACTGGTCAGCCTTTTGCTCGACACCTCCGCCACGGGGCGCGCGCCTTAGTGGCAACACCTGGCGGGGCGCGGGGCCGCGCGGGGCCGTGGTGGGGCTCCCGTGGGGCAATCGGCTTCAAGTGATAGTCGATGGTATCGATGGGGTATCGATTAGAGGGAGATCAGCCGCATTATCCTTAGCGCAGCCGACGCCCTGCTGCTCGGCCGGCTCGGCCTGCTTGGCTACCAGGGCACGCTCGCTCGCGTCGATCTCGGAGGCTCGATACCGCGGGTAGGTACGTTCCAGAACTGTATCGCCCGGCCGGCATCGACCATTAGCGCGCTTAAATTGACCGTGAAGTGTGAACCTGGACGTCGGGCAAATACTAATGACGCGGGAGAAGGGCGGGGCGGGGTGCGGCGGGGCGGGCGCGGCTCGTGTGGCCCATTAGTATTCCTTACGCGGCCTCAGTTAACACCGTGGATCTACATGATCTGCTGGCCGCCGGCAGTCGAGGCACCGCGGCTAAAGAGGCGACGCCCCTCGCTAAGCCTCACGCCTCCCCCCCCGTCCCGCAGCGGGCAAGGGCGGATCCAGAGGGGGGGGGGGGCGTCGCCCTCCACCTAAAGGCTGCTAAGGTAGGCAATAAGTCGCACTTCGGTCGAGGAGGGGGGCGTTCATAGTAGGCCAGGATCGGCGCAGGCGGACAAAACTCGAGACGCGTGTTGAGCTCCAGAGTCGCTGAACACAGGACTCGGACCGGGCGTGTGACCCCCCCTACTTCGGAGAGCAATCCATTGGTGGGGTCACACGTTCGGTTCGAGTCCCATTCAGCGACTCTGGAGCTGAAAACGTGTCCGGGATTTTGAGCGCCTTTCCACTGCGCAGCGCAGTGCAGCACCGGGCGGGCGGTGCGGGCAGCTCGTCGCGAGGCTACGCGCGGCGATGTCTGTGTGGACAGTTGTGAGATACGTCCTTTGAGTGCGTGTCTGGCCTGCCAGTGCCCTGCGGCCGGCTAGCCGCGGCTCGGCGTCCGGCCCACTGGGATGGATCAGCCGCTCGGCTCGCACAGGAAGACGCTGTGTGGCTGAGAGAGCGGGAAGCGTCCGTCAAATCGTTTACACTGAGTGGACACTTAGACGCGTGACACCGAATTACGGCTCGACGACGGCGCGGCCTGCTCGCCCTGCATGGCACAGTGGGCCAGAAGACGGTAGAGGCGGCCACCATCCCGGACGCGTGTTGAGCTCCAGTGTCGCTAAATAGGACTCGAACCAAACGTGTGACCCCACCAATGGATTTCTTTCCCCACTCTGCCCACAGTGCTCGCCTGTGACATGAGGCTCCTATGAACCGAGAATCGAAAAGCCAACCGCGAACGAAAGGCGCGCCTTCTGCGCGTCTCTCGCTTGTTTTTTGTGTTTTTTTGTTGTTGTTGTTGGCGGCCTTGTTGCGGCGCCACGGGCTGCTTGTGCTTCTTGAGGGCTTTCGGATTGATTGCTCCCGATTAAAGTGCCCCCGTTCGTCCACCTCCCACGCGCGGCACCGAGCGGCCCCCTCCTCCTTGACTCGCACAGCCGCAGCCCCGCCGGGTCCCCGCCGACGTAGATTCACTTCACTCACACACAGGAGGCCCCTCGACTCTGTTGTGGCCGTTGCATTCCACGTCCAATTCAGACTGCGTGCGCGGCGCTGCTGTCCCAGGGGCGGCCAGCCAGGCCAGCCCACTGTGCAGCCAGGGGCTCTGCTGCCCAAGGAAAATAATAAGCCAGCATTAACAATAATGACGGAATAATAAAAATAAGACCTTTCCGCGCGCCTTTTCGATGATTCTTCTCGGACGATGTAAGCCAAAGGGACTTCTGTTGCAGAGGCTTGTGATGCCTCTGTCATATTACCGTCCGTGTCATGTTATTCGTGCAGTGTTTGTCCAGCGCTCGCCCACGCTGCCGCGAGCCCCCACCCGGGCCGACCCACGCACGGCCCACGCGCCATGAGCTGTGTACTTGGTGCAGGCCGTCATGAGGACCGTGCCGTCCACGGAATGACTGTTGGGCGACATGGAGCCGGGCTCGGGGCCTGAGTGCGCCGACGGACACAGTGGGCCAGAGGATGAAGTTCCGGACGCGTCTCAGGGTCGCTGAATGGGAGTCGAACCGACGTGTGACCCCACCAACGGACTGCTCTCCGAAAGAGGTATCCATTGGTGGGGTCACACGTTCGGTTTGAGTCCTGTTCACTGACTCTGGAGCTCGAAACTCGTCCACCGTTTTGGCCGCTTGCGCTGGTCTTCTGGCCCACTCTGCGGACGGCCTCCTGGGAGACAATAAGCTTGGCCGCGCTGCCGGTCCAGGTTGCACACGTCGCACACCGCGCCGGCTTTGGAACACGACGCCGGCCTCGAGGGTCCCGAGGAGGAAGACCGGGATTGCCTTGACGGGACACCCACACCCACGCCCCGGCCGGGTATCGAACCTGCGCCGCCAGCTTAGACGTCTCTCTCTATCTCTCTCTCTCTCTCCCTCTCTCTCCACTCTGCAACCCTTCTGTGGCCGCGGTGGCGTCGCGACGGGCGGTAGGCGGCACGGCACGCCAACAAGGCCGTGTTGGTGTATTAGATAATGAGGCCCTCGGGGTGCGGCCCGCTTAGTTAGTCCCCCTCCTTAACAATTCTCAGGCAGGAGAAATTGAGCGACAGAGAGAGAGAGGGGGGGGGCGACGCGGTGCCATATGGCCGCGCCGATGATGCGTGTCCGCGTGTCACCCGTGCCTTGTCGATAGCCTGTCGCCTTGTCACGCGAGTAGGAAGGAGGCCGGTGTGTTTTTCAACAATAACCCAAATGTCCGCAACGTTTCGTAACTTTTTTTTCTTGTCGAATTTCCGAAAAATTGACTTTGGCGGCGTTGCACGCGCGCGCGGTGCGACGTGGGCGTCGTCACGACATCCTCCTCGTCACGTTCTGGGCGACGTGACGCGGGTGTGACGCGGGCCAGTGGGCGCGACGCAGGAGGGAGGGGGCGACAAAGCACACTTAGCGCACGCATAATGACACAAAATTAAGCCGTCATTAACCAAGAGCGACAACGAGCCGCTTTAAAGAACAACACGCGAGTCGGACGCCGCCTCCACGCCGCCGCCTCACCCACATGCCAGTGGCGGCGGCGGCCCGGATGTGTCGCCGCGGTGCCGCGCTGGCTGGCCCACTGTGCCGCGCGGGGCAGCCCAGCCGCCGGGGTTTCGATCTGATTTTGGCGGCGCGCAGTTAAAACATTTTCCCACCTCCAGGCGCGGCACTTGGACGCGCAGCTATGGGCCCTGGGGGGGTGCTCCTGCACTTGGCAAGGCGTTCCCACACATTCCCACACAGCAGGTACGCCCTGAACGCCCTGCTGGCCGACCGGCGCGCCAAGGGCCGCGCCCCACCGCGCCCACTCCACTCCGTCCCCGCCGGCCGACCAACCCGCTGCACAGTGGGCCAGAAGACCGGCGCTGGCGGCAAAAACTATAGACGCGTTTTGAGCTCCAGAGTCGCTGAACGCGGGACTCGAACCGAACGTGTGACCCCACCAATGAATTGCTCTCCTAACGAGGAATCCATTGGTGGGGTCACACCCTCGGTTTGAGTCCCATTTAGCGACTCCGGAGCTCAAAACGCGTCTAGAGCTATGGCCGGCCGCGCCGTTCCTCTGGCCCACTGCGCGCTGGCTTGCGGAGCGGCACCCCGCGGCCACGGCCAGGCGGCCGGGCAGGCAGGGGGAGGCGGATTGTTGCGTGTTTCCGGCCAAACAAGCCAATTCTCGCGCCTGTTTTGGCGATCAATTGCACGGAAGGCGAAGCAGGCGGAGCTGGAGCCGCCGGAGTGTTTCGGCCCCGCCGCGCCGCTGTGCCCCGCGGGGCCGCCGCCTGTAGTCCGCGCTGGGGGTCCTGGAGGGCGCGCGGTTCATTTCACATCGGTTCGCAAGACGGGAAACGACAGAAATTCACTTACTTACGGGGCTAAGGTGAGGAGCAGTGTGGGAAAGGCCTTTGCCCTGTGTTTGCGGTGGAGCACCGCGGATTCCAGGCGCGGTATGCCTGTGCCTCGGCCTGGTTCAAAGGTTCGCGACCGCGCAGCACCAAATTAAAAGTGTACGGGGGTCGCGATTTCTGCCAGACCCTCGATGGTCCTGGGTTCGACTCCCTGTGAAAAATAATTTTTTCATGTCAACTTTTTTAAATGCACGCCATTGAGGCTTTCGTGCACAAATGCCCCAATTTTCCGCCGTATTCGCCTTGCCGGTCAGCCTACTGGCCAAACAGTCGCAAAGAAATCGCCCCATATCGGACTTCCGCAAGCAAGAGGCTTTCTCACGGGGCTGGCCGACTTATTCTCCGCGGCCCTCGACAACGTGCACACTGGGCTCCCGGGGCCACAGTGTGCCGGGCACAGCTCCAACACAGCGATGACTAACTCCGCATACTCCATCGGCTTCCCCGAAGACAAGACGGGTGCAGCAGAGCATGAGCCCGTGGGCGCCCCGGGGCGTGGTGTGGGAACGAGCGGCGGCCGGCCGTCCAGGATCCCGTCGAGCCGGACCCCGGAGCAAGCCGATGTCTTCCGCTCGGCTGGCGCTGCTTGCGCTGCAGCGGCCCTCCGGCCTTCCGGCTCCCCGCGTCGCCCCGCGGTAGGCCAGGGCATCGGCGCAGGCGGACAAAATTCTGGACGCGTAGTTTTCAGAGTCGCTAAACGGTGAAGGCTCCGTGAGACGTCCGTCTGGAGATGAAAACGCGTTCAGAAGTTTGGCCCCTGGCCCCCTGTGCACCCGGCCTACACGAGAAATCAATAGGTTCCCCAATAGCGCATTGCTACGCATTGCGCGAATCGGACTTTTTGTGCTCCGACCGTTTGAGCAAATACGCACGGGCAACCCGCGTTTGTGTTATGATGGAGTTGTCTGGGGCACGCGGACAGGACACACACGATGTATCAAAACACGATATCTTTCTACTTTCCTGATACACCAACAACGAGGCGTGCCCGGCTGCCCCCGCGACGCCCCGACGGACGGCCCGTCGCCGGCACAATGCCGAAGAGACACGACGGATTGATCCGGAATTATTTTTTATAAATACTCTGACGAGGATGGCTGCTGCTGCTCACCTGGCCAGGGATCCATGAAGCAATCTCCTGACTCCATCTCGTCCGCGCCCACGATATGATAAACTCGTCGTCAACGTCAACACGGGCCAGGCAGGGCTGGCAACGGAATCGACGGGGATCGAACACTAAATAACGGACCTCCCAAAATCAACACATTTTTTCACCTTCCTACGTTTCCAAGCCGCCGAAGGCAAACACTGCAGTAACGAGATTCCGTGACTGGTCCATTCTGCGCCACCCACAACAGTGTCGCCTTCTTCCGCGTGGCCTGCTTCGAGTGCGCCCGGCGCCCGGTTTGTCATTCATTAAAATAATCAGAGTCACTTCTTGCTAAACGGGATTGGCGACGCCCGGCCGGCCAAGCCAAGCCGATTTCCACCAAATAAAGACACCATTCGCACCTCGGGCCGCCGGGCCTGCGTGCCACGCGTGTTTCCAGGTAAACAAGAGGGATTCCGCAAAAACATAAAAAGAAAACTGATGGCCTGCTGCTGCTCCTTTTTCCTCTGAGGCGACAAAGGCGAGCTGCCGGCAAGCTGGTTACGGCCGAGCTTATCTCAAAATAACCGATGCATACGGTGGGTGCGGCGGCGCGCGAGGATCCATTTCCAGCGGACAAAACGTGTGACAGTTTTTGTGACAGGTCCACTCCCGTCCGGCGGTCTGTCTGTCCGTCCGTCCGTTCGGCCGGCCGGCAGGTTATCATCTCCAGAGATGAATGCACTTCAGCCTCCCTGGGGTCAGTCTGGCTCTCATACGAAAATTTTCTCAACACAACACGACGGTGCTGTGCATTTTATTTTTTCCAAGTTTAACAATTCACACTGCAATTGAATCAATAATGTGCCGAAAAAAAATGTGTTTTGCAGAAGACAGACACTGAAACCCACTGCATGCATAGGAGGCGTCGATTTCGCCACCTGGGAGCCAGATAAGACGACAAAAACGCTTTTCCACGACTGCCATCCATATTTCGCACGCACGGGGGCAGATTAGCAGCCGTGAATGTCCCGAAACTGATCCGATCATGGAGAGAGAGAGATGGGGAGAGAGACAAATCCACGCGGCGACTGCAGACAATGCGACTCGCGCCGCGAGGCGCCAACACGCGGCGCGGCAGTAGAGCACAGCAAAGCTTTGTTGACGTTCGGGGAAGTCCAACAACATCCTCTCATCTCCCACACCTCTAGCAACGCGCTCGCAGTCTGTCACATCGCAGCGATCAATCAGCAGCGCTTTGAGGCAGAAGGGCCTGCCGCCCCCGGACTAAGGCTGATTCCGAACTGAGCTTCGTCGCCCTGTCTCTCTCGCATCCCTGCGGATCGCCCCAAAACAGTGGGCGTTTTGAGATCCAGAGTCGCTAAATGGGACTCGAAATGAACGTGTGTGTGACGTTCGATTCGAGTCCCGTTTAGCGACTCTAGAGCTCAAAACGCGCCTCGAGTTTTGGCCTCCTGCGGCCCACTGTGCCCCAGGAGTGCGAGAGAGAGCGGCGACGAAAGTTGTGTTCGAAATCAGCACGCTTGGGCGCCCCCGCGGCAACCGGCACAGCCCTTTCCGGGAACAGATCAGAGTGTGACCGCACCTGACCTGCTGACAGATGCGATCGGAAATGTGGTGCCGTCTCTGTCGGGTGGCCGTGGAGCGAGTGAGAGCCTCACCCGTCCCACTGGAGCTCATCTCGGCTGGGGGTAGATCGAAGGGACGGCTTTGCTTTCATAAAAATGTGTGTTTGTTTCGAGTGACACCTGACCCGCTCGGTATAATATGCACCTGATGCTTCGCCAGCTGCCCCTCTCCATCATGCGACCAGGGGGAGTGCTTTCGATTGGGACCTTCCTTCTGACGGGATGCTTCTCCAGGAACACCACACCGCGCCATGTCGCGCCGTCAAAGCCCAGTTCCGCCGTGAGGGCCGCGCTGGCGGCACACAGTGGTCCAGAAGACCGGCACGCGTTTTGAGCTTCAGAGTCACTAAATGTTACTCGAACCGAACGTGTGACCCCACCAATCAATTGCTCCCCGAACGAGGAATCCATAGGTTGGGTCACTCGTTCGGTTCGAGTAACATTTAGCGACTTTGGAGCTCAAAACGCGTCCACAGTTTTGGCCGCCTGTGCCGGTTATCTGGCCCGCTGTGCGGCATGGCGGCGTGGTGGAGGATTGCGGAAGGGCGCCGCCGAGAGTCCTTCGGCAGCCCTTCGGAAGTCCTTCGGAAGCCCTCGGCAGCGGTTCCAATCCAATCCCATCCAAATCCCAGAACGATGTGGTTTCTCCGTGCAGAGCCTCTGTTGGGACTCTCACCCTCGCAACCCCCACCCCGTAATTGATTCAATCGCTTTGAAAACACGCAAGGTTTTCTTGGGGCCGCCCCACCCCGCCCCACCCCGCCGCACCCCGCCCGTCCACTGTAACAAGGCGTGCTGGCTGCGACTTGGACGTGCGTCCGACTGCATGGCGTGGCGTGTGCGGTGGAGGGTCAGCGGACCACTTGCTAGTCGTTGTTTGTTCCAGGCCCTGGAACATTTAAAAATGGCACATCTTTTTTAAATAACGCGGCGCGGCACCATAATACCCCCGGGCGCCGTCTTTTGTCCGACTCGCTTCGCTAAAATCCGTCTGGTCCGCGGCGGCCTGGTTTCGCCCGGGGCCCCCTCTTTGACGCAGAAGCACGGCGTGTTCAGAAACAAGTTCAAAATGACCGGGCGACAATATAACAAGGCCCCCCCGCACTGCCCCTGCGCGCGGTGGGGCCGGGCGGGGCGGGGCGTTAGCGGCGACAGCCCAGGACCCTTTGTGTCGAGTTTGCAAACGTCACAGGCGCAGCGCTGCGGAGTTTGGGCAACATCCCTCCTGACCGTCTCTCTCTCTCTCTCTCTCTCTCTCTCTCTCTCTCTCTCTCTCTCTCTCTCTCTCTCTCTCTCTCTCTCTCTCTCTCTCCTTCTTTCCTCCAGGACCTTTCGACCCGACGTCCTGCCTTCCCGGTCACTTGAGCCCCATTTGGCGCCACACACACACACACACACACACACACATGATGGATGAATGGGCCGGCCCAGCTTTTAATGAATGAATGAGTAAATGGACGAGTGGCGCCGCGTAGCGCCACGCTGCGACCCCTGACCCGACCCTGCGGGCTGATTCCGAATAGCACGCGTGCTTCGCCGCTCTTTCTGTCTCTCTCGCACCCCCGGGGCGTTTCGTTGGAGTACGAGAGAGACGGAGCGGCGACGGCCTGCGCGCGTGGGCGTGCGGGCGTCCCGCGAACCAGAAGGGGCCTACTGTGCCGGAACTGCTCTCGGCTCCACACACGCCCCTTCCGCACACTGTCTGTCTCTGTCGTTGTTCCCAGTTCCAGAGGCTCCATAGGTGTAAACTCGCTGCCCGCCACACAGTGGGCTAGAGGAACAGCGATGGCGGCCAAAATTCTAGACACGTTTTGAGCTCCAGAGTAGCTAAATCGAACTCGAACCGAAACTATGCGACCCCACCTATGGATTGCTCTCAGATGAGTTGCAATGGATTGCTCCAATGGATTCCTCAACGAATTCTTCGTTCTGTTCGAAGGTCGGTGGTTTGAGAAATATGGCGCGGCAGTGTAGGAAGGCGTCCTGCGGCGCGGCGTCAAGTAAGTAAGTGTGAGATGTTTGTGGCCGTCATGAAGAGCGACATGCATAGCGCAATTAGCCAGCAAGTGCCGCTCGCGTGTGCTGCCGTGTCTCAGCGCCGCGCCGCCGCGCCGTGTCTCGCGCCGTGCCGCCGTGCCGCGCTGCAGCCCACAAGCCGGGCGACATCAAACACGGCGGTCGTCATTTGTCTGCAGCAAGCACCCAAGCCGGCCACTCCCTCTCTTTGAGGACATGCAGGACATGGTTGCGGTGGGGCGGCGGCCCCGGCGGCCCCAGCGGGCCCACTGGGGCCCACGCCGCGGTGTTTGTGAAGTGTGTGGGTGCTGGTGCCTGTAAGTAAGCGCCTACTTTACAGGGCCACTTTAGTAGACGCGCAGCGGCCGGGGCCGCGCGGGATTCAGATCGGCAGGCCCCTATCCTATCCCTGTCCAGCCGCATCATGAGGGACCCCCAGCCGCACGGCGCGGCAAGGCACGGCACGGCCTCTCAGGTTACGACGACGAGTAAACCCAGATCGAGAACGGATTGGCGACCGGCGCACAGCGGGCCAGAAGACCGTCGGGGCGGCCAAAATTCTAGACGCGTTTTGAGCTCCAGAGTCGCTAAATGGGATTCGAACCAAACGTGTAACCCCACCAATGGATTCTTCGTTCGGAGAGCAATCCTTCAGTGGCGTCACGCGTTCGGTTCGAGTCCCATTTAGCGAATCTGGACCTCAAAACTCGTCTATATTTTTGGCCGCCTCGACGGTCTTCTGCGCGGCGGCCTGCCAGCCGCTTTGGCGGTGCTTTGGCGCTTTGGAGGCGCTCGGCAGCCTTTCCTCCGCCAAGTCGTCGACTCGCCGCGGTAGCCGCGGTGTTGGCGGCCATAACTACACGCGGGCCGCGTCAGTCCACGACGGCGTCAACGGGCAGCCGGGTGTCAACACGTTTACACGAGTTTGTCGTCAGGGCCTTGTAAAGCTTGTAAAACGCACGGCTGCGTGCGAGACGAGGTGCTTGTGGCGCTGCGTGCGGAGGCGGCAGCGCGGCGCGCCACCGGCCACGCGCAGTGGGCCGGAAGACCGGCGCAGGCGGCCGAAACTCTAGACGCGTTTTGAGCTCTAGAGTCACTAGATGGGACTCGATTCGAACGTGTGACCCCACCAATGGATTGCTCTCCGAACGAGGAGTTCATTGGTGGGGTCACACGGTTGGTTGGAGTCCCTTTCAGTGACTCTAGAGCTCAAAACACGTCTAGAGTTTTGGTGACCAGCGCCGGTCTTCTGGCCTACAGTGCCATACGCCGGCGGCCCGGACGCAGCCCGCCGCGCCCCGCCCACCGCCGCGATGGTGTCGCAGGGCTTAGCGCGCAGCAGCTGTGTGCGGCCGGGCCTGGCCGGGCCGGCCAAGCTCAGCCACCATGAATTACAGTGTCGTTCCTCGGGCGCATTTAAAATACCCCAGTAGTATAAATACGGAGACTTTGAAACAAATTTGCCCCACGAGTGTCTGTGTGTGTGAGTGCGCGTGAGAGCGTGTGTGGAGGTGTGGGGCTTGTCTGCTCTGCGTCGGAGAAGGAGAAGATGATCATGGTGATGACTCCACACTACAGGCGATCGTAAAACTCGGCCGCCGGAGGAGCCGAGGAATTCATTAGCCAGTCAACCTTCAGCTCGAGCTTCAGCTGCTGTTTCTTGAGCCTGACTCTGTGGTAGGTATAGGTGAGTGGGGTGGATAACGCCCTCGTCTGCCCCGTGTGGATTCCCTCGGAATCTAAAATCATTGTCTTCATTGAGGGCCCCAAGCCCTGGAACTACGAAATTACACCACCGGCCAGAACGATCACATTTGCGTTTTCTTAACGGTTCATCGTGTGGTTTCCAGATAATTTGGAAAATTTGTCGGTTTAACTTTTAAGTTTTTTTTTATTCTGAAAATTCTTCACGCCTTTCTTAAAATGTAGTATTGGACACTAGTTCATGTTTTATCTTTCCATTTTCTTTGTCCGATAATGTGCGTCAGGTGCTGTCTAACTGTTTCATTATTTGGTTCTTTTTCAGTTTCATTCATTTTCTTTCATTCCCATTCATTTTCTGTCATTCCTATTTGGTTTATGATACTTTTTTTTGTTTCATTTGATCTTTTATTTCATTTCCTTGTATTTTTCTCTTATTCTTTCAATTATTCATTCATTTGGCTGACTTTCAAATTGGTGGTTCAGTGATGACAACAGAAAGTAAGTTTTAAAAATTGGATTTATTCATCTCACCTCTCCTCTCCCCTCATCGAAATCGTCAACATTCATAATAAAATTCTTTAGCTATTTACAACAAACCTTTATCATTGTAGAGTATTACATATCTTTGGCGAGGAAAACAAACGCGTTCTCAGTCATAACGCTCGATAAATTGCATAATGAACAACGCAAAAATGTACAATACAGTACTGTACAGTGTTATCAAGTACCCTGACACATAAACTGGCCTGACATTGCCAGATAAACTTAAACATAGCGCAAAATATTACAAGTGAGTGAACAAATGCACGACGGGGGAAGTCATTCATCTATGAGATATTAAGTTCAAGACAGGCAAATGCATGTCCGCACCTAATTCGGTGCACAAGTACAATTATTACAGAAACGCGCACTCGGTGCGGTGATTTGACTACTACATTAGCTCAAACGAGATCAACAAAACGTCTATTCTCACTACCACCTAAATGCTTCCATTCTCACTACAAATGTCGCTTATTCAATCTAGTATTCACAGTTCGACACCGGGAGAGCGGGGTCACTGGATCACTGCCGCTCTCCCAGTCAGTAACACACTATATATTGCGAGCAGCGGGCTGCCCGGATCACAGACTTGGGGGTTGGACGGGGCGCCCTGGTCATCGCAGTGCCGGGGGCGACGCGGCGGGGGCGCCCGGCGACGCCGTCAGGTACTGGTGGTGGTGGTGGTGGTGCAGGCCGGCGGGGTAGGGCGCGGACCGCGCTTGCTGCTGCTGCATCTGGTGCTGGAACAGCTGCTGCTGCAGCAGCAGTCCGCCCCTCCAGTCCGGGAAGCCGGGGCCGTTGGGGGCGTTGGGGGCGGGGCCAGGTCCCGCAGTCCTCATGGGCGAGGAGGCCGCCAGCATGGAGAAGATGTGCTGCTGCTGCTGCAGGTACGGGTGCGGGGCGCCGCCCATGGCCATGGCGCCGGGCAGGCCTCCGGGCAGGGCGCCGGGGTACACGAAGGGCAGCAGGCCGAGGCCGGCACGCCGACGGCTGCGCGACGGCGGTACGCGGCGCCGCAGCTTGCCGGTGGAGCCGCCGATGAAGACGTCGTCCGCGCTGGGGTCCAGCATCCAGTAGTTGCCCTTGCCGGGGTCGTCGTAGTGCCGGGGCACCTTCACGAAGCACTTGTTGAGCGACAGGTTGTGGCGGATCGAGTTCTGCCAGCCCTGCTTGTTGTCGCGGTAGTACGGGAAGTGCTTCATGATGTACTCGTAGATGCCGTTGAGCGTGAGCCGCTTCTCTGGGGAGTTGCGGATGGCCAGCATGATCATGGCGTTGTACGAGTAGGTGGGCTTCTCGGCCTTCTTGGGGCCCGGCTTGTCGCCCTCCTCGGAGCTCTTGGAGGCCTCCTCGGCCTGCTCGCCGGTCACGTCCAGCTCCGACTCGCAGTCGCTGGGGGGCGGCGAGCTGGCGCCGCTGGCAGCCGAGCTGGGCGCGGGGCTCGGCGTCGTGGGGGCGTCGCTAGGGGCAGTGTCGTCGCCGTCCTCGTCGTGGCCCAGCAGCGCGCGGATGCTGAACTTGAGGGGCGCCTTGTGGGCGGGCGGCGCGGCGCTCTCCTCGCTCACCATGGTGCACATCACGAACACACACAAACACAGTCACACACACGGCGTCACCCAGTGACAGCGCGGACACGGGGAGCCGACTGTCTCAGAGCTTGGCTGCTGGCTGACTGCCGACCAACTCGACGGACTGCTTCTCCTTCGCCCAGGAGTGGCGATCGTCACGCCTCTGCCGGCCGCGGCCAGAGGCACGCCGCCGACCAATGGGAGCGCGCGCCGGGCTGCCCGCGGTGGGGGAAGACGATCCTGCGCCGCCTCTGCCCCCTCCACCGAGGCCACCAGTGAGTCGGTCCCTCCCCCCGCCGCCCTGCCACGCCACAGGCCGCGGCAGCCGCGGCGAGGAGTAGAGAAACATTTCAATTCAATCCGGGCCAGCACACTGCAAATCACACCGGCAGCCGGCGGTGCGGCCCGGCCGGCCCGGCACTAGGGGTTGTTGGCCTATTTATAAAATATTGTACCCCGCATTAGCCATAGCCGAGGGGTTTGAGAAGCGGCGCGGGGTGGGGTGGGTTGGCGGGTGGAGGAGGACGGGTTGACGCAAGATGTCGCTTTGTTTTTGACGTGGGGTGGCTGCGGTTTCGATACGTTATGCATACGGGCCCTGCTGGTCCTCCCCTGGCCTTTCATCCTGGCTCCCCGTCACTTACACGGTCCTCGCTGCACGCCGCTCCACGCGCAGGACGACGGCCAAAGTGATTGTTTGCTTCTTATTTACGGACTTTTTTAACTTTCCTTTACTGTCCAATTTTTTTTCTGCTTTTTTTTTTTTTTTTTTTTTTTTTTTTTTTTTTTTTTTTTTTTTTGCTGTCTCCACGACGTACTTTTTCCCGATTCAGCCCAGGGTGCAACAACCTCTCGCACCAGCAGCCCGAATGGAGAGAGAGGGGCCAGTGCAGCTTCGGGGAAGAGCAAGAAGGTGCTTGTCCGCTCGCTCGTAGAACAATACCGCTACAATTTTTCTCAGCGGTGCAGCATGCATTGCAGCAGCCGCCTTCTCGACGGGAAATTTATAAAAACAGAGCATAAAAGACAAACTTTTTTTTTTTTTCTTTGTCGTAGATATGTCTCATCCTACAAATGTCATAGTAACGAAGTTTTGTATATATTTTTTTTCCAATTTTGAACCGTCTTGTTGTACTTCAACAATTGTTACAATTGTTTGATGAACCGGATAAAAATCTACCAGCAAATTACCTTTTCCGGTGTTTTTTTTTTTTTATTGTCTCTATTTTATTTTTTTATTTTTTTTGAAAAAGCGGTGCTGAAGACCGCTCAAATAAAAAAGTGTCTTGAACCGTAAATTGCGCCGGAGAGGCAGCCGGCTCGGGTAGCGGTAATCTTTGAAGAGCGTTGACCCGGGGCTGCGATTACGGCGGATTGATCGGCGAGTCGGGGCCAAGACTGCCGCCGCGGAGCAGCACCGCTCCCCCGGGCGCGACACCGTCACAGCCCGCGACGCTGCTCGCCGTTTTTTTCCCACTCTGCACGAACCATTGCCGGAAAACGATGCGATCGAACGGTTGTATCGGCCGAGATCTGGCCACCGACAACGACGCGACGAGACGGAGGTGCTAACACGCGCTGCGGATTAGCAGTGGAGGCGTTTTCTGAAAGAAGAAGAAGAAGAAGAAGAAGAAGAAGAAGAAGAAGAAGAAGAAGAAGAAGAAGAAGAAGAAAAACTACGATGGGCCGGGCCAGGAAAACCCAGGGAGTGGCAGCCAGCGAGGGGCGCATCACGACCAGCTCAGCTCGGCCTGCACCTGAGAAGAGGCGAGAGAGAGAGAGAGAGAGAGAGAGAGAGAGAGAGAGAGAGAGAGAGAGAGAGAGAGAGAGAGAGAGAGAGAGAGAGTCTCTGAGGTCTGCGCAGGGTGCTGAGACGCTGCTGAGCCGAACAGGGTGCCGGGTATTCTCCGAGACAATGGCCGCGTGATTCAAAGGTTAAACAAGGACGGGGCGCCCGGGGGCGTGTCTCTCTCGCGGTGCGCCCCTCGAGTGCGAGAGAGGCAGGGCGGCGAAGGCGCTCGCTTCGGCAGCCGCCTCGCCCTGAGCTACTGCACCCTGCCTGACATCGACCCCGCAGACCGGACCGGGCAGCAGCGCCTCGGGGCAACGACCGCGGACCAATCAGCGGACAGCGCCGCGGGAAACCACTCGGAAAACTCGAGCGCCGAATGCCCCTCGCGCACAGTGGGCCAGAAGACCGGTGCTGGCGGCCACAACTCGAACCCACCAAACGATTTCCTCGTTCGGAGAGGAATCCACTGATGGGGTCTCACGTTCGGTTTTGACCGCATTCACCGGTCTTCTGGTCCACTGTGTGGCGCGGTTTGGTTTTCCTGATGATCCAAAGGGTCGCGGAGAACTGAACGCGCGCGGCGCGGTGGTGTTTTCCTGATGAATTTGTGTCCCATCATCGGGCGGCCCACAAACCAGCCCCGTGTCTGTGGCCGCAATATTTCACCGGTCCAGCCACGATGGAGGCTGTTGATGAAAACGCAAATTGTCATAACGACGCAGCCGAGAAGAGAGGAGAGATGGTATCTACAAAGCCGACAGAGGCCTCTGTGTGTGAGGATGCTGGGGTGGAGTCCGGCGGGAGGGACAGCGAGGGGGAGGAGCAGGAGCTTCGACTCTTGTGGAACCTCACGTTGCCGCAAAATGTGTCGGCATCTGACTCCTGACTCGGGCTAGCCGATTTTGTCTTCATTTATTTTCGACTGGTCCCCCTTTTGTCCAGGCTAGGATGGGCTGCCGCGGGGGGGGGGGGGGGGGGGGGGGGGGGCTGGATGGGGCGGGGGCGGGTCAGGCGGCGTATCGCCACACACAAACGTCCCGACGACAAGCTTGTTGGATATAGGGGGTCGCTCCCGTGTTTTCTTTCGACTGGAAAAAAAAAATACTAACAATTCCCTTGTGGCCTAGTGGCGTACGAAAGGTGCCAAAATAAACGTGGTCCTTCGGTCCTTCCCGGTAGGCGAGTTCGGAACACCGCAACACTTGTGCATGCATCAGGCAGCACAGTGAGCCAGAAGACGGTGCAGGCGGCCTTAAGTCTAGACGCGTTTTGAGCTCTATAGTCGCTAAATGAGCCTCGAAATGAACGTGTGGAGTTTTGGCCGCTTGCGCCGTCTTCTGGCCCACAGCGGCGGCCCGGGCAGAGACAAGGAACACGGCCGACGCTGTTTTCGTAGTTGAACTGCCAACTGGATTCGAGTTCCGAGAGATGGTTCGAACACCAGCTGGTCGCGCGTCATTCTTTTTCTCCATACTCGCTCGCCGCGACAAATGCCATGCTCCACGCCGAGCCGGCCGAGCCATCAGGGCCACGAAAGGTGCGCGGGAAGCGACACACCTATGACTCATTCGCTTTTTGCGCCAGCAAGGGACTCATCCACCACTTGACGTTTGGCACGGCCGTCACCGGGGCCGTCCCACAGTGGGCTAGAAGAACAGCGCAGGCGGCCGAAATTCTAGACACGTTTTGAGCTCCAGAGTCGCTAAATGGGACTCGAATCGAACGCTCTCTAAACGAGAAATCTATTGGTGGGGTCACACGTTCGATTTGAGTCCCATTTCGCGACTCTGGAGCTCAAAACGCGTCTAGAATTTGGGCCGCCTCAGCGGTCTTCTGACCCACTGTGCGTCCCCGGGATGGCCCCTTTGGGAGGCACGACGCCTGGACGCGCCACAGCGGGACACGAACCGATCAGCAGATTCGTCACCGCAGCTCTACTGGAGGGGCCCCGCCGCCGACGCCCCGATGTCGATAATAGAAAAGTCAGAGCCGGCCTGCCGGGGGAAGGCGGGGCGGGGCGGACGACATGATCCCTGTCGGCGCGCTCCTATGTGACAACATTATAGGCCGGCGGCGGTGCGCACGCACTCACACACACACACACACACACACACACACACACACACACACGATGCGCGCTGTGCCGAATGCGGCAAAAGCCCGGTGGGCGTCGCGTCGGCGGGGCTGTCCACTGTATCTGCTGGCAGCCGTCGCCATGGTTACGAGGGTCTCGGGGCGGCAGGCTGCGTCGGCCCGGATGGTCCCGGATCGGGGGCGGATACGGCAGGTTGAGCAGGACGGGGATGACAACGACGAGCTGCGTGTGTGTCGAAACAGATTGTCCCCGTCGGTTCCGTATAGGTGCGAGGGAGAGGGATAGACAGGAATGAAGCCATTCGCCGTGTGCGCGCGCGTGTGTCCACTGGGAGGTAGAACAGGCCAGCTAATGAGAGACATCTTTATCTTTGCTTCAATTTATCGTCACACACACACACACACTCAAACACATACATACGAACCTCGGAGACTTCCAGCGGAGGGTTACGTCATAGAAAGAACGCCGTCATGATTGTCAAATAATTTCACGCGTTGTCGTCGGCAAATGATAACTTTTCCCCGAACGTTTCTTCGTACGCGACTGTGCGGCCATGGAGTCGACGAGACCGGACGGCTGGTCGGCCGTCGTTCGACGAATAAGCAGCCCACTGGGCCTCCTGGCGGATTAAATGTTGTGATGCGACGCGCCACGCTTGTCCGTCATCGGCGCGACATATCATCGCGTCGACGGAGAGAGAGAGAGAGAGAGAGACGCGACGACCGCGTCCTGCACCACCCCGCCGACTGTTGCACGCCGCCTTCCTTTGGGCGTCGCCCGAGTTCAATGGTTAGTGCACGGAAACTTTGAAACGCCAAGAAAAGGGAGCAGTTTGAGGAGCCGCGGCCGCCTCCATCTGCCGTCGCCACCCTTGCACCGTATCACCCTCCCCTCGGGGCGTGGCGGCGTGGCGGGGGCCGGCCCGGAGCGCGCTGACGCCCGCTGACGCCGCTCAGGGCCGGCCCCCCTTTGATTGGCCGCGAAGGGGTGGGTCCAGCGGACACCTGGCGAGGCGTCGCACCCAGCGTCACCGCCACACCGCACAGTGGGCCAGAAGACCGGCGCAGGCGGCCAACACTCCAGACGCCTTTTGAGCTCCAGAGTCGCTAAACAGGTCACGAAACCGAACGTGCGACCCCTGCCAATGGATTCCTCCTTCGGGGAGCAATCCATTGGTGGGGTCACGCGTTCGGTTCGAGTCCAATTCAGCGACTTCTGGAGCTCAAAACCCGTCCGGGGTTTTGACCGCTACCCGTCTTCCGGCCCACTGTGCACCGCGGCCTCGGCGGCCGCGAGGGGGTGGCACCGCTGGCCCGGGCCGACTGGACCCTCCGCGGCCGGACAGTCGATCGAGTGACACGATGGACTCCGACCCAGTACCCGCCGACAATGAGCGCGCCTGCGTGCGTGCGCGCGCGTGTGTGCATTTAGCGGGGGATGCGCGCTAAGCCTCGCCACTCCACGCACGCGTGCGCCGTGCCGCGCCGTGCCGCACGCGTGTCGGCCGGCTTGACACGACGAGGCGCGCGCACGCGCACGCACTGCAGGAGGCCGCGCCGCGACAGACGCGCTCGTCTTTTATTTCAAGAGATTCCCGCGTCTCTGTCCGACAACCTTTGACGCGACGTACTGAACCGCCCCGTGTTCGAATATCAACCACGCCGTCGATCCATTTCCCGCTGTTTTTTTTTCTTCTGCCCTGTTTCCCAAGAAAGGGTGGCGAGGGAATGCCATACTCCGCTGGTCGCAACGTCGTAACTCATCCGCCAGCGTGTTTTACCCGAATTTCACGCTTCGTTAGCATAGGCCACGCCAAGAGGCCAAAGGGGGCCAATGGGGGCCGAAGGGGGCCCCGGCTGTCGCGGCTCGAGATGCCTGTCACCGACCTCCCCGACCCAGCTGGGCCAGACGCGTTCTTGTAATTACTACGCACCTGCGCACACACACACACACACACACACACAATCACCCCCGCCGCGCTGCTGACGTTTTCTCTCCGTTGTGCCCCGTTCCCCCCTCCCTCCCTCTTCTTGCACGGGTTTGTTTTGTTCCGTCATTAGGACGGCCATAATGTGCCATTAGCAGGACAACCCCATGGCACCTCGCCGAATAAATCCTTCGCAATAATAAAGTTATCCTGCCTGAGATAAGGCTGTCGGTGTTGTTTCTGTGTGTGTGTGTGTTTTTTTTTTTTTTGTGTGTGTGTCTTTTTTTAAATCGTGTACATGCAGTTTTTCGGGTCGCCGTTTTTTTTTAGGTTTTTCTTTTTTTACGAGAACAGGGCGTTGCCTCGTTTGTATTTATTGTTTCACGGTACACGCGGTGCAGCCGGGGAGAGGTAGGTGATCGTTGCAGAGACGTTTTGCCGCGGTACGTCCGAGAGAGAGCCCGGAGGCGGCCCGGTTAGGGATGCCATTGAGTTATCACCGCATTTCGACCAACACTCACGCGCACGCACACGTACACACACACACACACACACACACACACACACGAACACACACACACACACACAGAGGTAATGTTGTCGCTGCGGGCGTGAGCTGCAACCTAAAAGTCGCGAGCGCGATAACGCGGGAATTCCCCCACGCGTTTCGTAACAGGCGCGGAAAATACTGCAGTTCAACTCGAATAATCGGTCAATCCCCTTTTTTCCCTTGCCGCCTCACAATGACAGTGGGTCAGAAGACCGTTGAGGCAGCCAAAATTGAACATGCGTTTGGAGCTCCCGTGTCACTAAATGGGACTCGAATACCGAACGTGTGACCTAACCAAGGGATTCCTCGTTCGGAGAGAAATCCATTGGTGGGGGTCACACGTTTGATTCCAGTCCCATTCAGCGACTCTGGTCCGGGATTTTGGCCGCCTCAACGGTCTTCTGACCCACTGTGCGCCTCGCTGATTGATACTTTTAGTTTCCGCCGCGAGGCAACAACACCACGTCGACTGCAGCGCCGAGCGAGTTGAGCTGCGGCGTTCATTGTTTATCCAGGGTCGCGACGATAATTGGCGTGGCTTCGGCCCAGGCGCTGCTGTAGGGGATGGACCATCCCGGACGGTGGCAGCACCCTCCACCCCTCCCCCTCCCCCCCCCCCACGCCATCCCCGTCGTCGCCGCGGCGCAGTGCTCCGCCGCGCTGCCAGAGGCCACTTCTCCAATTCAACACCATAATCAACGTACCCTGCCGGCCGAGATCAGGGGGAGGGCCGGGGAGAAAAATGGTGTGTGTGTGTGTGTGTGTGTGTGTGTGTGTGTGTGTGTGTGTGTGTGTGTGTGTGTGTGTGTGTGTGAGCGAGTGAGTGAGTGAGCGAGCGAGCGTGCGGGTGCGTGTTTGTGGACTTGTCCGTCATTGTTGTGGTTCGCGGCTGGTGCTGGGACACACATCGGCCGTCCGCCGCCACCCTCCCCCAACACCCCATACGGCTAATTTCGCCACAGCAACTAAAATAAATACCCAGGAGCACCGCGGGGGCGGGGCTGGCGGGGCTGGCGGGACAGGCAGAGCTGGCAGGCATCAGCGCGGCCGCCGTCGTCAGCTGCAGCGCGCACCGCGCCGCGGCGTTATTATTGATTCTCGAAATAATCGAAAGCGATTAATTATTTGGGTGGCGCACGTGTGTGCGGTGTGGCCCACTGGTACACTGTAGGGCCGCCTAGAGGCCGCCGCGGCCGGGCGGCGGCGCAGGCGATGACCCGAGTGAGACGTCACGCCGGTGGCATCACCGCACACCACCGCGATGACCGCCGGCACGCCACGCAACGAGGGGGCGTGCGCACCGCACCACCTGCCTGCCGATAGCGCGCCTCGCAGACCATCACTCGGTGTACTATTCGCAGACTGACACGACACTATTCGCAGACTGACGGGACACTATGCGCAGACTGACACGACACTATTCGCAGACTGACAGGACACTCTTGGCGGTAGCTGATGATCCGTAATGAATACGTTACAATAACACGCCGCCAATCACGATGCGGCCCACTGTGCGGCCCCGTCGACCCACGCCGTCCACGCTCCGCCGCGCAAAGTGAAACGAATGAGGGGCAGCGCCGGGCCGGGCCGCCCAAGGGGTTGCAAGCCGTGCAGCGCGGAGTGACACAACACGACCGGGTGGCGGGCGGAGCCGGGCGAAGCAGGGTGAGCCTGACGCATGTCATTTCGAGACTCAAACCACTGCGCGGTGTTCGGATTACGTATTGGGAACGCCGCGCGCTTTGGGGACATTTGGCGACTCGCCTTTGGCGCGGCTCCCCCGCAGCGCAATCAAGGACGAGGACGACAACAGCCTGATCAGCAACAAACGCCGCGGAGGATTCACAACATGATGTATTATGGATGGTACAGAATCGCGCGCAAATAATTGCTCAACATACTCTCTCTCTCTCTCTCTCTCTCTCTCTCTCTCTCTCTCTCTCTCTCTCTCTCTCTCTCTCTCTCTCTCTCTCTCTCTCTCTCTCTCTCTCTCTCTCTCTCTCTCTCTCTCTCTCACACGTCGATACGCAGCTCACTGCTGCGACGCGCATTGACACCTAGGCAAAAGGGGATTTGGCTGAGCAAACAGCAAAAGGGTTTTGCCCGCGTCGTGTTGTGTTTGCTCGAGGGTCAATATGCCCCGGTCTAAAGGGATTGCTGCACCAATATTTGTTTAGGGAAATATTTGCACAGTCGCCATAGAGAGCTGCAATAGTAGCACAGTGGGCCCGGCGGGGGCAACAATTATTCTTGGGATTGTCTGCGCGTCTCGACTTCCGATTCGGAGCGCACAAAAGACGGTGCCACAACTTCCTGACGTCCACCGTACAGGGTGGGCCGCAGCACAGTAGGCCAGAGAAACGGCGCAGTCGGCCAAAACTCCAGACGCGTTTTGAGCTCCTGAGTCGCTAGGATTCGAACCGATCGTGTGACTCCACCAATGGATTCCTCGTTCGGAGACCAATGGGGTCACACGCTCGGTTCGAGTCCTAGGTAACGACTCTGGACTGAATCCACAGACCTTCTGGCCCACTGTGCGCGGTGCGCGGACGGGGCCGGCCACCCTGTGCCGTTCAGTGACGTCCAATTTCAGCTCGCCGGCGGCGTCTCGCATTGCACCGTGCAGCAACCCCTGCTGCAACCCACACCGCGCCTATCTGGCCGTCGCCATCGGACGGTCGAACCTCTTGGAGTGAAACAAATCCAAGCGCGACATTTTGGGATGCATCCATTGAGCGCGGCCGCAGTGATAGCAGCGATACGCCTGCCGATAAGGCGAGGCTGGCGGTGGCCGTCCTGCGAGCAGACCATCTTGTTGTCGGGTAATGGCGCAACAGAAACCCTACACCGCCGGGGTGGGACCGGAACGCCGCGCCGACGGCAGCGCGACGAGGCCGCCGAACCAACCCCCGGCGGCGCGGCGCCGCACAGTGGGCCAGAGGCGGTCAAAATCCTGGACGCGTTTTGAGCTGTAGAGTCGCTAAATTGGACTCGAACGGAACGTGTGACCCCACCAATAGATGGCTCTCCGAACGAGGAATCCTATTGGTAGGGTGACACGTTCCTCCCGAGACCTATTTTGCGACTGTGGAGCTCGAAACGCGTCTGGAGTGTTGGTCGCCTGCGCCGGTCGTCTGGCCCACTGTGGACCGCGCGGGGAGCGGGGCAGCCACGTAAAATATTGAAGTACCCCAAGCCACGCATATTCCGCGGGGGTTCGATTTAACGACTTATCACCGGCGCCACAAACCAGCAGGCAGGCTGGCACCGCTCTCGGGTGTCCGCCTCCACACTCGCACGCCCTCCGCCCCCGTGGATGATGACGCGCGGTTCTATACTTTTCAACGCGACTTTGCGCCAATTAATTACCCGCGGACTGCGCACTTTAAAAATTCGGTTTCTTGATTTTTTTAAACAATTTTCTTTTAACAAATTTTATTCCAAGAAAATTTTTCTATGTGCGAGAAAAAAAAAGTCTGGCCCCCAAAAAAATTTTCTTGAAAAAAAAACCAAAAAAAACAAGAAAAGTTATTTTTTTTTAAATTTAAGAAGTGTTTTTTTGGGTGCGGTGTCGTCGACACTCAAGGAAGGGTGCCCACACTGTTATTCAACGAATGTGACGTCATATTCGTTTGAATGTGAATTTTGTCACGTTCGTTCGCATACGATGTCACATTCGTTTGAACGTGACACGGCCGTTAAATTGGGGTGTCACATTCGTTTGAACGTGCGTCAACACTCAAACGAATGTGACGTCATATTCAAACGAACGTGACAAAATTCACATTCGAACGAATATGACGTCATATTCGTCGAATAACAGTGCACTGGGCGCCGAATCACTGAAGACCCGGCTTGGACAATTGGCGATACGTACGGAAAAGAGTAAAAAGTGTTTGGAAATAAAATACTACAACGATGCATACACGGGAAGGTACAGCAGTAACGGAAAACCGGTCCTCCCGTGTGACTGTGTGTGTGTGCGCGCCACCCCTTGGGCCGCCAGGGGAAGGCACACTGTGCCGCTGCGCTGGCGGTGTTGGGTGGAGGCCGAGCAGAGCCGCACCGGGCGTCCGGTTGCAGCCAATAAGGATCAATTTGATGCTTTCCCCCGAGACGGCGACGCGGCGGGAAGAAGCGCGAGACGGCGCACAGTGGGCCAGAAGACCGGCGCAGGCGGCCAAAACTCTAGACGCAGCTCCACAGTCGCTAAACGGGAGTCGAACCGAGCGTCTGACCCCACCCATGGATTCCTCGTTCGGAGAGCAATACGTAGGTGTCACACGACACGGAAATATGGAAATAAAAATGCTTGTTGTGGGCCGAAAACTACTTTAAGACGGTGGTGAAATGGCGCGGCGGCCACGCGCCTCGCCGCGGGGGTCGGCCGACACACCGCTACCCTTTACCTGTGTCCGCGGCGCTCGCGAGCCGTGACGCAACGCAACGCGAGAGGAAAACACGAACCAAACGAAGGGATCGTAGCGACACTGGGGAAGAAACAGGTCTGCCAACCACTTCCATTTGCTCTCGCACACACACGGTGTCGCCTCCAACGCGACATGACGGCCGAGCCAAGGCTTTGCGGACCAACGCAGCCTGTCCTTGTGTTGGTGTAAATTGAAATTAGACGCTAAGGACTGCCAAAAATAAAAATAGAACTTCATTTTTGAAACGAAGTTTTTTTTAAAATATTTTTCAGAGTGTTGAACCCACCCGCGAGACCGCCGCGCTGCCGCGCTCAGCCGGGATGGGACGATTGAGACGTGTGTGTGGCGATGAAATGAAACCCGCAGCAGAACGAATCGGCGGGCCGGCATGCATTCCAGGCTGGGCAACCCCAGCGACGCGTGGATCATCGTAAACAGGCTGACTAACGACCGCGGCTAGAAATCTTGTTGTTGTTTTTGTTTTTCTTATTTTTTTCTCTCTTTTTTTGTAAACATTTTGATGTTGCCTTATATTGTGTCTGTTTGAGTTTTTGGAAAAAATATTTGATGGCTCTAAAGTCAACCAATTCTCAAAACTTTTGCAAAGCCGAAATGTTATTGTCCGGTTCAAAACGCGGTCGCGATCGTCGGTCCCCCTTTGACTCGGTCGTCGGCGACAGCTCGCGATCGACGCGGCGCACAGTGGGCCAGACGACCGGCGCAGGCGGCCAAAACTCAAGATGTGTATTGACCTCCAGAGTCGCTAAAAAGGACGCGAACCGAACGAGCGGACCACTGGACTCCTCGTTCGGAGAGCAATCCATTGGTGGGGTCACACGTTCGTTTCGAGTCCCATTTAGCGACTCTGGAGCTCAAAACGCGTTTACAGTTTTAGGCCGCCTGCACCGCCGGTCTTCTGGCCCACTGTGCGCGGCGGTCTGTGAGTAATGACATGTCGCCATCTGCAGCCAGCCGCAATGAATAAAGTGAAATAAGCAAACCATTCCGCGGATGCAAATCAAGTGCGCGCGCGACGCCATTGTCCGCCGCGTCCGCCGCGCTGCAGCGAGCAGCGCTGCATCTGCGGCTTTGTTGCGACAAACAAACACGACCGCCATTTTTATTCGTCACGGACACGTCTGCTCAATCGAGCCGAAAAAGATGAGACGACGCGCGGCGGGGCGGCGAAGGACGCCGCGGCCCGCGGACTATTTGTTTTCCCTCGCAAATCGCGCAACAGCCCTCCATGTTGTTTCATCAAACGCGGTAATAGCGTCGACGCTAGCGCTGCCGACGGTTGTCGCCTCAAAAAAATCGTTTCTTGAACCGAAGAAAATTGACTTGCCTAACATAACCTAACATATTCAAGTAAATTCATTTGTTGCCATCTTGGTTGGAGAAACGGATTTTTTTGGTGTAATTTTCGTGGCACCAGTGATATGCAGGCGAACAAAACATTTCATCTCCTTACATTTTAAGAATTTTTTTTTTTAAATTCATGTTTTTTTGTTCCTTTTTTTATTTATGCCTTTTTTTTTCAAAGTACCTCGCATGTATGTGCGCAAACAGTCAGCGTGCGGCCATGCACTCCGTTTCATAGAAACTCCATCATCGTCCGAGACGATTGCCATTGCTTGCGACACATGGCCACTTGAACGCGTTTTTAAATAGCCGCCCGGTGACCCCGGTGGTAAAACAACACAATGCAGGGCGCGGCCGCCATGTTGGCAGCCCTTGGCAGCCCTAGAGGCAGGCCCACCACCACCCTTCCGAGAGTGAAGTCACCCATGCCACCCCAACAGCGGCAACAGCGGCGCGCGGTCAGAAATGGCCGTACAATGGTCGCTTATGAGCGCGCGGCAAGGGCAAGCCGAGCCAGGCAGCCACGGGCGCAATCGTCATTTATCAAGTGTGGCCATTTTCTATTCGCAAAGGAAGGAGCGACGGAGGGCCGCGACGGACAAGGAAAGACACCAAGTGTGTGTGTGTGTGTGTGTGTGTGTGTGTGTATGTGTGTGTGTGTGTGTGTGTGTCGGTGGTTGGAGTCGCGTCTAGATTTATTGCACAAACCGTGGTCCATTTTCGTGTACACACAACACATCGCGCGATTATGTGTGAAGGAGCGGTGGCGCGTAATAAAGTTGTCCGCGAGGGAGAGAGACGGAGCGAGAGAGAGAGAGAGAGAGAGAGAGAGAGAGAGAGAGAGAGAGAGAGAGAGAGAGAGAGAGAGAGAGAGAGAGAGAGAGAGAGAGAGAGAGAGAGAGAGAGAGAGAGAGAGAGACTGCATGCATAAACGGCGGCGGGGGTTGGAGCCGCGCGGCCGCGGTGACGACTGCACGCCGCCGTCCTTTGTCGAGCCGTGGAGGCCCTTTCAGTCTGCGGTCGCGGCAGCTGACTGTGTTTTAGAGTCGCTGAAGAGGACCTGAACCGACAGTGTGACCCACCGATGGATTCCTCGTTCGAAGAGCGATCCACTGGTGGGGTCACACGTTCGGTTCGAGTTTTGAATGCCTCCGTTGCGCCGCGCCCTCGCCGTACCGCGCGTTCAAGTCTCTAGCGCCGCCCCGCCCGGGGCCCGGCACAGTGGGCCGTGCACAGTGGGCCGGGAGGGCCCCACCCACAGCCGCGATGTACCGAAACATAAAACCGCATCCTCGAGCTGAGGAGGAAAAAAGGGCCGTCAAAGGCGCCGGCGGCTTTCAGGACTAAATCCAACGTGTTGCGAACCTTGATGCTCGTCATAAAAAAATACATAACAAAATGGTCCTGTTTGTCGCGTATTTACCTAAACAGGCCGACAATGGGAGTCTTATTGGGCGCTCATAAGGCGAGATGAGCGCCGCTCGGATGTCGGCTGGGGATGGAGAGAGAGAGAGAGAGAGAGAGAGAGAGAGAGAGAGAGAGAGAGAGAGAGAGAGAGAGAGAGAGAGAGAGAGAGAGAGAGAGAGAGAGAGAGAGAGAGAGAGAGACGGCACAGCAACACACACACGCGATCCCGCTCGCACCTCGGTGGCAAATTAAATCATATTAGAACGTGTTTACCTCCGGCGGCCCGTTTGAGCGTCGAATGGGGCGGAGCAGGGCGCCATTGTTCCGTGGCCCGCGCCGCAAAGCAAAGAAAACACGTGCAACGTTATGCTTTTCACGGCGAATGCGTCATATTTCGCGCTGAATGCAACTTTTTTGCGGCGCGGGCCCCTCTGCCTTCCTGGAAGTGGCCATCCCACAGGCCGCTTTTTATTTATTCTACTAATGCAAACCGAGGACGGCCTACTAAATTAATTATTACAAACACGTTCGTTTGTTGGAAAGCAGCGCTCGCTGATGATGATGATGCCCATCTTCTGGCCCACTGTGACGCGCGCTCCGAAGCCGCGGAGCCGGCGGCGGCGATGGCAGCGCGCTCTGTTGCCACGGCTACGGCCGCGCGGCGAAGCAGACAACATGACGCGGCCGGTCTCCGACCCGCCGGTCTCCGTCTGTCGATAAACATTGATTCTCCGCTTTCCATGATCGTGCACTTTCTGCAGGTGTTGTACGCCAGGTAGGCCCGTGGGAAAGCAATCGATGGAGTTGTTATTATGTAGCCCTGTGCCGCGCCGACCGGAGCCAGCATGACGTGGACAGAAGGGCGGCCAATCAGAGCGCCCACTCGGCCCCGCGGCCCCCGCGGCCCCCGCAGACACGACGTGCTAATCTATGCGAAACACGGACAGCCCGCACGTCCATCATGCGAGTGTCGGTGGCGCGCCACGCCACACAGCACAGTGGGCCAGAAGACCGGTGCAGGCGGCCGGAACGCTAGACGCGTTTTGAGCTCCAGAGTCGCCAAATGGGACTCGAACCGAACGTGTGACCCCACCAATGGATGGCTCTCCGAACGAGGAACCCATTGGTGGGGTCACACGGTCAGTTCGAGTCACATTCAGCGACTCTGCAGGTCAAAACGCGTCTAGAGTTTCGACCGCCTGCGGCGGTCTTCTGGCCCACTGTGCGCCGCCACGCCACGCCGGCACGCCCTCGCGTGTCAACGCGCGACACCTTGGAGGCCTTCGGATCACCTCCGGGCACCTCCCACAATCCTCACCTCCAGCGGCGCGGCGCCGCGTCAAAGAAGAAAAAAGGGTTCACGGCCTTCCTCAACAGCAGCAGTATCGCACCGCCCCCTTTCTTCTGCCGCCGTCCGATTTATTTATTTAATTCCGTAATATGTGCACGGCGTAGTGTGTCCTTATAAAGCAGCCTTTGTGGCCGCACTGGTGTCGGCACCTTTGCACTGTAAATAAAGGGGTCCAGGCATTTAATGCTCAGCCTTTGATGCGATCGGGTTCCTTCTCTTCTCACCGCGCGGCCGCGCGGTTTTTCGTCTCTAATTAAAGGGCTGTGAAATGTGCCCATTATGTACGTCGCTTCCTCCTATAGCCTCGCTCCGGCCCGGCCCTGAAGGGCACGCCTTGTTTGAGCACGGCTGCACTAGAGTCAGAGGAACCCGGTACAGTCCGGGACAGGAGTGGCTGCCAGCACGTGGCCCCCGCTCCAACATGGACCGGTCAGCGAATGGCGCGGCCCTTCGGTTGGTGGGCCTGGACTGGACTGGAACGGCCAGGTGGTCGCCGGAAGGCCGCACACAGTGAGCCAGAAGACCGGCGCAGGCGGCCAAAACTATAGACGTGTTTTGAGCTCTTGAGTCGCTAAATGGGTCTCAAACCGAACGTGTGTCCCCACCATGGATTCCTCGTTCGGAGAGCAATCCATTGGTGGGGTCACACTTTTCGGTTCGAGTCCTATGTGAGGTCTCTGAAGCTCAAAACGACGGTCTTCTGGCCCTCTGTGGTCCGCGGTGCGACGTCCGGATTGGTGGCCCGAAACTTGGCAGGGCTGAGGAGGAAGGGGGCAGGATGTGTTAATTAAATATTGTGATCTCGCCCCTTGGAGTCCTTGGAGGACACCGAATTGAATGTGCCCTTTCCCTAATTTCCCTGTCGGATGTCCTAATTATCGCATTAGCCCGTGGCCACGTGGGGCAGGGCCTTGGGCCGCGATGGCGGACCTAACGGCCCACCGCCTTGCCTCACGGCCAGACGTACCAAAACGCGGCGCGCGATTATACAAGAAGGAAGGAAGGAAGGAAGGGAGGGAAAGAAGGAAGCGGAGTTCTTAATTTTTTATTGTCTCCCGAGAGAAAATTCGATTCGTGTGATTGGGACGTTTTTGTCTTTCTAGGACGGTCGGATTTGGCAGTGACATAACCCGGTACTACAGTACCCAAACACAACACCATCAATCAGCATATGCGTATTTTCCAAACTATTGTTGTTCAATTTTCTCGAAAACACAAATGAAGCGAGCTGAAGGGCGGGGCGTCGTATTCAACGCAGCCGGCAGAATTTAGCCAACAAGGCGGAGGGGGCGGGGCACGCTCCGCCTGAGATAGGGGAAGAAGGGGGGAGAGTCGCACTCACGGCATCCTACACCGGAAGCTGCACGACACGATGAAGACATTCAGCGTGTTAATTAGCCGGCCAACACACACACACACACACACACACACACACACACTCCAAAGCGATGTCACAAAACCAAAAAATGATGGCAGTTGCACCTGTCGCGTTCCACCCACACTCACTAAAGAAGCACGTGAAGGGCCCGCCAAGATAATAATAATCGGCCTTACATAAACGGTTTTATTTATTGAGATGAAATGAGCGAGAACGCACACAGCTCAACAAGGCCGTCGGGCTTGTACAATTTGTATTATGTGCAATAAACCTGCTGCTGCCGCTGCTGCTTTCTCCACGGCTTTTTGTTGTTCGTGGAAAAGACCTGGTGAAGGGGACTTGGTGGCCCTCTTGGAGGGAATCCCACCAAGACGGAAGAAAAAGAAGCTATGACCGGCGGAAATTAGTAATACATAGTTTTTCAATGATTGCATTTCCCCTGTTCCAGGAAAGCCAGTTGTGACGTTATCCGGGACGCAGCGCAGGGGGTGCACCGGCAGGCGAGCAGCAGCGCGGGGCTGCCAGCCGAGGAGCAGATAAGGAGCAGCCAATATCACTGGGACAACTTCCGGCGGGAAGCCGCCTCGACCCCCGCGGCCCCGCGCCCCGCGGCACAGTAGGCCAGAAGACCGGCGCTCCGTTGGTGGGGCCACACGTTCGGTTCGAGTCCCATGTAGTAGCGACACTGGAGCTCTAAACGCGTCCAGCATTTTTTGTCCGCCTGCTCCGGTCTTCTGGCCCACTGCGTAGCCTCGCACCGCGTGCACCCACATGGCGGCGCGGGCGCGGCGACACGATGTACTCCCCGAGGTGCTTGTCGCGCTGCGGCGCTGCGGCGCGATGCTTCTGCGGCTGTAAACACCAAACAGTTTCCCGCGGCCACCGCGCCTCCCCCACGACGTGCTCCCCTCGCGCCACCCGCCCCGCGTCGTGATGGCTCAGCGCGGGGCTGGCCATGATTTATAAATCAGGACGGGGCCACTTCACTCTCTGTCTCTCTCTGTCTCTGTATAGACAAACGGATGATCAAACCGACAATTTCACCAAAGAAAAAAAAAACAACAGAGATAAAACATCCCTCCAAAAGTCGGAATCACACTCCACAGTATTGGGGAGGAACAGAGACTGTCGGAGGGGAAGCTTCCCTGTGGTCAGGCGCGGGATTCAATGAGTCGACCTTCGCACGTCATTTAATGGCGCGGTATAACTCCGTTTTTCCACCCTAGGAAAACGGGAGGGGGGTAGGAGGGGAGGAGGGGTGTTCCTCGAGCCTTCCGCACGCCGTCGTCGGCGGAGGTCACGGGTTCGAACAGCGGCGCACAGTGGGCCAGAAGACCGGTGGATGCGGTCCAAATCCCCGGACGGGTTTTGAGCTCCAGAGTCGCTGAATGGGACTCGAACCGAATGTGACCCCGACCGCTCTCCGAACGAGGAATCCGCCGGTCCTCTGGCCCACTGTGCGGCGGTTCCTTACTCGCGTGCTTCTTATCACTCACACTGCTGCCGCGTGGCGCCGCGCGGCCCGACCGCGATAACGCGCATAAATCGGCCAACAAGCGCCGCGAGGAGGTGGACCACTTGATTTTCCATTTTCCCACCCCCGGCGTCGCGGCGGAGGGTGAGAGAGAGAGAGAGAGAGAGAGAGAGAGAGAGAGAGAGAGAGAGAGAGAGAGAGAGAGAGAGAGAGAGAGAGAGAAAGAGCTGCCCATTGACCCGGCGGGCGGCGCCGTGGCAGCCGCGCGTGTCGCTCCTTGATAAACATGACTCGTATCGATCATGGCGTGGAAGGCGACGTCACAACGACAAAACGCACGAAGGGGTGCAGCAGCAGCAGGCGACAAACGGTACGGGGGAAAACAACAACAACAACAACAACAACAACAAGGACAAGAGGTCGGCGCTGGGGAGGGGGAGGAGGGGAGGGTGCCGGAGACGATACTGCTGCTACCCCCCGGCGGGAGCGACAAAGATGTCCTCAGTACCCAGAACAACTGCAGACTGACCGCTTCTGAAGAAATGGAGCCATTACGATACGTTCCACATTTCATGCATGTTTGTTTAGACGCGCGATACCGGCGCGTGGGGGTAGGAGTGTGGAGGGGGGGGGGGTAGACTGATGATAAGATTAGAATCAGATGGCACAGCGTGTTCTGAGCACTCCTGAGGAATCTTTGGACGAGATCGGACCAGATACTCGAGTACAGATACATTTAGGTTTATTCTGTATAATTAATTTTGTACATAAAGTAAATCGGCGCGGAAAAATACACACTCACACTCGTAATCCAGTCTAGCTTGACAACAATCAATAATTAGCAATAATAAACCCTACCTTGAACCTTGAATAGCAGCAGATTCGAGAAATGTTTCAGGATGTCGCAATTACCACGAAAATGAGTCCGTGTCGCGACCGTTTCCCGCAACCTGACCGCTCCCGGGAATCCACTGATAAGCCACGTGACCGCGGCGGGCCCACCGATTGGTCACGCCGGCTTGATGCTACTGGCGGCGAGGAAAAAAGAAAGACGCTGCAACACGCGTGTCCGCCCCCGAAGCCATTAGCATGCACATGCTGCGGAACGCGCGTCTTCTTCGGAAGCACATTGGTCAGGCTTCCGCTCATGATGGCATAACGACCGGGCCGGCTCCAGCTCCAGCGTGGACGCCCTGCCGCGCCTGTCCAGCAGCTGGAGCCAGCCGGGGGACAAAGGGCGGCCCGGAGCCCTGCGAGGTGCCGGCCTCCGCGGAATTAAGGATGTGAAAAGGGGGTGGCGCACAGTGGGCCGTGTGCTGCTACCCGCACCGCCTGGTCCACTGTGCCCGGTCGGGCCATCAGGCTCCTGGTAAACGCCGAGGCCCCGCACGGCCCGCGCGGGAATCAATGAGTAATGATGTGTTGGACGCCTCGTGTTATGTCACACTGGACTCCAGGAACACGCCGGCTCTGAAGAGGACCCGCCACACCAGCAAAACAATGCCGCTGTAAAAAAATAAATAAAAATAAAAAAGTACTAATTACACTCTCCTTTTTTTTGGGGGGGGGGGGCAAAAAGTTTGGACAATCTGCAACGCGACACCACCCTCCCTCTCCCTTGCCTTGTACACAAAATTTCGCGAGTGGTTTTCACACACACACACACACACACACACGCACACAAACGCGCGCGAACAGACGAGTGGAGGTGTTTACCGTACTTGATTGATCCGTTTCTTTGGCGTTGCGCTGCTTCCGCTGCATCTGCCCGAAAAGCATTGTCCTTGCGGCACGGGCTCTGACTGGAGCTGTGACTCCACCTGGCCCCCGCCGCCCCCGCCGCCCCCGCCGCCCCCCGGCAAGCCATAGCAAGCACAAACCCCCGCTGTAACAAAACGGCCGATAAATTCGGCATAGAGCAGCCGCCTCGCCTTGAGGCCCCGCCGAGCTTGCGCGCACGCACACACAGACACACGCAGGGGGTGCGCGGCGTGCACATAGTAGACACGCTCGCCGACGACGTGATTCGGGGGAAGAGGCGACCTCTGTTTGCGAAAGCGCCATGCTGATGGCCAGCGGGGCCGCCGCCGGCCAGGCTGTGTGCCGCGCTACCGCCTGCAAGTGGGTGCCGGACATCTCGCCCCAGCTAACTCGCCCCATGGTACAACTCGCCCCAAGGCTAACTCGCCCCGGTTTTGGGGCGAGTCCCGGGTGCAAGTTTTTGCCAACTCGCCCCAATCCGCCAAATTTTCAAAATCTCGCCCCATTTTTTTTTTTAAATTATTACAATGGCATTATTGCCATGCCGACCCGCCCCCCCGGGCGCCCCGGCCGGCATTGTCGTCGGGGAAGTGGCCAGTGCGCGGGTAGCCATGGGCGAGGTCGGCACTAGCAAAGTACGGTACACGACGACTCAGCGTGGAGCCCGAAAAGCAATATTTGGCGGGTTTATGTATGTTTTTCATCGGGAAAAAAAGGACGGGGAGGGGTGGCGGTGCGACCAGCGAGGAAAGTGCAACGGCCGCATCACCGTCTTCATGGACACCGTCCTCGACGAGCAGCCGCACACCCATGCACCGGACTGGGGTCGCTGCCGAGCGGAGGAGACGGTGCAGTCCATCAAGAAGGCAGCCGAGACCTCAAGAGCCACGACCGTCGCCGTGGTGCAGGCGAAGGTTGCCCGGGTCTCCGATGAAACGGCCATGAAGCTGCCGAAGTTTGCTAGTCTGAAGAAGATGGTGCGGAGGGTGAAGCGCAAGGACCTGCCTCGAGAGCCGAAGGAGCTTGCTGAGTTGGAAGAGATTCCGCGCAAATTCACAACCACGATTAGAGGTATGTTATAGGTATATTCCTACCAATAAGAGTAAAGTGCAATTTTTCGACAAAGTACTTAACGCCTCTCTGTCAGGTGACAGATGGCTGTTACATTTTGACCCGGAGGAGGAGGAGAGGGTCATCATCCTCACCACAAACCAGCATTTGAAGCTCCTGGCGCGGGCGACCTACTGGGTGATGGACGGGACCTTCAAGGTGGCGCCGAACGTGGTGTGCCAGGTCTACGCCGTCCATGCCGCCATCAACGGCAAGTGGGTCCCGCTCGTGGTCGTCCTCATGGAGAGGAAGACAAGGCGATCGTACGAGCACGTCTTCGAGGTGCTGAAGGCGGAGACCCGGAGGCGTGTAAGGCGGGAGCTGGCGCCCGTGAAAATCTCCACTGACTACGAGCAGTCTGCCATCCAGGCTGTCCGTGCGTCATTTCCAGGTGCACAAATTACCGTAAAAACGACAAAAATTTTTAAAAAAATCGTTTTTTTACGCTGCGCGTCACTATGCTACAGATGCAGAAGTAGCGGGATGCCTGTTCCACTTCGGGCAGGCCCAGTGGCGCCAGCTCCAAGGGGCAGGGCTTGCGGTCACCTACCGCGAGGAGGGCAACGAGGCCATGAGAACGGACTTCCACGCCCTCATCGCCTTGGCGTTCGTCCCCGTGGACGACGTAGAGGACTGCTTCGACGCGCTCGCGGACGTCACAGTGCTGGTCCTGCAGCCCGTCCTTAAGCACGTGGAGGACATCTACATCCGTGGGCGTCTGCGAGCACGTCGAGGCGGCCGGGTCCGCAGACGGACTGCCCCCCTCTTCCCTCCAGCACTGTGGAACTGCTACGAGCGGACCCTGGCGGGGCTGCCCCGGACCACCAACACCTGCGAGGCGTGGCATCGGCGGCTGTCTTCTCTCATCGGGAAGCATCACCCGTCGTTCTTCGTGTTTCTGGGGCAGCTCCGCGAGGAGGTAGCGGAGATCGACATCCACATCACGAGGGCGGAGGGGGGCTACTCCCCCACCAAGCGCAAGAGCCGTCTGGAGCAAGCAGAGCAGCGCATCCACAGGATCGTCGACAGATACCACGAGTACAGTGACAACGACGACGTCGTCACGTACCTGAGGGCCATTGGCCACAATTTGTCCGGATACTTTTGATCAAATACAACAATTGGTGCAAATCCCTTAAAAATGAATTTTAATTGGGGCGAGTTAGCACTGGGGCGACTTGGGCTCGGGGCGAAATGGACATGGGGCGACTTGGTACTGGGGCGAGTTAGCTGGGGCGAGCTGTCCTAGATCCCCTGCAAGTAGGCAACTTGTTTGCCTGTAGGTAGGCCACTCTGGCGGGGACAATGGCGGCCGAGCGGGCCGTCACCTGCAGCGCTGCCAGCCGCCCCGGCCGCCCCCTGCGACGCACAGTGGGCCAGAGGACCGGCGCAGGCGGACAAAACTCGAGACGCGTTTTGAGCTCCAGAGTAGCGAAACAGGATTCGAATCGGACGTGTGACCCCACCAATAGATTGCTCTCCGAAAGAGGAATCCGTTGGTGAGGTCACACGTTCGGTTCGAGTCCTGTTTAGCGACTCTGGACCGCAAAACGCGTCCAGGATTTGCACCAACTTCATCGGTTTTCTGGCCCACTGTGCGACGCCGTGTCCCTTTGGCTTCGGCCGCTTTGGCCGTGCTGCCGCTGCTGCCGCTGCTGCCGCGGCGGGGTGACATGTCGTGCCCACACTGCCACCTTTGACCGCACCGGCCGGCAGCAGTGCAGCAGCACCCCAGCACCACGGCGGCATCCTCGATGGCTTCCGGGAAGCTGGCTCGTGATGAATCACACCCCTACGACGGCGGCGTGCCCATGCCCACCACGCCGCCGCCCCGTGCGTGTTGACGGAAGGACCGCCGCACAGTGGATCAGAGGACCGTCCAGGCGTCCAAAACTGGAGACGCGTTTTGAGCTCCAGAGTCACTACATGGGACTCGAATTGAACGTGTGACCCCACCAATGGATTCCTCGGTCGGAGAGCAATCCATTGGTGGGGTCGCAAGTTCGATTCGAATCCCATTTTGTGACGCTGGAGCTCAAAACGGTGCAGCTCCCCGATGACGCCCCGGCCAATGACGCCCAGGCCGGATGGCCCGGATGGTGACATTTCCGGATCGGAACTCCCGGCCGCGCGGAAATAAACGCGGCGCTATTTATAGGATGGCTGCCGCGGGCCTGGCGGTGAAACGGTGATAAGTGGGGCTCGGCGCGGCGGCGGTGGTGGTCATCCACCCCGGCGGCGAGGTCACACCGCCAGACCCGGTCCCAGACCGCACGGCGCTGCCCTGACCGCGCGCTGTCGCCTTCGTACAGTGGGCCAGAAGACCGGCGCAGGCGGCCGAAATCCTGGACGTCCCAGAGTCGCTTCGTAAATAGGACTCTAACCGTACCTGTGACCTGCACCACTGGATCGCTCTGCGGACGAGGCGACTGCGCCGGTCTCCTGGCCCACTCGATTTTTTATGTTTGAGGGTAGGTCAGCGGTAAGGTGGGAGTTGTGGGAGCGCGAAGGGAGAGGCAAAGCAGGCCAAGCAGGCCAAGCTTAGAGCAGTCCAGGGGCAGGCTGGGCTCTGCAGTGCAGGGAGGACGTCGACCCCCAGTGCTGCCCGCCCCAGTGCCGTGCTGCTGCCTCCGGCCGTGCGAGAGTCAACAACCTCGCCCTGTCACCACCACCACCACCACCACCTCGGTGAGCCAGGCGAGCCACCACCCACACGCTGACAAGTCGTAAACCACCAACAAAACACCTCATTGTCTCATCAGGGTAAATACAGTACTCGTGCTGCAGCGTGCAGTGCGCTGTCAACACGCTGACGGCCCGCGCGCTAAGCCTATTGCGGGCACCCGGCCACTCCCCGCCCTGCCTGCCCGGCCCACTGTGCCGCCCTGCCTGCCCGGCCCACTGTGGCCGGCCTCCTCCGTGAAAACCCCAGCTGTAAATTGGCCGACAGCACGCTGTATGTGGGGGGACAAGGCGTAACTGTTAGGCATCTGGCAGGACGACAACCAGCCGTACTCGGATGTAGCGTAGAGGTGTTTCCAGTTGAGGGGTGCGGGGCCACCCCCGCTCCGGGGATTTCAGGGCCACGTCTCGTCGCGTTCCTCGAAGGGCCCCGCCCCGCCCCGCCCCGCCCCGCCCCACCGTGCCACACGCGGGCGGCGTACCGGGAAAGGGCTATGCACACGGCTCCACAGTGGACTGCACGCACGCGCGCCAGCTCGTCCAGCAAGGAGGCGGCGCGAATCACCGCGTCCACCGACTGCAACACCATTTGTCACTTATGACAAACTTCAGGGAAGCATCGCGCAAGACATTGTTGTGGTTGCGGCGACGCACAGTGGACCAGAAGACACCGCGGCGTAGGTGGCCGCGAAACTCTACAGACGCGTTTTGAGCTCTTCAGTTCGCTAAATAGGGCTCGAACCGAACGTGTGACCCCACGAATGGATTCCTCGTTCGGAGAGCAGTCCATTGGTGGTGTCGCACGTTCCGTTCGAGTCCTGTTTCAGCGACACTGGAGATCAAAATCCGGCCAGGATTTTGATCGCCTCCTCCGATCTTCTGGCCCACTGTGCGACGGGGCCGCGGGCCGCAGAGGCCGTGCAAGCCGCCCCCGCGAGGCCAGGCCTCGCCAGACCCTTTCCCCGAACGCGGTGACTCAGTTCTCTGTTCACCGTGGCTGCATCCCTCGCGATTTGCCATGTGCTGTTCTCGTGAAGTGTCATCGACTCGCCCACTGTTCTCCCTTCCAAGCAGAATATGTATGTTGTTGCTTTGTTTGAGAGGACCTTGCATTTGCAGCACGTGCTCGAATTATGGCGAGACTTTTCTGCGAGACCAAGTAAATGACGAGGAAGGCGCTGTGGCACCTGTGAGTGGGACACACAGTGGGACAGCCACCCCGAGGCCCGAGGTCGTTGCCCTCGCGCTTGCACCACCCTGTCGGCCGGGAAATCCTGGCCCACCTGTCAACTCGAAATTTACAATGCCATTGTCAAGTGGCTGCCTCGGCTGCCACAACACGATGCGATACCGTAAATACGGGCTTGTTTCGAGACTTTGGATGCACATAGATTCTTTGTCTATGGATGTACGGAGTAGCAGCCGGACTCTAAACGCGTTTTGAACTTCAGAGTCCGCTAAACAAGACTCGAATCGAACGTGTGACCCCACCAATGGATTCCTCTTTCGGAGAACAATCCATTGGTGGGGTGACCCGTTTCGGTTCTAGTTCCATTTAGCGACTCTGGAGCTTCAAACCCGTTCAGGATTTCCGGTCTTCTGGCCCACTGTGTGACGTTGAGATGCGATGACTCACGACGTGCTCACGGCAGCAGTCCGTCATCCCGCGACAAATTTTGACAGTGCGTGGATTCTCATTACACCGCAAGCTCGGCGCGCCCAGCCAGACGGCCCCCCACGCCGCCGTGCCCCTCCCCAATAAATTCGGTGTCGAGGCAGCGTCTGAGTCACCCACCCACGCGGCACCTGCCACGGCCACCTCAAAATCGAACAATTGAGCGTGTCATCCCCAGCGGCAGGCAGACAACGGCTTGTTTCCAAACGCGCTAAACACCAGGAATTTTTGGCCCTGGTGCATGCGCTTATAAAGTGAGGTTATATCTGTGTTCTCGCCCAATTTCTTTGGGTTTTCCACCAGAGCAACACGTGGACCACACTGGCAGAGAGATTACCCCTCGCACTTAACCTCTTAATTAATGTGGACGCGGTGGGCTGGGTGGGGTGGGGCGAGGCGGTGCGGCGGGGCCCACGTCGGACACCCTTTTGACCACCCACCGAAGGGCCCAGGGCGAGTGGTGCACCGCGGACCTGCGGGGTGGTTTACGGCCTCGCGAGCTATGGGAGGGGGGGGAATTTTAAACAGGGCGACCCGGAAAACCGGGGTCGTCATTTTGGCCCCGGCGGTGAGTTTGATCGGGTCTCGCACCCACGCCGCTTACTGTTGGCCATCACTTCGCGCTTCACCCACTCGGGCGTGTTTGGTCCAATTTATTCTGTGCCTGCGGGACTCGGAGCGCTCGGTAGGCTTGGCTTGGTGCGTGACGATGCGCCTCGCCGCGCTAAGCCCCACCGCCTTCTGGTGCAGCGGTGCCGCGCAACTCAATCTCCATTGCCGACTCCGGCAACAAAAACAAGGCGGTGCCACCGCCAGAAACAACAACAACATGGCGGCGCGGCGCGGTCCGGCCGCTTATTTTAATCATCGCAGTATTGGGCTGACATCAGGTCCCGATAATCCCAGGCTTTACAGCCGCGCTGTCCTCCTTATTTCTTGCCTCGATCTCCCGACACACATACACACACACGCACGCGCGCGCGCCTCCGGCTCACACACACATACGCCCGAGTTGCGAAACATTCCTGTAAATAACGCATCGGTATCACGCACGGCCACTGCAGACCGCTTACTATTCGCGCAGTCCGCAGCCCGATGAGGGTGTAGTATAGAGTGCAGGCCGAATGCGGCATGTACTTTCCATGGCTCGAATAATGCATGCAGTCGTGGCCGGTGTTGCGCGTGTGTGCGTGTGTGTGTGTGTGTGTGCGCGCGCGCGCGCGAGCACGCCGTCAGAGGGAAGTGGTGTCAGCCAGGTGCCCGCGTCCTGGACATGTCCCCCGTGGTCGATGATGGATCTGCTGTCGGGTACGGGTAGGGCTGTAGACACACACTCACACACACACACGCGCGTCACGCTGGAAACAGGGCCGTATTTACATGGCCGCGGCGCACGACGCGGTCCGCCAGTCGACGCCGTCGAGTCCACGACGGCGGCGTGCCGTGGGAGCGCCGGGACCAGGCCGTCGAGGCCCTCCTCCTCCTCCTCCTCCTCGCGCGCGCCGTTGCTGCTCCGCCTAGCTCCGCCGCAGGGCCGGCCGGCGCCCTGCTTTCTGGTTTTGAGAGTGTAGGTGCGACGTCCCCGTCATTCCCCGGGTTCGGCCCAGTGGGCCCGGCACAGTGGGCCCGGCGGAGGCCTTTCGGACATAAGCCCGGGATGCATCGATGCAAGGGGCAGCAGCTCTGAGCGCCGCGCCCTCGTCGCTGCTGTTCCTCTCGCTCCTGCGCGGGGGACGCGGGGGACGCCCCGTCAGTGCGAGAGGGACGGGGCGAGGCGCCGCGCGGCCGCTTTGATCTCCGCCTCGACGCAGCGACGCATAGCGACGCTGCCACGTATCAGTGACACGGTGACGCGACGTCGCGACATCGGGCCGACGGTAATTAGCCAAAGTGGTCGAGTCGGTCCGCGCCGCGCACAGTGGGCCAGAAGACCGGTGGATGCGATCGAAATCTCGAACGCGTTTTGAGCTCCAGAGTCGCTAAATATGGGACTCGAAACGAACGTGTGTCCCTATAATGCAATGGGTTGCTCTTCGAACGAGGAATCCATTTGTGGGGTCACATGTTTGGTTTGAGCCCTGTTTAGCGACTCTGGAGCTCAAAACGCGTCTAGAGGTATGGCCGCCTGCACCGGTCTTCTGGCCCACTGTGCAGCGCCAAGATGGCGGCGGGCACCTGCGGGCTTGCGGCGGCGCCGCAATGCGACTTTGACGGGCGCGTTGGAAGATCCGCGCGCCGAGATACAGACCGAGCAGGCCCTGCAGAAGGTTGGTTTCCAGCACTTTCCTTGGTCGCTCTGTCTCTCTCGCTCCCTTACAGGCCGCCCCGTGGGTGCGAGAGAGACAGAACGACGAAGGCAGTGCTTGGAATCAGCATACAGGGCGCGAGTCATTGCAGGCCATTGAGGCCCGCGGCAGCCAGTCGAAGGATCATTCCGTCGCCGCCCTGACTCTCCGAACGAAAGGAATCCAGTGGTGGGGTCACACGTTCGGTTCGAGTCCTGTTTAGCGACTCTGGAGCTCAATACGCGTCCAGAGTTATGCCCGCCTGCGCCCGGCCTCTGGCCCACCGTGCGTCGAGAGAGACACCCCTTCCGCTCGTGCGCGCCGCGAGCACCAGTTTCTCATACCGCTCCGCGTGATTGCCGCGGCGGCTGTGTGGTCCGCGCACGCGGCGCGGCCAGCACGCTCGTGCGCGCGCGCAGGAACCGCCGCGTCACAGTTGCGGAGAATGGGGGCAAAGTGTTGAATGGGTTTCCCTTCCGGGCGCGCGGTGCACAGTGGGTCAGAAGACCGTGGAGGCGGCCAAAATTCTAGACGCGTTTTGAGTTCCAAAGTCGCTATCGATGCGTTTGCGCAGTGACTGTTCGGCCCCAGCCAGGTCTTTGTACAGAAATGTTGTGAAGCACTATAAATGGGACTCGAATCGAACGTGTGACCCCACGCATGGATTGGTCTCCAAACGAGGAATCCATTGATGGCGTCACACGTTCGATTCGAGTCCCATTTAGCGAAGGTCTTCTGCCCCACTGTGCGGTGGCCCAGGGCCGCCAGGCTATCGGATAGATACCTACGGAATCCGGCTGGTTTGGTGGTGGGCCGCGTTGGGTTGGGACATGAGGCGCACCTCAACCCGTGCGAGCCCGACAGCGGGACAAGTCTCGTGTGTACAAACACGATTCTAATCCATTTGGTGAAGAGATTCAAAGTGACAGCCAAGTTCCCCGTGTCCAAAATAAAGCCATCTCACTGGACACGGGGGCTTGGGCGGGCTTGGGGCTTTGTGGCGCAAGGCGCGACTCACAACACGGCCGGGCCGTAACGTCCGCCCTCACAGCCTGACAACCCACCACTGCAGGGGGGCGCGGGGGCCGCGTTTCTTTGAAACACTTCTTATTTTTTACCCACCCAAGTTTCCAAGCCCTTCTCCCTAAAACACGCACCACCTTTTCCACCCCTTTTTGCCCGGGCCGCGCCGCAGCGCCCTGTCTAGCTGGACCTGGGGGGGGGGGGGACAGAATGTAAATAAAAGTCGTGGTTTCGATACCTCCCCTCCCCCTTCCAATTGTATTTCTGCTGTTCCCGTTTCTCTTTGTCACGTCAAATCTTTTTTTTTTTTTTTTTTTTTTTTTTTTTGCCGCCCTTTTCGATTGACCGGTCCAAGGTCCGCGGTCCTCGCAGCCCCGCATTTGTTGACTCGCGGCCGGGCAATGTTGTGAGGCAGGCTGTCCAAGCCGTCAACCCGCGCGGCGCGACGCAGCACGCGGCGACCAGGAGACACGGCCTCCCTTTGTTGAGCCCGAGGTGAATTTAAATTCTACCCCGTGCACGCCGCGCGCCGTTTCTACGAATTCAGCTGACAGCCTGGTCTGGGCGGGCTGCACCGGCCTGACGGCGTGTCGGTTGTCGTTTCGAAAGAGCGGGAAAGTTTGTGCCCTTCCACGTCGGCGGCGCCATGACGCGGGCCAGCCTGCACAGTGGGCGCAGGCGGCCAAAATTCTAGACGCGTTTAGAGCTCCAGAATCGCTAAACTGGACTCGATTCGAACGTGTGACTCTACCAATGGATTGCTCTCCGAACGAGGAATCCATTGATGGGGTCACGCGTTCGGTTCGAGTCATGTGTAGCGACTCTGGAGCGCCTCCACCAGTCCTCTGGCCCACTGTGGCCCGGTGGCCCAGCAGGCTGAACTCAGCCAGCCCATGCGGCACCAGTCCGTCGCAGCAGCAGCCTGTTGACCAGCGCGGAGTCCTGCAGGAGGTCCTCGTCGTCCTGCGGCTGCTGCTGTTTGCACAGCCGCACTCCTCACGGCCTGTCAGTCAGGAGGCGCCGCGTCATCACAGGGTCGCACTGACGGCGCGTCCCGTGTGGGTGCGAGAGAGACAGAGAACACTGTTCGGCATCAGTCCGCGGGGCTGTCGGGCCAGCAAGGCGAGCCTGAACGCCGCCGCGACGATCCTCCTCCTTGAAGCCCCAGCGCCCATCGTCGCGGGGCTCGTGCAGTAGTGTCGTGCGCATTTTTGGCATTCCGTCGTCCGTCGCCGAGAAAACACACTCGAGGCACAGCAGCGCCTGCACTGCAGGTACAGCGGCATACAGGTATGAATGGACGGACGCGGCGCTTTGGGGGGCGCCGGCCACCGCCACCTGGTAGCGTGGGAGTGGTGACGCGTCAGGCCTTCCGGAGAGGACCTCGACGTCGTCGTCCTCCGGGAGCCTCGGCCTTCGCCCCCGTCCCCCGGGGACAACAAGTGTCATCGTCGTCGTGACACATCCTCCGCGCTTCCTCCGGACAGACGGTCCCACGCTCGCCGTGCGCACAGTGGGCCAGAAGATTGGCGGTCAAAGTATTGCTCTCCGAACGAGAAATCCTGGTGGGGTCACACGTTCGGTTCGAGTCCCATTTAGCCTTGCCACATTATCGTCCTCATGATTATTCGAACCATCTCCGCGGTCGCTTTCGCGGAAACCAGCACGCCGCCATGATGCCCGAACGCTCTGTGTCTCTCTCCGTCTCTACCCCGCGCGAGACAAAGGCCGAGTCAAAGCGTGAAAAGTCACCGAAAAACAAATGGCGTTTCTTGTGGCGACCGGCCGGCTAGGCCAGCCCATCCATCCGGTCCTTCTGCGGAAACCGGAGCGACTTGGCGTGATCATAGCTTCATCGCTTCTCATTTGCATCAGTGTCCGGAGTGCGCCAGGCCCCATGACCCCACGCTACTCGACTCAGCGCGCCACCGGATTTTCGGCGGGAGTTCGCGAACGAGTCGAGTTTTCGGGATCGACTCTCGAGCTCATAACGTGTCCGGGATTTTGGCCGCCCCAACGGTCTTCTGACCCACTGTGCCTCGCTGGTCGCTAAGAAAGGAGTCCGGCCCGGCAATACTCCGCGCGCCTCTCAGCCGACCTTGTTCCAGCGAATGCTCGGCCGAAAGGCGAGCAGGTCGTCGGTCCCCGCCGCGTCTCGTGATGCGGTCGTTATCGCAATGATGCCGGCCAATGCGGGCTTTGTCCGGCCAGGGTCGGGGCAGGGGCTGGCCAGCGTGGGGTAGCGCTGCACAGTGGGCCAGAAGACAGGCGCAGGCGGCCCAGACGCGTTTTGAACCCCAGAGTGACTAAATGGGAGTCGAACCGAACGTGTGTCCCCACCAATGGATTCTTTTCCAAACGAGGAATTTATCGCAGAGGTCACACGTTCGGTTCGACTCCCGCCTAGCGACTTTGGAGCTCTAAACGCGTCCAGGATTTTGGCCGCCAGCGCCGGTCTTCCGGCCCACTGTGTGCTGCCAAGGGAGGTGCTAGCAGCGGTCGCCCCCCACCCCACCCGACTCCCCTGGTGGAGCTGAACAGACCGCGTTTTCGAGGCGCGTCTTGGTACTGCAAACAACCGGAAACGCAGGGCGCTGGGAGGGCGGGCGGGGAGCGGCGGGGGTCGGCGGCTGCCAGCAGCTCCCTTGCCGCCTCTGCGTGCTCCCCCCACCCGACTTCCGGAAGAATGAAGGCGAATCGGCCAGCGCGCGCCCCGTAAGGCTCATGCAGGACTTCAATTCTACCAGGGAGGAAGGCGCGTCGAGGGGTGGGGGGGACGCGCCGACGGAGCTGCTAGCAATTCACTTGTGCTGCCGTTCCCGGGAAGCGCTGCTGCTGCTCCCGGCAGGAGCGCTGCTGTTGTTGCTGCTACCACTTCTAGGAGCTCACAATGCCGTAAGACAAAGCGCGATGCAACAATCAGTCATTGTTTTCGTCACACGGAGTCTGGCCGTACCGGCCGTGGGGGGTGGAGCCCCGGCCGGGGTCGCGGTGTCTCGGCCGCATGTGTCCACCGGAGCGCGGGGCTTCGCGGAAGGTCCTCGCCGTCCTCGTCGTCCTGTACTCAGGAAGAGAACGGCCCCGCCAGCACGCGGAATGCCCCGCGCCTCGCTTCCCCGGCACCGCGGCGGAGGGAGATTCCCTGCACCGTGCCCGGCACTCAATCGAGGTCCTTCTCGAGCTGCAATGAAATCCGCGTTCCAGCGAACGCCCCCTCACCGTGCCTCATTTTTTCCACCCTTAAACAGTGGGCCAGTACACCGGCGCAGGTGGCCAAAAATCTGAAAGACGCGTTTTGAGCTCCAGAGTCGCTAGACAAGACTCGAACCGAACGTGTGACCCCACCACTGGATTCCTCGTTCGGAGAGCAATCGACTGGTGGGGTCACACGTTCGGTTCGAGTCCCATTTAGCGACTCTGGAGCTCAAAACGCGTCCGTGACTTGCCCGCCTCCAGGGAGACGGAGCGACGACTCGTCTGCAGCGCAGCCGGCTGTCCGTCACTTGGCATGGCCCCACCGGCCAAACAGCCACAAGGGGAAGCATTGTCGCGGTGCGGTGGCTCGGGTTGCACCATTCAATCAAATGGGGGCACTGCCTTCTATGTGCCTTCACTGCTTGCTTGTTGTTATTTTTTTGTTTCTTTGACGAGAGTCGAGAGAGTACGATGTATGTGTTTGGGGAAAAATATCGAGTTTTCCTGCAGATAACAGATGTTGTCTCGGCGAACGCTCGTCGCATGCTGCTGTTAGCATAAATTGCGACCCATTTCTAGTGCTTCAAGTTCGGTCTGGGCCACTTGAGCGTCCCGAAAGACTAAATGAGAGACCAGCAGGTGGGGCAGGAGATTCCGCCGTTCACACAACAACCACCTCCAGAGAGTGCGCAGCGCGTACACAAACTGTTTCGACAGAACGGGACCCCGATGGTTATCGACTTTCGTCTGGCTAATTGTGGGTGGCGCGGCCACGAGGTGGACAATGTGTAGAAAGTGGGCCTCACCGCTTCGCCCTGATGAGGGCAAACAATGTGGTGGGCAACAGCAGCCATGGCCTCGCGGGTGAGGGGGCGACCGCCGCGCGACTTTCTCTCGCACCCCCCGCGCAGCGCACTGTGCAGCACACAGTACAACACCGCATCCCCCGACGAGTCTGCAAATGTAATGAGCAGCATGAATCGGGTCACTGTGTCTTCGTGCCAGCAGGAGAAACTTTTACTTACAAGGAAAGCTACGAGAAGAGCGCATGTGCGCGAGAGTGTGTAAACACTTGCCCGTGACCCACAGTAAAATTTTGTGTACAATGATTGTGGGAATATGCTTGAATGTGCAGGATTTCTGGCGTGACTGCGAAACATATTGCTTTACTTACAGGCGTTTTTGCCACCTGAATGTTGAGGTTGGCCCCCTCGCTCGCCACTCTTTGCGCGGTTCCGCGGAACATAACCTCACTTTTTGCGACGTGGAAAATTACTTACAGTTGAGACGGATACGCTGTTACGTATAAATTCTTCGATATTTTGTGTGGATTCATTGCTTTGAAAGCGGAGTCACTTAACCATCAGTAGTGTGTCGATCATCCTTTCCGTTTTGGGGCGAATAATGGCCGCGGAGTTATTGGCACGGCGAGGCGAGGGATCATTCGGGTGCGGAGTGGATTCCATTCCGCCCCAGAGCCCCCAGTGCGGCTCGCAGCCCCGGGCTTCCTTCCCCTTCTTATTCCTTCTCCCGCGCTTCGGCCAAAAGTAACACCTCTCGAGCGGAAGTGGAGTGTGTGTGCGTCACGGCGTGCATGATCCGCACAGGGAGCGCGGCGGACGCGCGGACCGCCACAATGCCATCATTGTAGGGAATCCGCTGCGGGTGACGCAGTGTGATACGCGGGCTAAGCCGCTTCAGTCAAGTACCTCCGGGCTGTCCTGGTCCTGGCACGGACGCGCGGCGACGACGCACTGTGGGCTAGAAGACCGGCGCAGACGGATTTTCAGCTGCACAGTCGCCAAATACTGTAAGACGTCTGCTTCGAGTCCCATTTAGCGACGCTGGAGCTCAAAGCGCGTCACTGCACCGGTCGTCCGGCCCACTGTGCGACACCGGGCAGCGGCAGCGTAGCGATGTCTGACGTGCAGTGCAGCTGCCCTCGCCGCGTCATTGCCCAATGGGGCGCGGACAATCCACTCAACTCACAAGGGGTTAGCACCGTGCGCGGCCTCGGCCACAAAGGCGCATAGGGCTCGCGGACTCATTCCGAGACTCTCTTTCACGTCGCTCTGTCTCTCTCGCACCTGTAGGGGGACGCCCTGTGCGTGCGAGGGAGACAGAGCGACGAAGACCACTCTCGGAATCAGTCTGTTGTAATGCGATTACGGGCACGGTGCGTGGGAGGGGCGTACCCACGGACATTCCCCACTTGCACGCAGCCGGTCGTGGCCTGCCGGCCGGCTAATATTGATGATATTATTATCCGATCAGGCCATGCCGCTCGGCCCGCCGCACAATGGGCCAGAGGACCGGCGCAGGCGGCCTGAACTCCAGACGCGTTTTGAGCCCCTGAGTCGCTGAAAGGGACTAGAATCGAACGTGTGACCCCACCAATGGATTCCTCGTCCGGAGAGCAATCCATTGGTGGGGTCACACGTTCGGTCTGAGTCCCATTTAGCGACTCTGGAGCTCCAGACGCGTCTGGAGTTCTTCTGGCCCACAGCGCGGCAGCCATGAGAAGACGCGGCCCTGCGACAGCTGCTCGGTGTGGCCGGGCAGATGCCGCGCCGCCTCGTCAATAATTCCGCAGCGGTCAAGCGAGTGTCCCGCACGCGCGGCGTGCCGCGCACGCGATAAGTGTGTCCCCGCGGCGCCGAGTGGGTTATTCATGGCGAATCCGCGCCTCGCGTCGCGCTTCCCATTAGTGCAGCCGGTCAAAACTCTAGACGTGTTTTTAGCTCGAGAGTCTCTAAATGGAGCTCATAACGAACGTGTGACCCCACCAATGGATTCCTCGTTCGGAGAGCAATCCATTGGTGGGGGTCACACGTTCGGTTCGAGTCTTACTTAGTGACTCTGAAGCTCAAAATCCGCCCGGTATTTTGCCCGCCTGCTGGCCCACTGTGCGGCCCTCCGAGAACAAAAAGTCCGGCCAGGGAAGGGCCCCGCGGCTCCGCGAAGCACCAAGGTCCCAATCCCTTCCGGGCCTGGCCGGCCTGGCCCCGAAGGCTCTTGTCGTCGCTCTGTCCCTCTCGCACCCTACGGGGCGCCCCATGAGTGCGACAGAGACAGAGCGACGGAGCGGTCCTTCGGAATGCGGCGGCAGGGCGGGACTTTCCCGGGCCGCGCTAATGCAATGTCTGTTGCAGGAGGCTGTCTGTTGTGACGCGAGTGGACAGCTCTCCGCGGCGACTCGCCGGAGACGGCGGTCGGCGTGGGCCGGGCCGGGCCGGGCCGGGCTGGCCGGTGCATCGTGTAGGCCCTCGTCACCACATCACAGTGTAGCGTTCGAACCGCTGCTCCTCCTCGATTCAACCCGCTGCGAACCGCTATGCACACGAGAGAAAGGAAAAAAATAAAAATGTGTGGAAACGCGTCGTGCCTGTCGTTGGACCCACAACCAAGTGCAAACAGAAGCAAAGCGGAAACAGAGCCTTGGCGCGATGCGAAGTTGTATACATGTACGACGCAAGCACGCAGACACACGTCCCCCCCCCCCTCCTCTCCCCCTTCCCAAAAAAAATGCCGAGCAAGTCGGATCGGAGGGAGCAGCGCCGAGCAGCGCGCAGCAGCACTCCAGTGATCAAAGTCAAGTCGCAAGCTTGTCACATGTCAGTCCGTCAAAAAGTGAAATCATGACAAAAAGGTGGTGGACAGGAGGGGGACGTCGGGGTCCTTGCGACGAGCCCGGTTGAGCCTGAACGCACGGGACTGGAGCATGGGTGTGCGTGAGTGTGAGTGTGTGTGTGAGTTTGCGTGCGTGTGTGCGTGATAAACAACACGGACACGCAATGCCCGCGGGAGGAATCAAAAGGTTGAGCTCCGCGTCGTCCCGCGTGAACCCCGGGATTACAAGCGATTTAAGTAAACGGAGTCGCAGCGTCGCAGCGGCGGAGCGCTTGCTAATCCCGCGCGCAATGGTCTGCGAAATCGCGAAATCGCCGCGACCGGCACACCAATGAACAGCGTGAAACAGAGCAGCAGCCAACTCTATCCCGTTTCAATATTCGGCGCACTCCCGCTGGGCCAAGGCTCCGGCGCTCAAACACACGTAATGACAGAAAGTATCGGATAATGACTGCGCGTTCACACACACACACACACACACACACACACACACAAGTGGAGTCCACGCGCGTGTAGTTACAGCGAATAAGCCTCCGTGCCGTTGACATGCTAATCGACGGGAAAGTCCCTCTAATGCCCGCTTCCTGTGCCCGCTACGGTTTTTGCGCGGTTTCGCCAACGAACGCGAATATGCGTGCCACGGCTGCTGTGTATCTGATGTCAAACGCACACATACACACACGTGCGGGCGCACATACACATAAGCGCGCGCGCCGCTGCTGCAGCGTCGTGTTGTTACACAATGCTTGTAAATATTTTATACAAACGAAGCATCGTGTTATTGTTTGATGGAAAAGACCGCGGAGGGGATGATGGAACAGCGAAGGGGAGGGGGAGGGCCAGTCGTCATGCAGTCCCTGACGTCTTGTTTTGTTTGCAGGGGGTCCGATTGGGCCGATGGAGGGGGAGGGGAGGCGATTTGTACTTTGTGTGACAATGCTCGGTCATTATAGGGCTAAGCCGCGGATTAAGCGGCCAGCAGCAGCTCGATTCCGCGCACACTGCCTCGTCGTTCGTTCTCTCTCGCACTCGTTGGGCCGCACCGCGAGTGCGAGAGAGAGAGGGGGCAAGGCAACTGCAGCAGCACGACGCGACATGGGCAGCCTCTCGGCTAGAAGGGGCGCGGTCTCACTCCGCCGGTGCGCGGCCGTTCAAGTCACCGTCGCTGCACAGTGGGAAGACTAAAAATCGCACGGCGGCAACAGGGATCGAACGTCGAACCGCGCCGCCGCGCACCCCGGCACACCCCTTCAGAGGAACCCTCGTGCAAGGAATAGGAAGCAGGGCAGGCAGGGCCCGCAGCCCCAGTTTTCCCGGTTGTGAGATAACTTCCCCGAAGTTGTCAAAACGCGCTGCTAATGTGGGCAGACAAAACCAGCCTGGGGCAGCCCCCGCAGCCCCGGCCAAGGCACAGTGGGCCAGAAGACCGGCAGCTCTGGACGCGTTTTGAGCTCCACAGTCGCTAAATGGGACTCCAACCGAACGTGTGACCCCCACCAATGGCTTCCTCGTTTGGAGAGCAATCCGTGGGTGAGGACACACGTTCGGTTCGAGTCCTATTTAGCGACTCTGGAGCTCAAAACGCGTCCGGGATGGTCTTCTGGCCCACTGTGCAGCGTGGGGGCCACGCGGGAAGCCCGTGGCCATGGTGCCAACGGACGGCACGCCAACGACACGGTGCGGTCAAGACACTGACGAGCCCTCCTTTTCATAGGTTTTCCATTGCAATGAGCCGGGCTAATCCCAGAGGCTGCCTTCGCGGACGGCCATGCAAAAACCCTATTGTCTTGGCGGTCGGGCAGCGGTACTCGAAGGGTCTCGGAACCGGAGTCTCGGACGCAGCGAGGGTGCAACGAACTCGGCCGGGGCACTCGCAAAAAAAAGGAACAACAACAAGAAACAAGCAAAATACGAGGACTCGAACATGTCAAACGTACCGAGGAGGTAGCTCTAAACTCGATCGATGGGTAAATGTCTTTTTTCCGGATTTTTCGTTTCATCGAAACCATCGCTGCCCATTTGAGCGAGGGGCGTTCTGCGAATAGCCGATCCTGGGGCAGCACGCGCAGCAGCAGCAGAGCGGGGATCCCCGTAGGCTGGTTCCGAACAGCGCTTTCGTCGCTCGCTCCGGTGTGTCGTGGGGGTGCGGGTGCGAGAGAGACAGAGCGCTGCTCGGTGGCTGTGACCCCGTGGCACCTCGTGGCCTGCTGCGCGGCAGGTGAACGGCCCCGCGGGAGGCGGCACCACGCTGCACCCCCGCGCCAGGCAGGCAGGCCAGGCTGGCAGGCCAGCAATGTGATGCACAGTGGGCCAGAAGACCGGCGCAGGCAGCCGAGACTAAAGACGCGTTTTGAGCTCCAGAGTCGCTATGTTAACAGGACTCGAACCGAGCGTGTGACCCCAGCAATGGATTTCTCGTTCGGAGAGCACGTCACACGTTCGATCCGAGTCCCATTTAGCGACTCTGGAGCTTAAAACGCGACCGGGATTTCGACCGCCTCGCCTCCAGGTGCGAGAGAGATAGACCGACTGCCGCACTGCGCGCAATCAGCCTGCAGGCCGTCAGGTCAGTGGCTCTCTGTCTATCACCTGCAGGTCGTCGCTCAGGCTGGTGTTGGTATCGGTATCGCGCCCCTGGGCCGGTTGTGCGTGTGTGTGAGTCACGGCCGATCTCCGACGAGAAGAGCATGAACCGCTTGCCTCAGGCGCCGGCGATTCCAGCCTCCGGGTCTTCACCCCCGCACCCGCGTCGCAGCGTTGCATCAGCGAAGCGCAATGTGAATGTGTGTTTGGCGTGACGCCTTTCCCCGCATTCCCGTCGCCCTCGCACCGTGACGCAAGGTGGGCGTGTCACAACACATCCGGCGCCACGCACGCACACACACACACACACACACACACACACAGAGCTGCGGGGAAGGTGCGGTATTTGTGTGCAGTGTGGGTGATGTGCAGAAAGGATTAAAGCGCGATAACTTAGACTCATTGTGGCGCGCATCTGCCGGCGCGGTTCAAGTTTCGGCGTCCTCCTCCCCGGCCGGGCCGCATTCAAACGACTCAAGGTGTGCAAATAAAGGCCGAGATAGGCGGCGTGATAGCGAGACCGCGAGTAGCACTCGCCGGCTGTAATTGCCTCTTTTCCCGAAACGGCAGCAGCGCGCCTCGCTCTGCGGGGTAAACAGCGATATACAGCGACACAAAGCGCTTCCAAAAACAAGCTGTTTGTTTGGCTTCCGAGAGCGAGAGAGACCTGCGCTGCGCACGAACCGCGCCAAAACCCCCGAGCGGCCCACAGTGGGTCAGAAGACTGTTGAGACGGCCAAAAACCCGGACACGTTTCGAGCTCCAGAGTCGCTAAATGGGACTGAACGAATGACCCCCACCGATGGATGCCTCGTTCGGAGAGCAATCTATTGGTGGGGTCGCACGTTCGATTTGAGTCCCATTTAGCGACTCTGGACCTCAAAACGCGTCTAGAATTTTGGCCGCCTCAACGGTCTTCTGGCCCACTGTGCGGCCGCCTCCAAAAGCACGCCGTCGTCGTCGTCCTCCACGTGGGGAAGGCGAGGAGCGCGACGAGGAGGCGGCCGCGCGCACGCCACGCCCTGGCCCCTCCCACCCGGGCCGCGCTCCCATTGGTCCGGAGCAGCCACGCGCAGCGCCGCCGCCGGCCGCCGCCAGAACTAGCCTGCACTGGACGGGGCTGCCGCCTGCCGCCGGCCTGTGGTTTGTCTGTCAGTCGCCAGCCAGCCTTGGAAAGAGCGCATCGAGCCCAGCGACAGCAACCAGCAGTGATCTCAGTGTACATCGCGCGACGTGTTCGTGACCATGGAGTACCAGAGCGAGACCGCCTCGGGCGTCCAGCCCCGCCAGCCAGTGCTCAAGTTCAGCATCCGCGCACTGCTCGGCGAGGACTTCGACAGCGACGTGCCGCGCGCGCCGCCCACGCCGACGCCGAGCCCGTCGCCGTCCTGCGAGTCCGAGGACGCCCGCAGCACGGACACCGACAGCGACGGCCCCAGGACCAGCAAGCGGCCGGAGAAGCCCACCTACTCGTACAACGCCATGATCATGCTCGCCATCCGCAACTCCCCCGAGAAGCGGCTCACGCTCAACGGCATCTACGAGTACATCATGACCAACTTCCCGTACTACCGCGACAACAAGCAGGGCTGGCAGAACTCGATCCGCCACAACCTGTCGCTCAACAAGTGCTTCGTGAAGGTGCCGCGGCACTACGACGACCCCGGCAAGGGCAACTACTGGATGCTGGACCCCAGCGCGGACGACGTCTTCATCGGTGGCTCCACCGGCAAGCTGCGGCGCCGCACCCCCGTCAACCGCAGCCGCATCGCCCTGAAGCGCGCCGCCGCCCTGGCCGCCGCCAACGGCAACCTGTGGTTCCACCCCGCCGGCCCCCACATGGCCGCCGTGATGCCCCAGAGCCACCCCGCCGGCCCCCACATGGCTGCCATGATGCCCCAGAGCCACCCCGCCAACCCCCTGCGGGTGCTGACGCCGCCGGCCTCGCCCCCGCAGCACTACCAGTACCCCGCCAGCGTGGCCGCCGCCGTGGCGCAACAGGTGCCCTACTTCGCGGACCGGCCGCCGCTCCACCGAGTGCCTCACCATGGACCCGGCCAGGTGCCCCACCCGCTCTGGCACCTGCCGCACCACCAGATGCAGAGGGTGTAGTAAGACGCAGCAGTGCTTCGTGCCAAACCTTGTGATAAAAGACTGAGTGTACAGTAGTGTGCGTCGGTGAAGCGTTACTTGTGATTCATTTTCAGGACCTCGGCAAAGGGTAGAATGAAGCTTGTTTCAGGCGATTTGCGCGGCAAAGGCTGTGATTTTTTTTATGTTACTGATTTTATTTTGTCATTTGATCTCTGTGTCTGTTAGGAGGGGTTCTGTAGCTCTTGTCCGTCTATTAATCGGAATTGAATGGATATGTATTGGGATCTCTAATTATCGGGGTTGTCTTTTTGATCTCTTTTACATTGTTTACATTTTGATGACAGAACCTGGAAGTCTAGTAATATTTGTTTCATGTATTACCAGTTCAATTAGTGTTATTGTTAGGTAACAAAATAGTTTTTTTAAATGTTTGTTGAATGTGATTGCTTTTATAGATAATTATATTTTTTTAATTAACTCTACATTGTTTCCCAGTCCTTTTCCTGATCCAACTCATGCATAAAAAAAAAAGATGTAAAAATGAGAAACAAAAAAAATAATCTCATAATGCAGGAAAAAAAAAAGGAAGATTATTTCATGTGCAAAGAGACAGAATGAACATTTAACATGAAGTCACAAGTACGTAATCCAAAACTTCTCTTGATCTGACCATGATTTTCAATATGGAGTATTCACAACAAAATGACAAAGAATGAAAATGGAGATCTTTGCATTTGACATGTAAAGTAGCCAATACACTTCTGTGAACTTGGACACAACAGCCCGGTCCCCGAACGAGCTCACAATGTGTCTCACAATAACACAACGGCGGCCGAATGTTTAGCCAACGACCTCAATACAGCAACATACACTGCCAACGTGAAAAGAAGCTTTAAAAAAAAATCTAAAAGAAATAAAAAAATTATTGGGGACTGATCGGGAATTAAGGAATTAAATAGAAATGAAGCTGGTTTTTAAAACAGTTGCAATCGGTCTGTGGGGAAACAGCGCCTTTTTTAGAACTTGGGGAGACACGTTTCTTTTTCCGAGTAAGAATGAAGGGAACGGTTAGTGCAGCGCAGCAGGGCGGCGAGCCGAGCCAGCCGAGCCCTCGTCACCGCCGTGACAGCTATGCAGTCGAAAGAAAGTCTGCGCTGGGCGCTGCGCAGTGCAACTAGGGACACTGTGAAAGTTATACTAATTGGAACAAGCGGGTCACCTGCCCCTGACCAGGCCACCTTCTGTCGACCTACTGTAGGCATGGAGGCATTCAATCACGACGTTTCAGCAATAATCGACGCGGTTTGAAGCTTTCTTTGAGTTCAGTAGATAGAAACTTTGTGGTTTCAAATTCATTCTTCCTCGCTGTGGGCGCCCGGTAGATAGACAGTCCCGGGTGCAGTTCCGTGGAGGTTTTTGAATTGAACCTAACTCGTGCACTCGTCCTTGACGGCGAGGGTTGAACACTCGGTTGAAAAGCCCCGCTGTTGCCGAGAACAGGAACATCGATGCACGCGGAACAGTACGTGCACACAGTACGTACTATTGTATACAGGTGGTGCCCCGCTGCCCCGTTTCGCCGGAACAGGCGGTACAGTAGTAGCGCTGCTGCACTGTTTGGACTGTTTGGACCGTCTCGCCGGCCCCCTGGACTCCAGCCGGCCGATTCCGGACAGCACAGCGGTTTCATCGCTGTCTCTATCGCACTCACGCGGCGTCCCGTAGCGGTGCGAGAGAGACAGCGCGACGAAGCACTGTTCGGAATCGGTCTGCTGCTGGACTCCCGTCGCGGCACTTGCTGCTCCAAGCCCGGCTGACTCGGGCTGCGATGATGCGACGCACCCCGCAGGACACCCCGCAGGACACCCCGCAGGACACGGAGCACCCCGGGCTCCTGGACACCCCGCCAGCCGGCGACCTGCGGCCAAGGCAGCGCCCGGGTTCAAGGCGATCTCCGCCCAGTGCCCGCAGCATCACAGGAAAGCGCGGTGAGTCACGCAGTCGTGTGCGTTTCTGCGTGCGTGCGCGTGTGTCTTCGGTTGTGTGTTTTGCTTTTGTTTGTTTCTCGCGCTCGCACGGGCCACGCGGTTACCTAATGCCTGTCGACGCGCGTTGCGGTGCAGACAAGTTCCATTTGGCAAGCAGTATCGCACATCGCTTTGTGGTGGTGGGCAGTCCGCCTGCCGCTTGCAGCAGTCCGGACGTGGACGCCGAATTTCCGACCCTTCCTCTTGCTCCGTTTTCCAGGACCATTTTTCCGCGCCCTCATTGCACTGCCCTTCTTCTCACTCCGTTTTCCAGAACCATTTTTCCGCGCCCTTATTGTGGACGCCCCCAACAAAGGGCGTCCCTCCCAGAACAACAACACTACTGCCGTCGGGAAGGGCGTCGTCCTTCGCGCCACAACAAGCACACCGTGTCGATGGCCGCGCCGTCGTGGGGACTGGGGACGGGGCCTTGGGGCCATTGTCTCGCCCTAATGTGCCCTTTGCAACGCCACGTCCTTGCCGTGGTGGTCTGCGGCCTCGACGACGGCCTTGACGGCCTCGACGGCCGAGGCACGCGACCCGGCTCCCACGGCCTTCGCCGCACTGTCAGCCGTCGGGGGCCTCGAGTTCCTCCGAGGACTCGGCCACCGCGTGGCGTAGCGAATCGGCAATATTTTTAGTATCGCAGCGCGCGTGGAGCGCAACAAGGATCGTACCAGCGACTCGTCACCATCACAGCGTCACCGTCACATCCGCCCCCGAAATGAAGGCAGGCCTCGCGGCCTAACCGACGCACAGTGGGCCAGAAGACCGGCACGGGCGGCCAAAACTCTAGACACATTTTGAGCTCCAGAGTCGCTAAATGGGGTTCGAACCGAACGTGTGACCCCACCAATGGATTCATCGTTCGGAGAGCAATCCATGGGTGGGGTCACACGTTCAGTTCGAGTCCCATTTAGCGACGCTGCAGCCTCAATAACCGCCTTCGTCGCTCGTTTGGCCCACTGTGCCGCGGCGTGCAGGGCGCTGACTCAGCGAGCGCCATCCAGCTCATCATCCCGCAGGAAAACAAAAACATTTGACAAGCAGCATCGAGCAACATCTTGCGCACTGCTGACGCGTGCGTGCGTTGCGTGCGTTGCGTGCGGGCACCTGAGCGCCGCGCCGACCGCCTACACGGTACGTAAACAAAAGCAGCAATCGCGGCGAAACCGCGAAGAAAACTGCCGCTGCCAAGCGATTTGGAAGAGTCTGTCGTCTGTCTGACTCCGCCACCCTGACGATGGGGCCCCTCCACTACCCCTCCATAAGGGCGCGAGAGAGACACAGCGACAAATCGCTCGGGAGGGAAGGAGGGAGGGAGGGAGGGAGGGAGGGAGGGAGGGAAGGCCATCGCATCTGCAGATCACCGTGGCGTGGGGCTTGCGGACCGCCCGGGTTGCCCCGCGCACTGGTTCGGAAATCGGTGTGAATCATGAGGAAAGTTTGCTGAGCCGCGCTTAGCCGGGTGATTCAAAGGGTATAATCTCAAATCAGTCAGTCATGAAGGCTGACACGCTGAGCTGACACGCTGAGCTGAACGTCCGTCTGTTGTTCCTCTTCCTCCTGTTGTGACAACGGTCGGCATAGGAGCTGATTCCACAGCTCTGTCCCTCTCGCACCCCAACGGGACAACGGGACGGCCTGCGAGAGCGAGAGAGCGACTGAAGCACCGTTCGGAATCCCGAGGCGCGCCGCGTGGGTGGCACAATTGTCCGAGTCCGAAAAAAAAAAGAAAGAAAAACTTCTTCTCTCCTTGTCTGTTGCACGGGCCGCGCGGGTGCGAACGCCGACGGCCACGGTGCGGGACTGCCGGCCATAAAACAGACACGCCAGAGAGAAAGACAGACACCTTGACGGCGAGCTGCGCGGGGGTGGCGCGGCGCACCTTGCATTGCAGCCACTTCGCACCCCGGCGCTAATTTTACAGCTTGTTTTGGGCGTCGTTACCGGGAGGCGGATTGGATTGGACACGCCCGCCGTGCCAAAAATAAAGAGCCTCGTTAAAGTCAATTTTTTTTTTGGGAAATTTTTGGGCTTGGTGAATGCTCTTACGCCATGAGAGAGAGAGAGAGACTTCCCACTCGGAATCAGTCTGCTGCAGCGCGCGCAGGTGTGGCGACGACGGGGCTAAAAGGGTGTCAACACCGCGATCAGCCACAGCCGCGGGCCGCATAGCTTCGGGATTACAGCCCACACTGCGACAGTGTTGACTCTACACGTCTGGCCCACCCTGCGACCCCCACCCACGGATCGAGCGCATCGCCCACTGTGATCGCCCCGGATCGCTCGTTCGCTTTGTCCGGGGACTGGCACACTGGGATTTCCCCACGACACGAGTAATTCCCATGGTGTGGCGAGGGCAGCCCGATGCACTTGTTGATCATCGCGGTAGGCCGCGGCGCGGCGCACGGTGGGATAGAAGACCGGTGGTGAAGGCGGTCAAAATCCCGACCGCGTTTTGAGCTCCAGGGTCGGACTCGAACGGAAAGTGTGACCCCACCATTCGGTTTGAGTCCTGTTTAGCGACTCTGGAGTTCAAAACGCATTCTAGCCGCATGCGCTGGTCTTCTGCCCCACTGTGCAGGGCCGCCCGAACTGGAGCGGCGGGTCTGCCACCCCGCCCCGCCCCGCCCCGCCCCGCCCCGCCCCGCCCAGCCGCCGCGACCACCGGCGCTGCTCACCGCACCCATTTCGGCGTCTGGACCGCAGATCAAGCAATAGACCAATAACACGGCGGCACCGCGGCTCGATTGAGGCGTCGCGACGCCGCGGAGTCGCCGCGGTGACAGCCGGACACCCACCGCCTTCTCGGAAGCAGGCCGCCGTCGTGCCGCAGTCCCACCCGGCGGCCGGCACCATCGGGGCAACAAACTGCAAGTGGCTCGCGTCGCGGCGAGTACAGTACGACCGAGTACGACTGTGTCGGTGTCGCGCTGCGCGGGTTCGAGTCCCACCGCTGCTCGCGTCGGCTGGTTTTCTCGCTGACGCCCTTACAGTGAGCCAGAAGACCGGCATGCGGCCAAAATTCGAGACGCGTTTTGAGCTCCGTAGTCGCTAAACAGGACTCGAACCGTCCGTGTGACCCCACCACGGAGAGCAATCCATTGGTGGGGTCACGTGTTCGGTTCGAGTGCCATTCAGCGACTCTGGAGCTCTAAACGCGTCCAGAGTTTTGGCCGCCTGCGCCGGTCTTCTGGCCCACTGTTCGGCGGCCGCCGCGATGCCGATGACGACGCGCCAAACGACAAGTCATCCCCGGGGTTCGGTTCGGACGGCCGTTTCCGCGCGGTGCGAGCGGGCCGCGGCCAATCCCACACACGTCCCTTACATAAGGCGCGCTGCTTTGTTTTCTGTGTTCATGTCGATGCATCGATAGTAAACATCGATTGCCGAGTGCCCAGAGGCGACGCTGCCGCCGCGGTGGGGAAGTCCACGACGTCAGGCAGTCCGTGTCAGCCAGGCGGCCGGGACTTCCCTCCCTCGGACTTCCCTGCCGGGCACACTGCCCCAGAGTTTGCTCTGCGGCGTGTGTACTACCACGCCGGCGGTTGTGCAATGCAACGGCGATTAGTCGGAGAAAGGGAGGGGAGGGGGCCCGCATGGCTGGCAAGGGCATTATTCACTTACCAACACGATTCATTCAATCAGTATGTGTACTTGAGTTCGGACCGGATGCACCAAGCCGCAATGCTGTTGTGATGGAAGTGAGGAGGGGGCAGTGCACGCGGCGCACAGCGGCCGAGGAGACCGGTGCGGAGGCGGTCAAAATCCCGGACGGGTTGATTCAGCTCCAGAGTCGCTAAAGGGGACTCGAACCGCACGTGTGACCCCACCAATGCATTCCTCGCTCGGAGAGCAAGCCATTGGTGGGGTCACACGTTCGGTTCAAATCCTGTTTAGTGACTCTGGAGCCGAAACCGCGTCATGAGTTTTGGACGCCTCGGGACGCCTGCGCCGGTCTTCTGGCCCACTGTGAGGCGCATCGGACCGACCGCGCGTCCGCCCTTTCTCTGACTCCCACATGAGTTGCCGCCAGGCCGCGGCAGGCAGTGCGCAGTTTACAGTAATTATGTATATAGATATATTTTGGGTGGTAATGGTTGTATTTTCTGGTATTTTCGGGGCCGGGACGCGCTGGAGCGTGTTGGCAGGTCGCGAGACGTTGTTGCACTGGATTGGCCCCGAGACAGGCCACGTCGAGCAGCGGCCCACTTTGTACTGTAGTGGATAGCGTGAGTGTCCACAGCTCTCCTATTAAGTGTAATCTTCCAATTGAATTTGTCCCGCTCACTTCGCTCGCCAGGTCCATTCGCCTTCATCGCATCTACAAAGTCGCAGTCGCACTGTCAACAAGTTTCAAGGACCCCGGTTAGTTGCTGTAAACACGCAGGACACTCACCGCTACTTCGAACAGTCTTCCGCCAAAAACGGGTATTACATCCCTGGCGGGGATCGAACCCGCGACCTTTGGATTAGAAGTCCAACGCGCTTTCCTCTGCGCTACAGGGACAGCTGGCGCTGCGGGGCCTCGGCGGCGGAGTGGGAGCGGCAAGGTTGGAAAGCGCTCTTTTCACGGACCTGAGAGGAGGGCTCTGCCTGACTAGCGACTGTACGACTGTGACTCGCTGCGCGTAGCTGCGCGGGCCGCGTGCGCCGTGCACCGTGCCGTGCGCCGTGCTCGCAGGCAGCCCCACCAGCAGCCCGCGAGGGGCTATTTCGGGAGCCCAAGCCTGTTGCCGCGGAGCTTTGCCCTGCTGCCTGTGAGTGCCTAGGTCGCGGCCAGTCGCGGCCGGCCGGCCAGTCACTCAACCAGCCAGCCCCGCGCAGCCACGGCGCCCGCTATGCGCCACGCCCACGCAGCGCGCCACTCATTCATAGCGACACCCAGTCACCCATTCACTCGCAGCACAGCCACCCAGGCCCAGGCAACTGGCATAAGCATTTCCGGTTTCTTTTGGAATGCGTTCTCGCATCATTTCCAACAAGGCTGCCAGCCTACTGTATTTTGAAGTTTTTAAAGTAGACTGGATCAACAATGAGTCCGGCCGACTCCGCCTGCTTCACTTAGGTGTGTCGTGGCCACAAGGGTTTGAAACCGCGATGATGAAGGTCCGAAACGCCTCTCTACATGCTAGTATTTTTAATTTTTATTTTTTTTACAGTTGGCAACTCTGAAAATAGTTAGCACTCAGAGGTTGGGAAAAGTGCTGTCGTAATTTTGAGCCATTTGACTGCCCTCGCCTCGAGATGAAAGTTTGCCAGAACACTGGGGCACCACTCCCGCCTGCAAAAAGCTTTTGCATCAGGCCGAAAACACAATCTGCGGATTAAACCTACTTCAAGCTGGTGGCTAAGAGCAAGCTGCAAAGGCGTGGCGACGCGGCGCCCTCTTTGTTTGCATCAAAAGGCGCCACTGTGCTTGTTATATGGAGCGTTATGGGTCGCTCCCTTTATGCTGAAGGTGTAGTAGTGAGGGCGTGCACGCACTGTGGACGGCAGCCACGGCAGCAGGTCCCAGTGTTTTCGCATGTTTTCATGCCGCTACCGGCGAAATGAGCAAAAGGCTTCTGCGGTTACAGCCGGCAAACAGCTTGCCTTCTCGGAACGCATAACGCCGAGCAAATCTTGCAAACAGGCCGCAACCGGTCAAAAGGGTTGTGTTGAGCTGACGTCTTGCTGGAGGTAGGTCTAGTTAGGGTGGGTTGCAGGTGCCGCGTGTGCGGATAGGAGTCGCTGGGACGCGAGCTGCAAGACTGGGACCACGGAGCAGCCTAACCATTCTGCTCCGTGCTGGGACGGCTTCCTGGCTTTTTGATTACTTTGGTTCTTCTCTCGGCGACATGCGAAAGGCTCTATGCTCCTGTCGTTATCAAGTACGTACAGCAGCAGCAGCCCCTGTCTTCTTCCAAGCCAAGGTTTGTTCCCATGACAACGTTAACGGCCTTGCGGTATCGAGGCAGGATAAAATCAGATAAAATTACGACCCCCAAAAAAGAAGCAGAAAGCAGCGCCGCCTGCTGCAAGCCTGCTGCATGCTGCATGGTCCGGCGGACTAAAAGAGCAGCAAATCGGCGGCGAAGAGGGGCGCCGGGTCAAAGGCCCGAGCGCCAAGGCGTGTTGCACCTTTCGTGAAGGTTTTATTGGCTCGATTATACTTAAAAGGAATATTGACAACAAAGGGGAGCCGAGGCGATTGGGGATTGGCGCTCTTTCGCATGCGTCTGGATGGCGGGGCGGCGGCGTCTGCCGGTCGAACGGTAGCCCCGGAGTGTGTCGTGGTGTCTCGGGCCAATTTCGGCTTCGGCTCACTACAAAGGGGGTAGCAGTGTGGGAAATGTGTGCCCGACGGCGGTCTTCCCTCTGAACTTGCGTTTTGTCCAGCCTTCTCGGGACCCGGGGGTGGCTAGCTGGTGGTTGTGGTTCAGCCGGGCGAAGCACTCGCTGGCGCGGCTTCCCCCAGATCCCTTTCGAGTGCTGAGTGAGCGGGGTGGAGCGGGGTTCCCGTGGTGCCCCGACACGTTGTGAATATTAGCCATCGCGACTGCTGTGCTAGTCCGAGTCATCCCCCCTCCTCCCGGCCATTCCTCATTTTGACACGAGGCTGATGGGCAAATAAAGCCCGTCCCTTTGAATCGGACGGACAGGGACAACACTATCAACGGATGCGGGCCCCGAGGGGGGGGGGGGGAGGGGGGGGGGCGACTGCGACAATGCGCGCGCGGAGCCCAACAACACCTGAGCGGTGCGCGTCAGCGCGTCCCGGCCGGTCCAGAGGTCTGGTCCGGGAGGTGCAACAGCCCCGCCCCGCCCCGCCCCCAGCGGCTCAAAGCGCTCAAAGCGTTGCCGCCGCGTGTAAATAAACACGTCGTCGGAGTCGGCGGGGCCTTGGTCCGAGGGAAGACTGATGCGAGGGTCGTTCGCTCTGTCTCTCTCGCACCCACAGGGCGTTCCGTATGAGTGCGAGAGAGACAGAGCGACGAGAAGGACTCTCGGAATCGGGCTGCTGGAGGACGGGGGAGGCAGAGCCGAGCAGCGACTTGACTCGCCCTTTGTAGGAACAGCCCCATTCTCAACACGTGAAGCGACCGACAATTCCTCCCCGAATGTCATCAAAACCCCTGCCAGCGCGCTCTCCCCTCTTCTACTTTTAATTTGGCTTAATAATAGGAACCTAAATTGTTTTTAATTGATGTGTTTGGTGTGGGTTGAGAAAGAAAATGATAAGACCTGAGATGTTAAAGACATTTACTTCTTTTGTCAGAGAGTTGGAGTCCGTTTTGATGCCAATGACACAAATTAATACTGAAGGATACCCCCATACAGCATAGAGATCAATAGCTTTCAGGAATTTCATACCACAAAGAATTTAAACCAATCTTTAAAACAGGTGCCAAACCAAACACCGCTGTACCAAAGGAGGTTTTTAAAAACAAACAAAAAAAACTCATGCACACAGTTGAAACTGACATTTTGCAGGGTGAGTGAAGAGATAGTACACATGGAATAGGACACAAGTGTAAAACCTTCCTCATTTGCTATTAAAACCATCACACAGTGGACGGCTTACAAATGCAGCAGCAAAAATGGCAAAAATATTATTTATCTGTGCATCGACTACCCAACACTAAACATTGTGTAAGGCAAGACTAAATTGAAAATGTGTTAAAAAATCAAAATTAAAATGCATTGAAAATTATCTTAAGAATGAAACATAAAATTGCTGTAGACCCTGAAGGTTAATTTATATGAATTCATTCTTATTTTTGGCAAATCACAATTATACTTGAATTAATAAGATTGATTGATTTATTTATTAGCTAATTAACAACTATGGTTCGATTCAGACAGGGAATGTGACTCCAGAGTATCCTCATACGCAGCCTTCTTCTCTTTAGCCTAAGGGAGAAATGTTTCTAGTCAAATATGATGAAAAAAATGTTTAGAATAGAGAAACTGTAGGAAAGATAAGACTTGCCTCAATGCTCCTAGACGATTCTATTTCAGCCTCCACAGCAGAGCGCTTTCTATGGCTTGATGAGCTACCACTGCTGCTAGCCTAGGACAGAACAAGGGGAGGTCAGATTTGAAACAGGCCTCAAAAAACCAGGAGTATATAACAGATATCAGAGGAAACAAATTACTCTGCTTAGGGGACGGTCTCTACTTGAATCATCCTCCACTTCCGTTGATGACATGGCTCTGCCACTATCCCCAGCTTCCATTGACTTTTTGAGCAATGAGCCCAGCTTACTCAGCACCACTGGAGGGTCTGAAATGAGAGGAGAATCCACAAATAAACCTAATGGAGTTTTGTAATTTAATTTTAGGTAGGGATTGGACATGATATACCAGAGGGAGAGAAACATGGTCACATTTTTGTAGGTATGTATGTATGTGGTCCTGCCTTTCACTTCTCATCCAGATCCACGTCCACACCTGGCCCGGACCATGATTTTATTTACCTGTCATCAGCAGTGTTTGGCAGGACCATAAACTGACAAAAAAAGGACTGCATTTCTTCCTTAGTACAGGGGAAGGATAACACTTACCCTTCTGAGGACATTTATTTTGACTGCCTCTACCATTTTCCACTTTGGACAATGTCTTGCCACCGGCACCTATGACAGATTGATTTGTTTGACACACTTCGAAATGAAGACTCTTGTAAGAAATAAGTTTTTAAAATATTTACCAGATTTTTCACCAGCAAGAGCAGCAAATGATGCTGATAAGCGACTAGCAACTAATGCTTCAACAGCAGTTGATGCAGAAGGATATGCTACATTTCTATTGCAGCTTATTAAGTGTGTAGCTGGAAATTAAAAAAAAAATAATTAAAAAAATTATAAATAAGGTTAGGAATATGAATATGAAGATGGCAAACAACTGGCTGCCTTATAGCATAATGTTCAAACACAGTCTCTTTAATAAAATGTTCACAAACCTAATGTGTTGCCGTCTCTGGCCTTGAACCCACACATACAGTGCATTGGAAATGGGAGGGGTACGAGAGGTGCTGTTTGAATGGACCCAGGCCTACATCCTCCAGGATGAGTCCTTACATTACCTAATGAATGCTTCTTCATAGCTTTAGAGCAGCACGTGGAGAATGTGCACTGCTTGCACATTAAGTCATTTCTGAAATGTAGGCACCATGATTAAAGACACCTATTGATAAAATAATGAGGTGAATTTGAATTTTGCATAAAAATACTCACAATGAAAAATGATTTTCTGCAAACAAATTTGTTTGGCATTCAATGCAGAAATGTGCCTGCTGAGTGCTGCTTGCGAGGATATTTGCGTTCTTTAAAAGTAAGTTAGATTCAGGATTGGATCCTGCTGGGGGCATCTCAGAGATAGACTTTGGCCGAGAAATCATAATGCTGACTTTACTTTTACAAGTATATGGCACAACATCTGAGTTCAAAGAAACAATGCAGTTAAGTGAAGTGAAGACTTAAGTTCAGAGAGAGCTAAGTCGCTCCATTTAAAATAATTGGATTCCAACACAGATATCATGAACATACTTGGATTATCATGGAAGCTTGAATGATCACTATTTATATGTTCCTTTATAATTCCCTTATGAATAAAGGAAAGGGAGCATTTGTCACACCTTTTGGAGCTAGTGTTCAGTTGATGTTTTTTCACATGATGCATGAAAAAGAAAACATTTGCTGCAAGTTTCTTGCCCTGGTTTCCAACAGCTACACACTTCAAACAATATGGACACTGGAGTTTCTCTCCATTTTTGTGGACCTGAGAATAATTTGTTGAGTTGTGTTAATGGTACAACAGATAATAAAGAGGAACAAGATAATCTTAACATGATTGAACATCTAGTGGTACCTCATAAAAGTGGTCAACCAGTCTGAATTGTTCACTGCATCGAAAGCTGCAAATTGTACAGCTGAAGGGAAGCTCCAACTGATTGTGAGTTCGGCGCATATGCATTATCAGACTCTCCTTGCTGCTCATTTTCTTACTACAGATGAGACATGCTGTTTCATCAAGTGACAAGCTCTTGTGGGCCTGTTCACAAAGAAAAAGAAAATTACAGCACATCCCTTTAACTATTTTAAGAGGAAAGGAAAGAAGAGTTTCATGCCCTAAAATACTAGAATCTGTCTTGATTTTTACCTCTTCATGGACATCTTTCTCTTCACTAGAAGGGAATATTCTAGCACAATATATACACATGTTAATATTTGCAATTTCTTGAGCAGATGGTAGGGGAGAATGAGCCAACAAATGTTTCATTAATGTCAGGTTATCTTTGACAAAGGAACTGCACAGAGGGCACTGCAAAATCAAATTGAGACCACAATTAACTCCAGGTTTCAGAAACTGCCACCTCCTTACTAAGATTGTCCTATCATATCCGAAACTCATCAATAATTTTACAATTTGCTTATATTTTCATGTAGGAAAACAAACTGACCTTTGCACTGAGGTTCTCTATTTTAAACTCAGAGCTGACAAGCGCATTGTCAGGAGGTAATGTACCATAATAGTATCTCACAAGTGACACAAGATCTTTTGTATTTTTAAAAGTCTCAAGGTCAATATAGTCGTGTGTACCCTCTTTCTGTCCAGGCTTCCTAGTGACAAGGGGTTCATCAGTTCCAATAAAGATCCTTTTCCTTTTATTTGCATCCACCTGAAACTAGAAAAAAGTAATCAAAAGATACATTCACAAAGTAAACATTCAAAATAATTTTTTTACTTATCAATTGCTTAGAAAGTCAAAAAAAGAACAAAAGTTACCTTTGATTCATTTGACTGTTTAGTTGGTTTAGAATCATTCAAATTCACACCAGCATTTTCTAATGCTCGCATGGTGTTTTTGGAATTGAAAGGATGAAGGCCAATTACTCTAAATGCATTGCGAATTTGCTGTCCCATTCCTGACCCAATAGTGGAGGTGAAGAGTTCTTGAATGTGGCTTGGATAATTCTCTACACTGATGCACTTATCACCATTGGACAAAGACCAAGATCGCATTAGAACTCGCCACTGAGTCCTCAGCTTCTCACAAAGAACCACATCAATGGGGGAAAGTACACCAGAAATGTAGCAAGGCATGCTAACAAATGTGATATTCTTATCCATACAAAGGGCAAGAGATTTCACAGTGAATAACTTGGCTAAACTGTCTCCTACTACAACTTTTTTTCCTTCAAGTTTGTCAGCCCAAGGAAACAACACAGTTTCCATCCATTTGAGGAAAGCAATTTCATCAAACCATCCAGTTGGCGTTGCATAGTACTCCCCAGGGAAATTTCCCTTCTCTATAACGGTGAGTTTGCCTTCAAATATAATGAAGATTGGAAGGACTTTGCCCAAAGGCGTGCATGCCACCAAAATGGCGGTAGATGACTTAACTTTTCTTTTGCCAACGGGATATCTTAGATCACGTAGCTCAATTGTCATAGATTTAAGTGGATCTCCGGTAAGACCAATTTCCATAATATTCAAAATATTCTGTGGAGGCACAGATTCAAGCTCAGTTGAAATATTTAAAAGGTATTGTTTAACAGTCTCTGTATCAATTGGTGTTCCACGGGATGGAACACTGCTGCACAATCTTGCCCTGATTAGTGGATGACGAGTCAAAAACCGTTCCAACCACATCTCTCCAGGGAAATTGTCCTTGAACCTAGTTTCAACCCGGCCACAGGCTTCTAGGTACTGTTTAACTGCCATTTGAATATCCCATCGTCCAAATGGATAGCCCCATTCATATAAAGTCATCAAGTAGTCCTTAATATCTTCTTCTTCATCTTCAGTAAATACTGATAATGCAGGAATCAACCTATATTTCAGGAATTCTTTTGACCTTTCATAGAGGAGAGAACGAGGAAGGTTGTGTACTTCAACCAACTTCCGTAAAGTTGTAGATGTATCAATTTTCTTCAGTGCTTGGTTCATTCTGTTCGCTAATTCCTCTCCAATTTCATAGTTGTAAGGTTTTGGAAGAGCGATACTGAAAACATACTCATCATCTTCAATTGAAGGCTCAGTTTTGGCCTGAAACAGAGAGACTTTTCAGTCCAAAAAAGGCACTGTGTGTGAAGTAATCATCCCAATAAATTTGTTATGAACAACGTACAACAGATTTGGAGAGAGCTGGAGTGGAGAGTTGTTCCATGAGTGGTAATGTTGATATGTCTAATCCATTTATGCTCCAGTGTTTGTACTCCCAAGATTTGAAAGGATTAGCAGCTATCTTTCCTAACTTAATTATCAAGTTTTCTCCTAAAAGAGTGAAAAAAAAATATGCACAATATGTGATTTCATGATGGAACTAAAAAAATAAGTAAAACTTACCTTTATCTAACTTGGTCTGTGCAGCCAAGTTGGACACCAGTGATTCAAAGGCCTGAGAGGGGATGGGCCCCCATAGCTCACGCCAAACTAATTCATCTAGAAATTGTTGAATAATTTGACGAGACAATAATGACAGGGTGTTCTAGAAAAGACAATTTGCCATACATTTCCACCCGCATTCAAACTACTTCTCATTTAAAAAAAAAGAGAACACAAAAACAAGGAAACAATCAAATTTTACCTGGAACATTCGTGGTACAATACGTCTAAGGTAGTCCATTATGTTTTGATTACTCAGTTTACTTGTATTGGTAGGTGGATCAGGTATAGTTGTCTGGAGTACCTGGTTGAATCCCATACTCAAAAGTGTACCTTTATCGACAGTGAAATCCGTCACAATGGTACTTTCAAGGTGAACCCAATGTCTTAAAGGTTCTAAAATTTTCACAAAGCGCCGCTTATAGTTTCTTTCCGCTTCCTAACACAAGAAATAAATATGAGTTAATATCAGCTGTCATCATGAAAGGTTGTGGTAGTCTCAAGGCATACATACAGCTGCATCTGTAACTGTTCATGGATAGTCATTATTACCTGAAGCGGTTCTACAGCTCTCAACCTAACTAATTTGCTCTCTGTATCCATGACACCCAAAACTTCGACCTTGACTTGACGTTGGTTTCCATCTTGCGAAGTAGTACCCAGGCTGATAACACCAACCTAAAAACAACCATAATATATGAATAAAGAAATAAAGCCACTCAATGTAAGTAGTAACTGAGGACGCCCACCTCCACTCTCTTTTGAGGTCCTCCCAGTTTCTGGAAATTTTCATGAACAGCAGCAATGCAAACACTTCGCATGTGTGTAAAAAAGTTCTTCACATAAAAATTGTCGACCTTAACCCATTGAACAACATTTTGGACATTTGTCTGACAGCACCAGTGGTACATTAGTTTCAATAACACAGATGGAGGATGAGGGGCTCCTTCAAATATGGATCCACTGAATACCTAGTAACAGAAGTTACATGGTAAAATACACTACAAGATAGTAAAATACATTACGAGATACCAATTAATTTAACAGACCAATTAAAATATTTTACTAACCGAAACAAATCTTTGCGGACAGCAGTCATTAACCCAGACATATCCTCCACTGTAGGGAAATTTAGCCACGTCTGAATAGGTGCCTAATTTTAATGCAAGAGGGCCATCCCCCTCTGAATGCTGCGTGCAAAACTGGTCACTTTTAACTAAACCCTGTTTTATCAACCACTCACAAAATTTGGCAGCATTATACATCAAGACACTCTTCACTTTAGCATCTAAAAGAAAGAAAAAAGTGGAGTGAGGTAAAAAATACAACCAGTGAAAATGGACATTGCGAAGTTGGCACGCCATAATAAAAAGAATACCTAAGGCAGATCGTTCTTTATTAATTTTGGCTTGAGTCATTTCCGACACTCTCAAATGTGGTTTTGCCACGACAACCAGAGATGGAAACGTTTTCCCTGACAATTTATTAAAAGTGAGTTCTTTCGAATCTGGACCAGATGCATTGATTTTACCATCATCTGTAAACAGAAAGGAAAATACATTACAGGCGAGAACAAGGAAGAGAAAATAAAAATGGTTGCAAATTAAGTTTATGAAAATGAGGTACCATTAGGATTCTTCTTTGAATCCCCAGCAGACAGACCCCCAACACTAGTATTTTCATGGGCATTTGGTCTTGTGATGGGCTGTGGAATTCCTGCAGACATTATTGTTGACACACCTAGACTGGAATTTCTCTGTTTTTGACCTGGCATTGGAGAAGAAGTTGACACTGTTGATGTTGTTGAAGCTGTAACAACTGCGCAAGATTTTTTTAAAAAACTTTGTCTTTGTGAAAATAAAGGTTCTCAAGAAAGTAATGATTCCCTACTAACCAGTTGTTGCAGATGGTGCTTTAACAGATATTGTTTTATTGGATGGAGCTTGATTAGCAATTGCTGGAGCAGCAGTGGTTTTAACAATTAAGGAGGTAGCCTTGGGGCGCAGTCTTTGATTAGCAAGAGTTGGTTGTACTGACGCAGATGGCTGCAAATATAATGAGACATTAAGGTAACTCAACACCAAAAAGACTTTGAAATCAAGAAGCCCCAGGGATGAATATACTTACAGTGGTTACAGTAGATACAAGCCCAGGGGCTGTGGCTGGAGCTGTAGCTATTACTTGATATCCTAACAAAATGAGAAATTAAAATAAGAAGAGTGTCGAATTGAATTCTTAAGACAAATTGGGGGGGGGGTGGGGGGTGTAAGTATATCCACTTGCCTTTTTGATTAGAAACTTCTCCAACAATCAAGCCTAATCTTGGATCCATTACCAGCTGGTAAGAAGTTTGTGGCATCTGAAAGGTTCCTGCAGTTGATCCTTGGGTGGTAGCCACAACCCGTGTTCCTGGAGGAGCCTGCCCACCCTAATAAAGAACAAAGTCTTGTGAATAACTCACTTAAGATCTCTGGTAAATTGAAAACAAGTGTCCAGATAAAAATATCATACCTGTAAGACCAACTGAGGACCTGTGACGCTTTGAAGTTTTGGTATTTGGGGCTGTGATTGAGGAGTTACAACCTTGCTGCTTTGACATACTGTTGAAGTCTGTGAACCTGGACTGACTAGATTGCTAAGAACTGATACTGGAGGTGTCCTAAACCAACGTAAAAAGTGGAAATCAAGCAAGACTCAATGGAGGGATTGCAAATCGAACAATAGAATTACAGGAGCAGTCACAACTCACCCTGCTGATCCTTGAAGAACCAACACATCAGAGCCACGTTCCAGCACATCCCCTTTTTCTTTGAATATAAAATCAGAAACCTTTCTCATAATATCATTGTATTCTTTCTTGGACCTAGAATAGTGCGCCTTCTGTGATTCACTAAGCTCCTCTGCCCAGTAGTCCATTTGAAGGGATGTATCAGGAGTAGGTATGACATTCGAGCCATCTTGAATGTTTGCCATGATGATTGATCAAAGTGGATACCAGATAACTGATAAGAAACACAACAAAGCAAAAAAAATAAACAATATGCTAAAAAATGCAGACATAAAGGTTATGATGGGTTAAAGGTTCAAAGCGTACTAGCCAGACAAATAAATGTGACGAAGTAAAGGGCAGTCTTGTTACTTTAAAATTATAAAGTGCCATAGAAGTTTGGCAACCAATTTAAAAATGAATAAAGGCACAATGGGAACCTCAACAGTTGAGTGCACTGAAGAATTGCTCTCAAGATTCACTATTGTCACTACTCGCGTCTAGACGAACCCTTATGAAATAAAATCGAGTAAATAGAGGGTCGACTCAGGAACGAACGACATTCTTTAACAAACATTAAATTCTATGGAAAAAGATATCCATGACATTGTCGGTTTGGTTTTGGCGTGCCCAACCGGTGACACTACTGAACGTATCGTATCAGCATGAGAGGTTGATTTTCAACTTGACGCACCAATATTTAAAATACAGATAGTCATAGATACCCACAATCAGTCATCAAGTCACCAGCAGTAGCTTTCGGCTAGCATTTAAATATTTGCATCGAGTGACATGATGTTTATTTCTTCTAATTCATCGTACCAAATCTTCCTTGCCTTGCCAGACAAACAGAAACAGGAACAGGCGGGCTGACGAGTTACTGGTTTGACCAGAAGACAGCGCTGCGAGCGATACTAGCCTCATGGTCAAAGAGAAAGGAGACGCCCTTCTGTGAGGCTACAAAGTTGTGAGTTGGCTGGGGACCGGTCGGAGACTAGCAGACGCCTCTCCGGTATACTGTGTCCTGTCTGCTTCAACTTCACAATATGGTCGTGGAAGAAATATTGGAAGACAATGCCGATAAAGTCCCCGATGTTCCTGTCGTCGAAGAAACACCAAAAGTCTTGACACTTGAAAGTATCCTTTACACCAAAAGTTGGACGAATTCATTATCATGTCACATATGGTTAAGGTGTTGTAGGGTTATTGTCCTTGGCAGTGTTTTCCTTTTTTAATCTGGTTATTACTTCTCGAGTAATTTGGACACTGAACTGCTTTACTTTTTATGTTTATTACCCATTTATTTCTATATTTTGTTTTGTCCTTGATAAGGCACTAGACTTTATAATGCCCCAATTATGATACGAGTTTGCCTTTCAATTTTTCAACATTGTTTGAAAGCACCGTCTGGAATAGGTCATATAGTTTGACTTTGCATTTAACTCGATTCAAACACAAAATATTTTCTTAACTCATTTAACAGTCCTTAAAATCATCAAGGATGCCCAACAACAACATGGCTTACGTCATGGTGACTTTCAGCGCTACAGGTAATGTCGGAACTAAAACAATTCACCTTTAAAAACTATTTCCCTCCTCTTGGCTTACAGAGTTTATTCACATTTTTCTAGAGGATACTGCTCCCGACGCATTCGGAGACTGCGCAAGGTACTGCATGTCACCCAGGCTGAGAAGCGCCACTTCAAGAAAAAGGAAATTACTGAAGCAATGGTGAAGGATGAAAAGTTCCTTTACGTTCCACTTATGATGTCTGAACGTTGCTGGAGTTATGCTATGCAATTGCGTCAGGAATCAAACACAGAACCTAGGAAAAAGTTTCACCACATCAGCCGTTTACGGAAAGCAACTGTTTTCTCCTTGCAGCTTCAGAAACTTTGTGATGTAAGTATTATGTATTCTTGGCTTTCCTTGAAACTTTTATTTAATATCTAAATCTTGGTGCTCAAACATTGCAGCTACCAATCTGCGATGCTCGCACAAAGCTGGAAGCCCAGGCATATGTGGCTTGGATCCATGGGTCCTTGCATTTTGAACTGCAAATGTGGATACCAGCCATGGAAAACTTGAAGAAAGCGCAAATGGTGTATGAGAAGCTAGCTGAGGCTCTTCCTGAAGAGGAAAGCCCACTCTATCTGCAGCGTGTTGATGAACTAGCTCCCAGCTTGCGTTTCTGTGCCTATAACATTGGGGATGAAACAGCTATTGATGATCTACTGAAAATGCGTAGTCAGGGTCATGGAGATCTCATGACCGATCTTGATGTGAGCTTACCAATTCTATTTTTTTTTTAAATTTACAGAGACTTTTTTACTGTCTTAGTTCCTAAATTGTTCTAATTTTTAATTTTAGACTCTCATGGTTCAAACTCGTGAGAAACATGCTGGTGAGCTCAGCACTGTTGAATGGCGTGGAAGGAGTGTCACTGTTCGCCCAGAGAGGGCTCGAATCTTCTTGTTATCAGAGCGGGACACAGATCAAGCTTTGAAGAATGCAGTTGATATCCCAGGACGCATTGAAATTCTGGAAACTTTATTAATGGACTGCAAAGATGCTATCGCAGCTGTGAAAGATGAAATGAAACAGGATCCTGTAAGATAGCTCAGTATTGAAATGTCTTAAAATAATTTTTAATTCCCAAATGTCTCCTTTTTCTAACTTACCATTCATTTAAAATATTTTTTACTAAAAACAGACTACCAAGAACCGTGTGGGTCCATCAGACACTGTTCATCCTCTTCAATATTTGCTGACCTACTTGATGCATATTCGCCTGACTCGTACTGTGCAGCGAAATTTACTTCTTGTGGAGCAAGCTAACTGTGAGGTAAACTTAAAAACTGTATCTAGCTGCTTCATTTCTGTGCATGAAGGAACATTTTTTCCTGCAACAAGAAATAAGTAACTATTGTACTTATTTCTCATTTCATTTTTCTATTGCTTTTTTACAAAGAATGGAGCTGAGATGAAATCGAAGAACTATCTTCAAGATCTTACTCGTCTGTATGAAATCATCTTGCAAAATCTTCAAGAAATGCAGACTCTCCCTGGTCTTGAAGATGATGCTGCTTATCAGAAGGAAGTAGAAGCTAAAATGACCACTTACAAAGCGTTCAGGTTTGTTCAATGATTTTCTACTATTTTCCATTGCAGTAGGAATATATTTCTAACATCACAACAAATTTTTGTAACATTGAATCACATTTCCAGGTGCTTCTACATAGCTCAGATTTTGGTGGGACTTAGAAGGTGGAGAGAAGGAATGGCTCTTTACCAGCGGTCTGAGCAATATGTGAGAGAGGCACTGAAAACATCTGTTGAGCAGAAACCGCAACTTGAAAAATTAAAGAAAGACATTGAAGGTTGTAAGTTTTCTGCTCATGCTCACAGCGTTTTGGAAGGTGAAGACACAGAAGGAGAATCATCTCCTAAGGGGCCTAAATCAAGAAAGGTAGATATTCTTGCAAGGCTAAGCATTTGAAGCTTGAAAGGAGCAGAATTTGTATAATTGTACATTTCTAATTCGTTTATCAATTTTGTTTAGCCGCTTGCTGAGCGCCTTGGAGAGTATCGTGAAGATCCCAGCCTTACTTCAAAGTCTCCAAATGTTTATCGTTTGCCCCCTGATATGAAACCCATTCCATGCAAGCCACTGTTCTTTGATTTGGCTCTCAATTGGGCCGAGTTCCCTTCTTTGGAAGATAAATTTGATGGAGCTGCAAAGAAAGGACAAAGCAATGCTGGCCTTACTGGCTTTGTCAAGGGTTTCCTTGGATGGGGTGGTTCAAAAAGCTAAAAGTTGTCACACTTTCATTTTACTTTACATCTTTCAGCTTTCATTGTACTGTTAATACACACAATTTACTTTGATTTTCTTTTCCCTATTAGGGGTTTGAGGTGTAGGGCTAACTATGGTTGGGCATTTGCATGACGCTTTGAAATGTCATTCTTTGTAATTGAAATTGTAAGGAATAATGTAAAAAAATATAAAAATGTGTTTGTAAAACTGTTTTCTGTTTGGTCCTTAATATTTTATAAACCAAGTGTGCCCTGCTCCTGTATCTAGTACATCATGGCCACCTTTGAAACATTTGAATGAAATGCTACAATAGGATGAATAGTGTTATCAATTTTTTAAAGTTTTATTATTTTCACAATTTTATTTACATCGTAATCTGAGTATATTGCTACAAAAACAATGCCACAAAAAATTTTGGTTGAAATAATGCTATAGGAAAACTTTACGATACATTTTACAGCATATACCAACATACATTTGTGAAAACTGTTACAAATATTATAAAAATGCACTTTAAAGGTTTACTAGTAAAAAAGACATTGTAAAATCACACCTTAGAGGTAAATGCATGCAAATTTCATCTAAAGTCTAGGATTTTTGTCCTCATGAGAATTAGCAAGATACTAGCTCCACTCAATAGTAAGGGGATACAGTGATAAGTCATGCTGAGGCAGTGTCGAATTTAAGTGTTAGGGAAAAGGTGGTACATAGTACTGAACATGGTGTTACATTAAGTATAGTAAGGGTGTGCCAAACAAATTAATGCTTGTTACATGGTTGCTACAGATGCCAAGGGCTTATCAAGCACAGTTGGAAGATCAAGTCCTTTTCAAGTGCCCACTTAGACCACATTGTTTTAAAATAAAATAAACAACATAGTACAAAATTCAACAAAGCGAAAAAGCAAAATGTAACATTGGAATTTTTTTTAAATAAAATGAGTTTTTCAGCTTGGGTATAAGCACTGCACACCCTTAAATATGACATTGTGTTTTTATAAAGGTCACATGAAGAGGCTGGCCACAGGACATGGGGCAGGCCATTACTGTGACATACACAGTCTCAGAATCTCACTAATAGACACGGGCATTTACATTCTTGACCCTTTCTGCTGTAGGACCTAAAAACCACACAATAGTATCCAAAGTAAAAATATTATCAGGTCCAGAAACTATCTCATTGAATAATATTACACATGCAAAGCATTATTGGTTTTTAAGATGATATACAAACCTTGGCTCTGTCTGTTGGTTCTGTTTCTTTGGAATTAATGGTTGCTCCATATTCCCTTGAGACAACACAAAGAAACTCAGCATGGTCTTCATTGCCATAATTATACTGAGATCCTATATTTATCAACTAGAAAAAAGAAACACACGCAACAAAGAAAGACCTTATTAGACAGAACAACAATCATACAACATAACAGACAAATAAAATCATGTTGAACCAAACCTGTTCAAACTTCCAACCATCAGAGAGGGTGGAAACCATCTGTGTGAGTTCATCTTCATGGCACTGAAGTACCCGATAAACAAATTTCTTCCCATTCTGCATTTGATTAAGTCGCTCTGCTGCTCTTTTCTCTCTGGTGTTTATTCGCTCACTCACCAGCTGAATCAGTTTTGTAATGTTGTAGAACTCTGCTTCTTCCAAAACTCCTGCAAAAGATAACAATATTTATTCAAACAAAAATTCAGACTGAATCTGTCTTACATGTGATAGCTTGGAAAATCAATATTAAAAAGACGGCACAAACCCTCTTCAGTCAGATCTCTGTTGATGATGAGTTTCCCATGTCTCAAATAATTCAAAATTGGGCTGAAGTATGTTGGATCTCTGTCAATTAAATATGCTCCAGTCTCATCCTGAAAAAGAAAAACAAATTTCTCTACAATAGGTGTGTCTAAATAGCGCAACCGTTAACATTACAGAGAATCATTTGAGGCACGCAACTCATAGCCATAGCATTTAGAGGGTCACTGCGAGAATATGTACATAAAAGGACAAATTACAAGTTCTACATCCATAGATGAACAAGACCAGGCCTCATCCAAGTAAACAAGTCAGCAAGTAACACATAACCTCAAATATGATTTTATCTTCATAGAGTACTGCATATTTTGTCACGTTTCAATCTTGACAGGTAGAATAAGTAGAGGGTACTTTCTTAACTTTAAAGCAGAAAATACTCACCCTGTCAGAGATCAAGTCTGACTCTTGGCAGAGTCTAAATAAAAATGAATTGGGATCACCAGACAAGGTTGTTTTTGTGGTCAAAAAGTGGGTCCCGCCTACGTTCAGACGCACCCACTGTTTACTATTTTTGGTTGGGTTCGATTCACTGTCCATTTCCTCTCCATGAGAGTTCTTTTCCACCTTGTCAGCCATGATTGTTATGATGTCAATCCAATGTTTATCCCAGATTTATCCATCCATCTACCCATCTATCTACCAGTAGCACCAGCAGAAAGCTGTGGCGGCGGTGAAAACAGCCACGCGAACGTCAATATCAATCACACTTTTTTATCGCTTTCCCCGTTCCTGTCTCTCTCTCTCGCTCTTTTCTCTCTCTTTCTTTCCTTTCGCAAAGTTGAAAAAAGTTGTCAGCCGCAGCAGAGGCCGCGCAATTATTGTTCGCGCGTTGAATGTCAGAATGCCGGTTAGAGTTGAAATTGTCCCTCCTCCCCCAGCTAATTCGAAACAGCCTGGCGTGACAAAGTCTCTCCTTTACAACGGATCTCGTTTTCAAGGATCACAGAAGTCAAAAGGGAATAGCTACGAGGTCGAAGTTGTTTTGCAGGTTAGGTCTTTTTCTTCTGTTCCGTTACTATCAGAATTTGTACCGTATGGCTCGAATGCTCGAACTTGCTTCGCACCCTATGCCTGTGACTACTGTTGTGACAGGAAAGGACGCTGCTCTGACAATCTTAGTTTATACGCCACGATCTAATTGGTGGACTACTTGTTTTTGCCAGCAGCAATATCATTTCACCCATGTTATTTTTGTGTGTGGGTGTTGTCAATCAGTGTTTCTCACATTACATTTAAATATGTCTAAAGCTTTGGCATTCTTTAAGTATTTGAACAGTTCAATGGTGCAAAGAATATGCACTGATGTTGCAAACGATTCACATTTGATCTTAGAATTCGGTAAATTTTGTTTTCTAATCTAATTGTTCCATTTTTAATTTTTTTTTTAGCATGTTGATGAAGAGAATTCCTACCTTTGTGGATATCTTGGAATCAAAGGACTAACTGAAGAATTTCCCACTCTCACCACATTTTTTGATGGTGAAATCATTAGCAAAAAGTACCCATTTCTGACCAGAAAATGGGATGCAGATGAGGATGTCGACAAGAAACATTGGGTAAGCCTAGAACTTAAGTTTGCACTCATTGCTTTCCTCACAGATAGAAACTTTTTTTCCCTGTCTTCTGTAACTCTTACTTTATTTTCATTTCAGAGTAAGTTTGGCTCTTTCCATCAGTATGCCAAAACTTTCAATTCAGACACTTTCAGCTACGATAATTTGAAAGAGACAGATTATGTTTTTATGAGGTGGAAGGAACATTTTCTAGTGCCTGATCATACAATTAAGGATATCAGTGGAGCTTCGTTCGCGGGATTCTATTATATTTGCTTCCACAAGTCGGCTGCAACTATTGAAGGTTACTATTATCACAGAAGTTCAGAATGGTACGTATTGTGACATTTTCTTTACAGGTAGCAAGCCAATTGATTTGTATGAGTGTATTGAAATTTTCTGCCTTGTTACAGGTATCAGTCGTTAACACTGAGCCATGTGCCAGAGCATAGTATTCAAATATATGAGTTTAGGTGAGAATTGTTGTGCCATGGATCAAAACATAAGTCTGATTTTATTTTGATTTTTTTTTTAAATTTAAAAGTGAGGGATGTTTGCAATGAGATCAGGTCTGTTAACGAGAAAAATGTCAATATGTAGGAGGTTTTTACATATGTAATGAGGTTGTATATTTTCATTTTCTCCTTTGTATATTTTCTCTTCAATGCTTTAGTGCAGGAATCGAGCCGCACCCCTTTTTTAAAAAAAATGTTATTTGTGATCTTGTATGTTTGTTTTTTTTTTAAAACAAATTAATATAAGTACATAATGTGATTTCACAGCAATATTTTGCTGTCTTGTTTATCCATTGAGATATCCCCCGATCATGCCCTTTCTTTAGATGGGAGGCTACAACTCTTGAACTAATATATGGGTGCTTATATCTGAGCCATTATTGTAACCTGTAAGCTTTCCTCACCCTGACACTGTCATCCAAGTGGCTGGTTAGGTTGCTTAGAAGTAAGACCATACTCCATTGCAATGTGCTGTGGACATGAGCTAAAACATAGTTTGGAAGGCAGTTTTGTCAAAGCGCTTGCTTTAATCTGGCATATTTACATGTCACAGTCACAAAGTTAAAATCAATGCTCAGACATATATACACACATACACACACACTGCACTCATGCTCTCCCTCTTACAAACAACTGGGTATAAGAATAATGTTAAGATAGGATCCTATGGATCTTCAGGGCAAATGCACACTTAAATGACTACATTGCCTACATAAAACAACATTTAAAAAAAACAAAAAAAAAACACCCCAAAGAATCAAGAAGAATCACTGGAGAAGAGTAGGAGGTATTGCAAGCTCATAAAACTCAAATTTTTATTTTAAAAAAAAAAAAAAAACTTTGTAAGTATGCAGTTCTAGTATAAGGTACAATTTAATTGTGCAATAGGCTACCATTGCAGCTAAGATGGGGAATAAATAACAAACAAACTGCTAATTACACATACCAGAAAGGATGGTAGGAAAGCTGCCATATGTATTGAATGGAATGTTAATTTGGGCATATAGTTTCAAAGTTGTTGCCCTCTTGGAACTAGCTCTAAAACAAGAATGATTTCATGTTTCATTCACTAGAAACCCAGTCTGGCTCTTAGACATTCTTGAACTGGGACATCACCATATTTCAACAGTTTGCTTTGAATAATAAAATATATTCATTTTATTAAAATATATGTCTGTTTCAATATAATGACATTTTTAAAAAGTTGAGGAGTTGTTTTAAAAGGTGAACAAGACTCAGAGAAATAAACACGGATCAATCAAGAGCCAGGGAGGTCAAGACTATGTAACAATAGAAGTGAGCAAAACACCTGAGGAAAATAAATAAGATTTAACAGACTGCGCCACATTTGTTTGTCTCAATTTTATGCTGACACAATGCCAAAACTTTACTCACATCTTCACATGGTATGACTTCAGAGGGGGGCTTGGACGGTTTATAGCGTATAGAGCAAAATTCAACAAAATACAAGTTTTCATAAAAAGAAAATTCTAAAGAGATACTCAAGCTTGACCATGATTTGAGAAAGATAATCTCACTCACAAAATGAATTACATTTAAATAAAATTGAACTCTTGCCAAGGCGTGTAAGCAATAAAATCTCTCGGAATCAATTAATTCACTCTATCCAAAAGATAAGAAGTACAAAAAAATGATTCTCAGAAGTTCTACTAAAGTCACATTCATCAGAATAACCAGGATATGTGCAAAGAAAGTGTTTATCACCACACCATACTGAACACATGTAAGATAGATGCCGCATAAAAATGAGATTCCTGATAATATAAGCATTGTAATGATTTGAAAGGTCTGTTTACAGTCATGATAACACTTACAATTTGTAAGAGAGCATCAATGCTAAATATTTACATGTAATTTATATACAAGTTCACTTTGGTCTAAAAAAAATGCCAATGCTACATTTTGTACAGTAGTAGTCACATCAAAGTTCATCACAAGAATATGGACAGCAAGAAAATTCCTTCATTTTTTTTTTCTTTAAAAAAAAAGAATACATTCACAGCACAATTGATAGGAGCACACTGCAGAACAACAAAAATCAAGAGATGCAGCATGAATTGCGGCCAGCACAACTAGTCCGGTTTTGGTCAAGCACATTGCTGGAAGATGGAGAAGCACTTGAAGCAGTTGAAGAAGTTGGGCAAACCATTCCAACAAATCTAAGTTTCTTGCTTCCTGACAGAGTTCCCATTTTTCCAGAAGCAAGAAGATGATTTCTATTGTTGTTCATGACATATCGATGCATTGAGGTTGTTGAGTAGCTTGACAAATCATATGACTTCAGATGTGATTTGATTGACCCAGGAAGAGGAAGCTGATCAATACCATAAACAGATGTTCTCGCCACAATTGTACGACAGCAGAGTTCCTGAAGGCTTAACACTGGAAACATCAAAGGAAAAAATATTCAGCAATTTGACAAAATATTGTGAACAGCAATACAGGACAAACAATTTCCACATAACAAACAGAGTGAGAGAAAAAAACATATCAATGTACCTTTATTTGACCTCCAAAGTCTTTCCATGCCATTCCTATGTAGGGCCATCCGAGAAAGTTCGCTGAAGCTCTCTCTGATGTTGAAGTCACACAATGGACTTACTTCAAAGAAAGACATGCGATTTTTGAAAGCATAAGCCTCTGCTTCTCTTGTACCAACTTGACGTTTGAATGCTAGATGAAGACGGTTCCCAACTAGAACTTTGGGGACACCAGGAGCATGCTGTAATCAAACAAAGTCATGATGATTTAAGAAAAAAATATAGATTTATACTATGTCTGAAGTAAACTCAAATATTGAAACACAAATTTACCTCCTCAACTTCCTTTAACCACCGGTCAATACCATCAAAAGACCACTTATTTGTTATGTCATAAACAAGAAGAATGCCTTGTGCTCCCCTTGAATAGGACCTTATAATTGTACAAAATCGTCCTTGCCCTGAAGTATCCCATAATTGTAGTTTCACACGCTTCCCATCCAACAGAATCGTTGTTGTCTTGTAAGCTGAAAGTGAGAATCAACACAAAATTAAGCCATGAAGAGTTGGGAAGCCTACAGCCAACAAATAAGGGAGTAACTTGAAGAAATGACTGAAATTTGCTTCTGTGAAGGAACAGATGAAATCACAAAAAATCCCACAAGGTTGAAAGAGAAAATACATAATGCTATGTTACGTAGGGGGAGAGTCACATAGCTCAAATGCAGTATGCGTAATACTAAAACAGATTACTCTTTAAAAAAGCTAAAATATTGGGACATGGGGAGATCCTCGTTCAGGGAAAACGTTTGAAAATGTACCATAAAATTCAAAACAAAAAATAGGTTAATAAACAGAAGAGGATTCATATTTAGGCACTTCATTCATAAACTATACATACCACTCCCACTACAAAAAGGGGATTCTGATGAACCATCTTCGAGACCACTTAATATTTCTTGTTTACCAACGTCACTGTCTCCCACAAGAAGAAATTTTAACAAATAATCATATTGTTTTTGTTGTGGTCTTGGCTCCAGAGCCATAACACACACACTTCCTTGTTTTTCTTGAGCATAATCAGTTGTTTCTCGAGGTTCACTACTATTCAAACTGTTGAATGGATTAATGAGGCGACGCCTACTCAGCGTTTCCAGTGCTGGGGTTATTCGCGGAAAAGAACGACATTTCACACAAAGTACACGACGAAATATTATTGACAATGCAGACAGGTTAGTGAGATTCCTGTGCCTTGACCGAGTAGAGAGAGAGAGTGGGCGCCAAGTCATGCAGAGATCAACCGGAAGTGTTGGGATGTTGAAATCCTCGCGGGCACTTTGAACTGCCCGTTATTCTGACCCGCATCTACCCCCACCTCCAGGACACCTGCAAGCTGCAGGACAAGGCACCTGGAGCCGGAGCCCCCCTGCCTGCTGCCTCTGCCCGGAGCGCCTGGAGACGCAGGACGCAGCCCGCGCCCGCAGCTGCAAATATCCTGGGAGTCTGACGTCTGACAAGAACCCCGAGAGATGAGCGATTTTTATCTGCTAGAGAAAGAGGAATTTTGAAGCCCTATTACCTGTCAGTATGGTATGTGAATATATTTATGTATGCCTTGTAATAAAATGCTCGTGTATCTATCCTTTGTAAGTCTCAGTAACAGGTTAGAAGCTAAGAAGTTGTTGATCAAAAGAAAATCAAAATAAAACAGAGTTTGCCTCCATGGAACTACTTCACAATAATCGTTGTTTGTAATTTTTTTTAGGGAAAGAATAGTTTTAACAAACAATTATAGCTAGATTTACAAATTTTTTTTTTTTAATCTTAATTACTTTAGGTGTAGGTGTTGTTATGATGCATCGTGTGACTCTTCCCTTGATGACTCCTAATTCGTCTGGACAGTTCTCTGAAGAAAGTACAGCAACTTCAGAAAATGAGTCGTGTGATGACGTTAAGTCATGGCAAAGCTCAAATTCATCAACATGCAGTTCTTGTACTGATTCAGACTCAGATGAAGGGTGAGTACTCTGTCTTTGTTACTATGATATTGACTCTTTTTATTTGCTAAATGCATTCCAGTTTTTACCTACGTCTTTATAATTCAACTAAGTCTTTTCATAGGTCTGTTGAATGGGAGTCAGAAGTAAGGTCTGATGGCGAGCTTTATTATATTGTCTCTGACCCATCATATCAACCAAACAATCCGAATGAGCCAGTCACTGACATCAACAACGGTACAGCTGATGCACATACTTCTGCATTGAAAGATCCAACATCAAAATCATGGAGGAATGGAGGTAAAATTTCATTGCGATAGGCTCCTTGTGATTCTGTACTAAAGAAAAGAAAAAGAAAATCTTCAACTTTGCATGCTTTTACCATTCAAGGCAAATTAGTTCGACTCATTCGTCGAAGAGAAAGCAAAAGGCACCGCAATAATGCATCAAAAAGTATAAATCAGTCCGGAGGAAGAGAAAAGCAAATTCCAGATTCTCAAGCCCCAAATGACACTATGAAGGTATAGTTTCCTGCTGATGCCATTTATTCTCCTATTGTCAACAATTTCTTAACATATTCTTCAAAAATTTTATTTTTAATTCCAGGAAGGCACAGTTCATGTGGTTGAATTAAATGTTGACCCATGGGTGAAACGAAATCTTGGACGGCGAGCTACCATCAGTGAAACACTCATGGGTCTGGTTACTGCCTGTCATGAATCAGAAATTTTTGTTACTGATTATGTACCAGACAGTTTGGCTTCCAAACAGTCTTTAATAAAAATAGGTATGTCCTTTTCCTGGCAGGGTAGAGAGATAACTAAAAAAAGATACACTTGTTAGTGAAGAAGGATTTTTTAAGTTCAAGGCTGAAAGTGACTATTAGTCTACATGGGTCTTTAGAAAAACGAATATAAGTATCTCCCTACCAACATAAACAGATCATTTAATTTTTGGAAATTTTTTAACAGGAGATAAGATAGTTTCCATAAACGGGAAAGGAGTCACACCTCAAAATTTCAATGCCTTATTAGAAGCAATCAATATGCCAATGACTGTGAGTAATACCATTTGATGTTTTCTACAGGTAGTTTTGTTTTTACTTTTAAAAAATTCCTCAATATTTGGGTAATTTAATTTTTTTGTTTTAGCTTTATTTGGGTGTCTGCTCAAATCCTTTTGACAAAGCAAGCAACTCTGATAATAAATCAGACAGGGTAAAAACCTTCATATACAAGAACCATTCTCACATATAATTTAATTTTCAGTGTATAGAAATTGTAAAATTTGCAGATTTCTTATCAAACACCTCTTGCTGCGAGAATAAGTGGACAGTTATCAAAACATGATGAGTTAAAAAAACTTCTTTGTAAATCAAATGTTGGAGTTTTGTATTTGCAACTTGATGGTATGACTGAGGGTGGTCCCGAAGACCAAGGAGTTTTGTACTGCTATCCTGGACGTTTTAAAAGCAATTTTCTGAGCTCCATCAGAGGAACATTCCTCACTCTTTTCCAGTTGATACCTGATATCTCACAATCACCACCTAAAAGGTAACAAAGCTTTGCAGGATTACCAAACCATGAAATGCCATGCTGCCATATGCTTATGACATGCTGCTAATCTTAATTTTCAGTTCTTCTATACTGGTCAAAGGGCAGCTTGTTCATGTCATTTATGTTCAAGAAGGCCGTGATCTTTTACTCATTGCTCTGCCTGACTGCAGGTATAGTTCTAATCTTTAAGTTTGTTTGAAGTCACATTGAGTTAACTTTTCAGTTGGTCGGTCTTTACAGATGTTCTCTTGCTGAAGCAATGAAACAATGCAGCGAACTTGTACAAATGCTACAGTTCACACACCAAAGTCTCTCCCGGTGAGCTCAAAGATTAAGAACCTGGGCTCCATGTCGTGGGATCGATTAATTTAAGACCATTGTAGCGGTCATTGTACTAACTTTTTTTTTTTTTTTTTTTTTTTTTGGTCCAGTTGTTTCTCTTTACCAGAACATACCAAATTTGTTGACCATGTTATGTGCATCTTCTTTTCCCGCCTACTCTTGTCTAATAAATGGGCAGAAGTGACTGATGTTGATTCATGTCGAAACATGACTATGAAGGTTGGACCAACCCTCCCTCAATTTGAATTAATACTACCAGCAGCGCACCTGGTTCCATTACCTCGAGAAGCTCAGGTTGGTTACTCACCGTCAATTATTTTACAACTATGTACAAACTTAATGGGACACACAATAAATAAAATTTCCTCTGATCCCCAGATGCAAATCGACGATGCTCTGAGTGAATTAGAATCAAATGATATTGGTGACTCGGTAAGTTATTTTAAATTTTAGTTTTGATGTTTGATTATATTGCTGAAACTAATTTTCTGTGTGTGTGTGTTGATACCATCAAGTGTGAGGACCTAGATTGCCAGAGGCTTTATACCATACTGGGATGCTGCCTGTACCACAAGGTATTAGTAAAAGAACATTATATTTAAAATTTTTTTCTTAAAAAATTAGTAAAAAAAACTATTTCATTTTTAAATGTCTTGTCTCATATTTCATATCTTTTGTGTGTTTTTAGGGATATTTACTTGCATCCCATTTTCCACATTGTGATCTATTAGATGTTCATGTGTTTTGCCGCCAACAAGGTTTGCTTCAATTGAATCAGGCAGAGTCAGTCCACTCATTGGTTATCTGGAAGGAGGTTTTTCCAAAGTCTGTGTCAAGAGGGTTGACTTCTCCTAAACCTGACTCTGTAAATACTTACAATTTTCCTGAAGGCCGATGGTTTATTATGATTGTTGGCCAGGTAATGGATGAAAACCCCTATAAATAATTAGCGCTTCAATTTGATTTCCCAGCCTTATAATCATTTTTTCTTTCTTACCCCTTACACAAATATAGAAACAAGATATGCTGGTCACACTACTTGAGGCTGGTGGATGTAGTGCCAGGTGAATTGTCTTCCCTCTCCTATGTGGGCAGCAATTTTTACTCACTAAGTTTAAATTTAATTTCTCTTTCCTCAGTTTGGATGGTCACCATTCACCAGATGTGTTTTATGTTGAGGCTGCCCAGGATACTTTACAGCACTTAAGAAAAACTGGGGTGTCAAGCATAGCATCAGAATGGTAAATAGTTTTCCTTTCTCTCCTCTTCTTTCCTTTTTTAGTGTTATTGAACCACTCGCCCATTTCCTTCTGTTTTAGGCTTGAAACACAATTGCGCCCAAAACTGACCTCTCCAGAAATTGCTATTGCTTCCCGAAATTCTTCACGCAGAGTTAATAGCTTACTGGGACTCAGAGTTCATCATGACCCAATATGGCAGAGTAGTAAGTAATTGCTTAGATAGCAAGGAACATCAAATCATTGCTGTAATTTTTTTTTTTTAATACTTTTTCTTTAGGTTTGTCTTCTATCTTAAATTCTCCATCAAATCGGAAGAGTACTGATTCATTATCTGCAGGAAAAAGGAGGCCAAGTCCTGATCATTCTAGTTCAGGTAACAAAAATATTTGTTTTAAAAGTAAGAACTTCTAGATATTAACTTACAATATTAACTTACAATACTTTTGATTTAGGTCCCTTACACGGGGGTGAGACATCAGAAGATTCAGCAAGCCTTGTGGCTAGCTTACCTAGTGATGACACTGTCTTCATGAACGTTAAAAGCCGATCAGAACGAGATCATTCTCATGTGTCTCATTCAGACCACGAAGCATCTGAAGACTCTGATTCTGATTGGGAGGCAAGTGATGTAAGTTCCTCAGTATGCATCTTGCAGCATGTTCCCAATTAAATTAAATTTTATTTGACCTACATAATTCTCCATAGATTCATGGAGGTCGACAACCCACAAGTACAACTGACTTGTCAGACTTGTACAACTCGCTTTTAAAAAATGTCGAAGGAACAGTGCCATCTAAGTAAGACAATTGGAGTTAAATCTGCATATAACCAATGCAAATATAATTCAATTCTCATACTATCAATTTGTCCTTGGTCCTTTCAGATTATCAACTGGGCCTGAGAATATTGTTTTCCATTATGTTCACATTGACCTTAATGAAGGTGTCCTATTAAGTCCAGTTCATTCCTCTTACTCAACAACTTTGACTGAAATTCTCTCTAAATTCCGTTCTACTGCTATGCAGATACATAACTTATTCCAGAACACTATTTCATTTAAGGTAAGCTCTTCAATCTCTGGTGGAACAATTCATGTGGTTCAATTGTTCATGTACATTCATTTTGAATTTCAGAAGTTGAAAGGTGTGGAGGCAAGTCACTCATTGATAAATAAGTCACTGGTTGCAATCAAAGAATTTGGTGCATTATTTGAATGCAACTTGCCAGCTCGAGGAAATGAAAAATCACCATCCCCTATGAACTTTTGGGTTGTTGGGTATGTTAAAATGCATTGTACACTACCTGCATGGAAAATTGAAATCCATTACTTTCATTACAATTTTCTTCTCCAGACGGCTCTTCTTCATGCCTGCTTCACGGGAAGTCTATGTTTGCTATGAAGATTCTGCCCCTCAAAATCTTGTGGAATTAGCATTTCGACTAGCTCTGACAGCTACAGGTTGATTTTTTTAAGAATTGGCATGAATAAGATCTGAACATAAATAAATAGACTGTAACTAATATTGCTCAATGTAGTCATTCATGTATTTTTTTTGTTAAAATTTCCAATTATAAAAGAATTTAGTTACTTTATAAATGTTACTAATTTATGTAAACTTGCAATTTTTTTATCAAAATAGAAATATATTTTAATCATTATACACTTGGTTTGAGTTTCTTTGGAGCTGGTCTCCCATTTGATTCTCCTTCATCCTTTTGATGCAGCAGTTCATACGCAGAGGGTGTAAGAGATGGATCTAGTCCATGCAGCTTCATTTGAACAGCAATATCAAACAAGTAGTCATAGCACTCCGTCCTGCAACATAAGAAAAATAACATTGTGAAAATTTATTGGGATCAATTTTGACACAGTTCTATCAGTTAGAAAGCACTTCACACTTACATTGTTTTTGCATGTTGCCAACTGTTTCCCCAAACATACACTCCATGTCTGCGAACTAAAATGGCAGTAGTTTCAGGATATTCTTCCATCACTTCAGCCATACGATCTCTAAGGTCTTCCTCAAAAGGAGTATTTTCTATGATAGGCACAACGAGTTTCTCATCATACCTGTAATTTCGTCCAAGCTTCTGGTTCTGAATACCCTGAAAACAAACTTGCATAGTTAGACAGATTTTACTTTGTGGCCTTGAGGATTTTAGCTCTTAGTTCATTCAAATACCTTTATCATTTCCTGGTGGGTGATGAAAAATTCTTTACCAGGATAGAGCAGGGTGGCCATGACAGCTGCCTTAGAATGAGTATGTATCACAGCTCCTGCTCCCCTTTCTGTAAAGGAAGACAAGAAATAGTAAAAGCCAGATTAATCATAAAATAAGTGATGTGGTACATCATACATACTAGTGTAAGCACACATGAACAGGGGAGTACACTGGCTTTTCTTGAGCCTCTTCTCAGCAGGTGGAAGTTGAATGTCTGTTCCATTGATGTCTTGCACAAACAAGTCATCTGGAGTGATTCGTTCTTTCTGGACTCCTGATGGGGCAATGTATATTTCATCCCTATGAGTAAAATATGTTAAGCGAGTAAACAAAGTGACACAAAAACAAACACAGGAAAAATTACAGATAGAATACTTACCCCTCTTTAATACTGATTCCACCCCCGGTGCCAGTGACCCAGCCCAGATCATAAAACAGACGAGACAGTTCTGGAATGAGATTCCGGGGATGTTCCTGAAATGCACATAATAGTGGTCATAAGTTAGATATACTTTTTAAATGTTATGTTATTTCAAACTGAGAAAACTGTGAGAAGCCAAGGTTTTTAACCTTAGTCCAAGGCACAACACTTAAAATGACATCAAGGGAAATTATTTCAGCCTGCTCACATTTCCAAATTTGGCGTCTCTGAAAGACATGCTGCGACGCCGAGAAAAGAGAAATTAAGGAACAAAGTCGTGGAAGCAGAGGCGACCAAGAGTGTTCGGGGTGGTGAACTACGCAAAGCGGCCGGATCAGCTGAGCGCGAAGCTGTCTGCTTGTTTACTTTTTTTTTTCACGGCGCAGCGCTCACCGCCTTCCCCGAACGTAGCGACCGCGCACCGCGTTGGCGCCAAATCCAACACTAGCGGGCAGAGGGAAGGCGTGAAGGCGCGGAAGGAGCGTGTCAAATCATCAAATCTCGCTCGGGAAGAAATACAGTCTTTCGAAAGACACTACAAATGCATCTTGTAGCGAAAAGCGCGCGGACCGCCGCCCTGAGATACATCTCCAGAACACGGCCGATGACGAGCTCCGCGCGACTGCAGAGCGGCAGAATGAAGGTAGCCTACTGGGGGTGGGTGGATCGGTCAGAAAATGAAAGTCCCGATCAACTGTTCCTCGTGCATGAACATCGAGGATTGTGTGGGTCTCGGTGTGCTGGGGGCAGGTGGCGGTGCTGGGCGCGTCGGGTGACCTGGGCCCGCCGCTGGCGCTGCTGCTGCACCAGTCCCCGCAGCTGGACGAGCTGGCCCTGGTGGACGCGGACCCGGACTGCGGCGCCCTGGCCGACCAACTCAACGCCCTGGACAACCGCGCCGACGTGGTGCCCTACCACCCCGACCGGACCGCGCGTGCGCTGCAGGGCGCCAAGGTGGTGCTCATGGCCGACGACGCCCTCCGCGTGGCCGGCCAGGCGCGCCGGGCGCGCATTGCCAAGCACGCGGAGAAGGCCGCCGCCACGGCCAAGCTCATCGGACAGCATTGCCCTCAGGTACAATGTGGGCCTCCTACGCTTTTCATTCTTCTTTCGTTCTCTGGCTAGAATTGGGGCCATTGTGGCGTGTTCCCCAGTCCGAGGATGATGACAGAAAAAAAGACATGTCTGCCCAGAGGATTTTTTGTTTGTTTTTGTTTTTAATTTCTAATTAGTAACTAGTGTGAAATTTAAATCATTCCGGAATTTTGACAGCTGCAAGTTCTCTTCGCACTTCCTTGTTTGTTCTTGGCATGTGCACATTCAAGCAATCATCTATGCAACGAGTGACACAGGTTTGAAATTCTCTTGAGAAGTTGATGTCCTGCAAACAAGTGAACGGTTAATAAACTATCATGAGTTCTTTGGAAGAATGTGTGGGTAGTACTTACCTGTGAGTCATTAAATTTAGACCCCATTCTATCTTTTTCTTGGTCAAGACATTGAAGCCCACATCGATTTGTTCGTTCCTGGTAAAAAATTATTGCAAAAGATACAATAATGTTCAGAAAAAAAAATTTTTGAGTACAAATGTTAAAGACCTTACAGCATATGACGACTTACCACTACACCACTGTACTCCTTGTTCACAAAATTAATGAATCGTGCAACAGGCATAGAGCAGTTATTTCCACAGTTCTCCAGTTGATCATCTGGAATCCTTTCATTTTCGTAGCAGTTGGCCTGGCAGCGAAATTCCTGGGCCTGTAACATGATTGTATGACAGTAACTATTTCACAAATATAAAACTAACACAAATGGCGATAAATGATGCAAGGATAAAAGTTATTTGTGAAAGACTATTGGGCGTGATCTTCACAGAGCAATTAATGCTGGCATCAATGAGAGACTTTATTTTCTGTATGTTCAGCGACGACATTCAGTGAAATCGATGTAAAAAATTGTTTCCGAGTCCTGGACTTCGAACTATAACCTAAGAGAACGATGTAATTTCGCCCCAAATCGTATCGTAATGAGACAAACCTTGAGTTTCCGCAGCTCCTTCCCGCTTTTGAGCTGTTCGAACGTCTGTTCCAATGCTTTGATGACGCGATCCTGCTGCTGGTTTATGAGATCCATCGTGAAAACGTGAGGACACGAGATCGACGGTGCCCGGTGCAGAAGAAAAGTGAGGGGAGGGAGGCGGAGGGGGAGGAACACGGACTATTTGCAGTAGCGCCGCCTGTGTTTACTGGCACGCGCGGCTATTCGCCCTCGAATGACCCTCGGGGAGCTAGAAAGACCCTCCGGAGCTCAAAACGCGTCTTGAGTTATGGCCGCCTGCGCTGGTCTCCTGGCCCACTATGCGACGCCTTTGAATCCTTAACCTTAACCAGTGTTCCATCCACCGCGGCTGGCCAGGCCCTGGTGCTGGTGCTGACGGCCCCCGTGTCGGGCGTGGTGCCGGTGGTGGTGGAGGCGGCGCGGCGCGCGGGGGTGCTGCACCCTGAGCGCCGCGTGCTGGGGGTGGCCGCGGCGGCCAAGGCCCGCGCCGCTGCCATGGTGGGCGCCTTGCTGGACGAGGACCCCTTCCACATCGAGGTGCCCGTCACCGGCGGCACCTCGTCGTCAGCGAGCGTCCCCATCCTGAGCCAAGTTCGCGTCCAGAACGCCCTCACCAAGGTACCGACCCAAGGTGGGCCAGCGGCGCCAAAACTCTGGACGCGCTTTGAGCTCCAGGGTCGCTAAACAGGACTCGAATGGAACGTGTTACCTCACCAATGGTTTCTTCGTTCGGAGAGCAATCCATTGGTGGGGTCACACGTTCGGTCTGAGTCCCATATAGCGACTCTGGAGCTCAAAACTCGTTTAAAATTCAGCCCTGGCCTCGGCCCTGCGGGTTCGGGTTCGACCCCCGCCGGAAGTAACTGTTCGCCGTGCAGCTGGAGGCGGGCGCGGTGGTGTCCGCGGTGCAGTCCGCGGGTTCGCGGCTCGCCCGCCTCCGCAGCGAGTCGTCCCTGCCCGCCCTGGGCGTGGCCTTCGCGGCGGCGCGCTTCACGGACAACGTCGTCAACGCCGTGCTCGGTGAGAAGGGCGTCCGGGAGCACGCGTTCGTCGCCTGCGGCGTCGTGCCCGGGGTGGGTGGACATCAGCCAAAACGGGCGCACAGTGGGCCAGAAGACCGGCGCAGGCGGCCATAACTCTAGACGCGATTTGAGCTCTCGAGTCGACACACGTTCGGTTCGAGTCCTGTTTAGAGACTCTGGGAGCTCAAACCGCGTGTAGAAGTCTTTGTCGCCTCCGCCGGTCTTCCGGCCCACTGTGGGGCGTGGCGCGAACAGGGTGGGAAGGGGTACCAACGACGCGGACGAGGCGCAGATGGCGTACATGACGGCCCCCGTGGAGCTGCTTGGCGGTCTCGGCGGCGCCCGCGCGCTGCCACTGGGGCCCATGACGGCCACGGAGTGCGCGCTGCTCCGGGCCGCGGCGCGCCTCGTGCAGCGCGACCTGGACGTGGCGGACGCCGTCGTGCAGACCATCTTCGGGCCGAAGCAGCCGCCCGGCCTGCCTACGCCGCCACCCAGGTGCGTCACGGTGCACAGTGAGCTACAAGACCGGTAGAGGCGGTCACAATCCTGGACGGGTTTTGAGCTCCATCAGGTCCTAGTTCGGAGAGGAATCCATTGGTGGGGTCACACGATCGGTTGGAGTCTTGCTTGGTGACTCCGAAGCTGAAAAGGCGTCGAGAGTTTTGCCCACTGTGCAGTGGCAAGGCAGCTCGATGAGCAACGCAAAGTTTGGCCTTTCTTTCTACACCCCTTCACTTCGGCCTTCACTTCTTTCCGCAGAGCTTCGCCGGACCTGCCGAAAGAGCTCCCTGCCGGCCAGTGCCCCACTTGGCTGTCGCAGGAGGGCTGCATTTAGTAGTCACGACAGGACACCCTTAGGATTAACGCTCAGACCGGGCGGCAGGCCCTCATTCCCGTCCTCGTCATCAATGTATTACTCTCACAATAAAAACGCTCTAGGCCTGCTGCCCTTTCGCTGACCTAAATATTTTCGCCGTCCTGTTCAGAAGCGAGATAAGATGGATACCCCCGAGTGGTTGTCTGAGTCCGACCTGCCCGCCCCAACCGGCTGATTCCGAGCGGGAGGTCCTGTGGGGCTGTCTCACTCGCACCCAAACGGGGCGGCCCCACTCGGTGAGAGAGAGACAGAGAGAGACTCCCGCCCGGGATCAGCCTGCTGCCCCGACGCCCGAGCTGGAGCGTGGGCCAGCGGTGATTTACTGAACTCTGTCCGACTGGAAGACTGGAAGAGTCCACAGCCCGGGCAGCAAAAGCAGCAAGGCCTGCAGCAGCTGCAGCACTTAGCTCAGCCGTGGCTCCAGCCGTGGCCTGGGATTGCTTTGCGTTCAGCGAGTCCGAACCCAGTGACCTGGAAATGGGGAAGATTGACTGAGCGACCCCGTCCCGCGGCAGCAGCAGCTGCAGCAGCAGCACCTCCCGGCCAGCCCCCGGCGCCGCGTCACGACACACCGGTCACACGCAGGGGGCACACAGTGGGCCCGAAGACCGGTGCATTGCATGCCGGAGCTCAAAGCGCGTCTAGAGTTTTGGACGCCTGCACTGGCCTTCTGGCCCAGTGTACCGCACCGGCAGCTGCTCTCGCCCGAATCAGGGAGACTGGCGCTGCCCTGGCCCGCCGCACAGCCCGTGTCGAATGGTTTGCCTACTCGTCGCGTCGCCCAGGAGCTGGTCTCCTCCATGGCGGCCGACCGGCGGGCGACTCTTCGCCCCATCACCTTTACGAACGCGGCTTCAATAAATGAGCCCCAGTTAAATTACGGGCAGCGGGCCGTGCCGTGGCGCGCGAGGCGCGGCGCTGTGCGGGGCTGCGCAGGGCGAGGACATGCCGTTTGATGTGATCGTGACTGGAGCCGGCCCCGTGCCGTGGCGGTGGCGTGGCGTGGCGGTGGCGTCCGCGAGGGGCTGCTGGATGGATGGGCAGCGCCAGGCAGCGCCGGGCCGACCGCGCAGACCGGGCAGACCTCACCGCGGCCTCGTTTGCAGGCCATCCTGTAATAAAACGACTCACGCCTATCTTATCCCCAGGTCGCTACTTGGCTTGGCTTTTCGGAGCAAAGCAGCAGCTGTCTAAGCTGCCCGGGGAAAGAGGAGCAGTACGGCACGGCGCGGCAGGGCGCAGCAGGCAGGGCGCAGCAGGCAGGGCCGGCCGTCGTCCGCCCGTCGCGTCCGTCACCGGGAGAGTGCTCTCTGGCCCACTAGGCGCTCCCGATCCGTCCCCATTTATTGACAGAGGCTAATGGGCGTCTCGCAAAAACCGTTGCGGAGATAAAAATCGAATAAAAATGTGCGCGTTATTAATGGCGGTGTAATCAAGAGTGGGGATTGCTTTAAAATCTCGGCATCTCCCCCCCCCCCTCTCTCTCTCTCTCTCTCTGTGTGCAGCCGGTCGACATAACACATATCGTTGAATAGTTGGCAAGCAGCTTGGGAACGGCTCGCGGTCCGCGGTGCTGCTCAGGTTGGCAGAGGCTAGCTGTGTGGCTGTGCGATATCAGATGATCCGATCGTCCAGCAGGAAGGGCCTGTTGCTGTTGCCACACCATGCCTCTGCTAACTGCAGCAAGGCCGTTGGCCCTGGCTACCCTGGGCAGCGGGGCCTGAATGGGACTCGAGCCGAATGTGTGACCCCGAACAAGGGATCTGTTGGTGGGGTCACATGCGTCCGTCTTCTGGTCGGGACGACGGCGAGGACTGGACGCCGCCCACACAGGAGCAGGCCGGGCAAGCGGCATTGCAAGCAGATTGTGTTGCTCTCGTCGTGCTCTCGTCGAGAATGCTGCTGCTGCCTCTACACGCCGGGCTGCACCGCCGAGCCGCGGCTGGAATGTTTCAGTTTCCGTGTATCTCCTCTTCTGCCTTTTACTCGGCCCTATCAGCGGGGCCGCCGCCTTGGCCGCCGCCGCACTCGCGGCGAATGCTGCGGGACGCTGGCATTGGGCTGCGTTTTCGCGACACGCGGACCACCGCTGGCGGGCCCGACCGAGGCACAGTGGGCCAGAGGACCGGCGCCGGCGGCCAAAACTCAGGACGCGTTTCGAGCTCCAGAGTCGTTAAAGAGGACCCGAACCGAGCGTGTGACCCCACCAATGGATTCCTCGTTCGAAGAGCAACCCATCGGCGGGGTCACACGTCCGGTCGGAGTTCCATTTACCGTCTAGAGTTTTGGCCGCCTGCGGTGATGCCGGTCTTCTGGCCCACTTGTGCGAGGCCCCGGGCCGCAGCGTCGCCCTGGTGGTCCCGGTGGTCCACGGCGCGGTGGTCCTGCACCACCGTTAGCACTGCGTGTGGTGTGGCCTGGGACTCGAAAATGGGAGACGGATGCGGAGTCCCGTCACAGGTCACAGGTGCGCGCCACGGCAAGGCCCGCGGTCACGCGACCGGCTCTGCATTGCTGTGGCGTGGCCGTGGGCTTAATCGCTCGCTGGATTCACTGCGGGCTGCACAACGCTTAAGTCGCTCGGGCTCTCTCGCACTCGTGGGGGCAGGGAGAGGGCCTCGCAGTGGGCCAGAAGACGGGTGCAGGCGGTCAAAGTCCCGGACGCGTGTTGAGCTCTAGAGTCGCTAAGTGGGACTCGAACCGAACGTGGGACCCCACCGATGGATTCCTCGTTCGAGTTCCATTTTGCGACTCGGGAGCTCAAAACACGTCTTGAGTTTTGGCCGCCGGTGCGCCGGTCTTCTGACCCACTGTGGGACACTGTGGGACAGAGCGATGAGGCACTGCTCGGCATCAGGCTTATACTGATCCGCCGAACGCGCGGGGGGCATTGCATTGTCGAATAACCAGCTGCTGCGCGCTGCGTTCGCTCGGCTCAGTGCTCGGCGAGTTGCTCGAGTGCCTCATGCCTGTCGGTCATTATCGCGGCGGGCTTTGCGTTCTTCACGGCCCCGCCGCACCGCGCCGCCGCGCTGCTCCGCTCGCTCTTCGCACCAGAACACAGTGGACCAGAAGACCGGCGAAGGCGCGTTTTAAGCTCAAGGGTCGCTAAATGGGACTCGAACCGAACGTGTGACCCCACCAATGGACTCCTCGTTCGGAGAGCATTCCATAGGCGGGGTGTGTGTCCCATTAAGCGATTCTAGCGTCTGGGATTTTGACCGCCTTAACCGGTCTTCTGGCCCACTGTGCAGAGGCCGTCCGCGCCGCGCTTGCCGTCTCCGAGACCCTCAAGGCCGCGCAGCCCCAGGGGTTGTCGCGGACCTTGGACGTGACACGCTTCTCACTCATCACCATGCCGGCCCCAATTGGCCCAATGTAGCCGAGTGTCCGGGACCCTACAACACGCCGGCCGTGGCGCCTAACACAATCATAAACCGCCGCGCCAACGCTTTCGCCGCGCGACCCGCGGCGCGATGCGTCGTTGGCACAGTGGGCCAGAAGCGAGGCGGCCAGAGGACCGGTACCGGTGGAGGCGGTCAAAATCCCACACGCGTTTTATTCAGCTCCAGAGTCGCTGAATGGGACTCAAAGCGAGCGTGTGACCCCAGCCATATGCATTCCTCGTTCGGAGAGCAAGTCATTTGTGGGGTCATACGTTCGGTTCGAGTCTTATTAAGCGACGCTCAAAGTGCGTCTAGAGTATTGGGCGTCAGTCTGCTATGAGTCCGACAAGGCTCGTGGCGCCGTCGGGCGGGGCGCGGCTGGAGCGAGGCGGTTGTTTCTGGTCGAGGACGCCGCGGGGACGCGCGACAGCCTGCTGGCGAATCTTGGTGGCGCCAATGCGCCGTCGCCTCGCGCGACTCGCGCCATCGCGGCGATTTAGATGACGTGCTCGCGACGCCGGGGCGGGGCGGGGCGGGGCGGGCGCGGAGGCGATAGTGTGATGCGGGCCGCCAATGAGCCTAGCCTTGGCAACAATCACCGCGCTGCCCGTCGTCATCTTCGTCATGTGTGTGGTCCCCGCCTTGTCCCCGCCGTGGCGCCACGCCCCCTAATGCCGCCGCACGTGGTCGCGCCGCCGCGTCGCCGCTATGCCGGGCTGCCTACCCACCCGGCCCCGCCACCAGGGCGCTGCGCAGCGGGCCAGAAGACTGGCGCAGGCGGAAAAAATTTTGGACTCCAGAGTCGCTAAATGAGACTCTACTCGAACGTGTGACCTCACCCATGGGTTGCTCTCCGAACGAGGCATCTATCGGTGGGGTCACACGTTCGGTTCGAGTCCCATTTAGCGACTCTGGAGCTCAATACGCGTCCCGGATTTTGGCCGCCTGGCCCACTGTACTTGGCGGAGCGTCGGAGAGCGTGACCCGGGTGCACGCTGCACGCTGGCCGTTGGGACGCGGAAACAAGAACAAGGCCCTGACGGAACACAACACGGCCACGGCGGGGATGTCCTTGCTTTTCCTCACATCCGCACTGTTCGATTCGGGCCGGGCTCGGCTAGGCTCGGCTAGAGTCCTAGAGTGCCAGAGACTGGCAAACGAGGGGTCTCGCTGTGATTGGCTCCGGCCATTTTGGACCAAATGCCATGTAGCCAACCTCAGAAACGGGAGAGACGGATAGTCTTTATCACCAACTCAACCCAAGACACATAATATTGGCACAATCATCGCTTTTAGTACATAAAATGTTCTTGAACCCTTCTGAGACAGGTGAAAGTTTACTTTCTGTCGCAAGATAAGCCTTAGGTCAGCATGTTAGGTTGGCAGCATTGACTGACCGGTCGCCTGCCGGTAGGCAGAGCGGTGGAGGGGGCTGCGCGGGGAGTGGAGAGGGTCGCCATTTTGGCCCGGGCCGGCCGTGCCGTTGCGAGCCGGCCTAGTAATTTGCCAGTCTCTGCGAAGCTGTAGGACTCTAGGCTCGGCTAGGCTCGGCTAGGCTTGGCGCTGCAAAGGGCCGTGCTGTGCCCCGGCGCCTCGCCTCCTCCGGCTGGCGCCCCGGCCTGCTTTGGCTCACAGTGCGCTGCTGCTGCTGCTGCTGCTCGGCGTGCACGATTGTGCTCGGAAGTAGTGTAGGGACGGCGTGCTGCCCCGGCGCGTGCTTGGCCCCTGTTTTACGTAACCCTCACACCAAATAAGACATGCAGACCGTGAGCACGTAGCACGTCCCTAGCGTATGTAACGTTGTGGTGTCACTTTATTCGAGCCGATGTTGTCCCGTTCAGAAACAAACAGTCGTCGGGTCGGCCGAGCCGAGCTCCCCCCGCCCCGCCCCGCCCCGCCCCGCCCCGCCCCACCGCTGGTAGCACATCCCCGGACAAAGACCGCGGTCCGCGTGGCGGGGTGGAGAACACGGCGCTGGCCCACTGTGCTCGGCCTGCATGCCGCGCTGCTCGCCACCGCGATAGCCGTGTTGAACATGGACCGACCCCAGCAGGCCGGCACAGCACGCCGTCGAGGAACGGTTTGGATTCCCCGCAGCAGCAGCAACAGCGGCAGCAAAAAATAAACTAATGAACTCGACTCTAATCCCAACGCAATCAGTCCAGCGAATCATAATTGGTACCAGAGGGGCATACAGATCCCAGGGACTGCGGCGCGTTCCTCGCTCTCCGACCCGAAGCCAGATTCCTCGTCGGTTGCCAATGAAACTGCCGCTGCCCCGACCTGCCCTCCGCTTCACGCTCCGTTAAATATTGGGCACTCGGCCGATGCGATCCGATCATGCGCGCGGGGCCGAGCGGCGAGTGCGAGCAGCCCGCCGCACAGTGGGCCAGAAGACCGGCAAAGGCCGCCAAAAATCTAGACGCGTTTGGAGCTCTACAGTCGCTAAATGGGACTCGAACCGAACGTGTGAGCCAATGGCTTGCTCTCCGAACGAGGAATCCATTGCTGGGGGTCACACGTTCGGTTCGAGTCCGATTTAGCGACTTTGAAGCTCAAAACGCGTCGGAAATGTTTCGACCGCCTCCGCCGGTCTTCAGGCCCACTGTGCGCCGTGAGTCCTTGTTTCTGCGTGGTCCTCCGGCGCGGCGGGCCGCGCGGGAAGCGACAGCTATGGCTAGCGACAGCACGAGGCCGGCGGGGCTGGCCGGCCCGGCCGCTGCGCCGGGGCGTGCACTTCATAATGGGCATCCCAGTCGGCATCCGCGGCCTTGGCCGGCGCGGCCCGCAGTGCAGCGCCCTGGATTTGCCGGGGCTCTGATTGATTCGTCGGCCCCAAGTCCGAAGCCGAAGGCACGCGGCGTCGGCTGCACGCGCGGCGCCCAGCCAGGGCGGCCAGCTCGTGCGCCGGGTTGCCTAACCGCGGGACGTCGCCGTCGACGCCGCCGCCGTCGTCCGGACGTTTTGAGGTCGCGCCGATCACGGCGTTTGATTGACGGAACGGTGCTCGGCGTGCTGCACCGCGCCGCGGGGCTCCGGTCGCGGGCAGGGTGGCGGCCACGCTGGGGGTGGCGACGACCAGCGACGACCGCTTTACGGCCTGGAGCGAGGCTAGGCCTTGACGACCGGGGCGCGATCTGTATCCAGCCAGTCATATTGGCAGTTACTCAGCGTTGCCCAAGATGTCTGAAGCGAAATGCGCGGCCCAGGCAGGGCGAAGCAGGGCGGAGCAGGGCGTCCCGGTGGTGGCCGCGGCGAGCCCTCGACTGCTGCCACCCTGGCGGCGCTGGGCCGCGGATCGAGATAGAGGTATCAAATTATCAGGACCTGGTGGCATGATTTATACGAGGCAAGAGGTAAGGAAAATTACTCGAATGGCGCGAGAATTTCATGCCGCGAACAGCTATGGCCAGCCGAAGTGGTGGGGTTAAAGCCGAGCCTTTGTTGCCCGAAGGATCAAGTTTTGGCCACTCACGCATCACTCATCAAAAGTCGATTCGATTGTTTCTGTCATGTTTTTTTTTCGCGATGGACTTCCAAAATGCGAAATGTCGGATGCGAAAGGCCTCAAGGAATCGCGTTTCAGCTGTCCGTAGCTCACGTCGGTAACGGTGCCCATGCAAACATGTTTATTTTCCACAGGCTGCGAGCCAATAAGTGTTCGGTCTTGTCTCGGACCCCCGCGCGGAGCCCCGCCCCGCCCCGCCCCGTCACACAGAGTGGCGGCGCTTGGTCTCTTCATCTCCTTCACGACGAGTCCCTACACGAGGCGGCGCGCCATGCGTCTCCGTTTGCAGGCCTTTATGGACACTAAAACACAATTCCTATGCCTCCCGCGCCGCCCCGCCGCGACGAGCCGCGATGCAGGGCCCAGCCGGGCCGCGGCGGCCAGAGCAAGGCGGAGCCGCGCCTAGTGGGCCAGTGCAGGCCCGCGAGCCTCCTAGCGGGACACTTGTTATTAATAGCTGTCCATTTTCCATGTCGCACGTCAACTTTACACCGTGGAGGAAGGGGGGGGGGGGGGAGGGAGCGCTCTCCTCGTTCGCGGAATAACGGCGAGGCGCGTGGGGCGGCGCACAGTGGGCCAGAAGACCGGCGCAGGCGGCCGAAACTCTAGACGCGTTTTGAGCTCCAGAGTCGCTAAATGGGACTCGAGCCGAACGTGTGACTCCAGCTATGGATTCGTCGTTCGGAGAGCAATCCATTGGTGGGGTCACACGTTCGGTTCGAGTCCCTTTTAGCGACTCTGGAGCTCAAAATGCGTCTAGAGTTATGCCCACTGTGCGGCTAGACGGGGCGGGGTATAAGGCGAGGCCTGCGGGTTGCGTCAAGAAGTATTGCCCGCTAATCGGCAGAGCGGATCAGCCCGCTGGACCGCTGGACTTCCGCGCTTTGCAAGCTTTGCAGCGGACCGCCTATCTCGCATCACGCACCGCGAGAGGCTGCCATTCCGTTCCATTCGGCCACGCGGCTGACGTAGTGACAGCTGGGCGGCCAGCCCTTTCCCTCCAACAGGAAAGTCAGTCATTTCCTCGAAACGATGGCGTTGCTGCGACTTTGAGGGGACTCGCAGCCTACGGGACTTCGAGAAGAAAGGAAAACAATCGCCGATTTTTCACGCCGTGGATGCAAATGGTGTCGCGGGCGTCGGAGGAAGGCGCCATTTGTGGAATAAATTTGAGGTCCGACGACCGCGCGGCGCGCAACGCCCCTCACGCGGCGGGAATACAACAGCCGGACAGGTTGAACTGTTGTTGAACTGGGCGAGCTGCATCTCCGCGCCGGGCCCACTGGGCCCCACTGCGCTGTGACCCCGATCCGGTAATTGGGACGCAAGGGTCACTCTGGGTCAATGCAAGACGGCCTGGGTGCGAAACGGCTCGCCCCGCCCTGCCACGCCCCGCCCCGCCCCGCCACGCCTCAGCGGCGCACCTATCGTAGGCGGTCTCATAAAGTTCTCTGCGGGCCCCCTCGGCCGCCCTCGGCCGCCCTCGGCCCCCGAGCGGGTCCCCGTTTAGCCGGCGACTGTCTGGAGAATGACGCCGGTGACGACGACTGCCCATGGCGCACGGGGGACGACGGGACGCCGACCGGGTCGCCGACCGGGACGCCCCCGGCTGCGGAGTGACCCAACCCGTCAGCGCGCCGTCACCGGCCGGGCAGGGACGCGCATGTGGGCCCGGCCGGCCCGGCCGACCCACGGCAGGCCGATTCCGAGAGTCGTTTTCGTCGCTCTCTCGCTCTCAATGAGAGTCGCGTGTCACAGTGGGCCAGAAGCCTGTTGGAGGCGGTCAAAATCCCGAACACGTGTTGAGCTCCAGAGTCGCTAAATGGGACTCTGGGGCTCAAAACGCGTCTACAGAGTTTTGGCGCCGCTTGAGCCGGTCTTCAGGCCCGCTGTGCGTACGGCTGCGAGAGAGACGGAGCGACAAAAATGACTCTCGGAATCACTCTGTCTTTGGCTTTTCTGCGTCTGCTGTGACACTCCGTCATCTTCCTCTCGGGGTTACGCCACGACGGCCACCGCGGGGCACCGCGAGGCACCGCGACGACGCAGCGTGGGAAGAGGAACGAGAGGGCACCGCCACGAGGACGCACTTGTCCGCGTTCATCACCGCGGACGGCCGTCAATACCTGTCGGACCTCCGCCTTTGGGGGCTTTCAAGCCCGACCCTGCAATGAGAGACTACTTTCAAGCCTTTGAACCCGCAAGGCAGAGGGCTGCCTGCCCCGCGCGGAGGTACTCCAAACGAATCGGATTTAATAAATTAAAATTGGCTCGCGGCGTTGGCCGGTTGGCCCGGCCGACCCCGATTTCGGGTTGGCTGCCGCGACGCCGCGACCTGCCGCCTCACGGCCGCGCCTCACAGTGGGCCAGCAGAGGACCGATTCTGAGAGTCGTTCTCGCCTCTCTCATACACTCACCGGGCGTCCCTGCAGAGAGACGAGAACGACTGCAGCCCTCAAGCACAGCCCGGCCACATCCGCCGGACCGGAACAATATTAATTAATGGCCAATGGTCGCAGAGCGGGCGGGGCCCCGTAAGGGCCCTTCGCTCTGTCTCTCTCGCACCCGCAGGGACGGCCGAGAGAGCCCCTGTAGGCCCGGCACTAGGGCGTCCCGCGTCCCGGGGCCACCGGGCCGAGGCGAATCGCGACGCAGCAGACTCATTCCGAGAGTCGTTTTCGTTGCCCTGTCTCTCTCGCACCCATGGGGAACGCCCCCAAGAGGGCGAGAGAGACAGAGCGACGAAAACGGCTCTCGAAAATCAGTGTGCAGGCGAAGCACAGTGGGTCAGAAGACCGTCGAGGCGGTCAAAATCCTGGATACGTGTTGAGCTCCACGGTCGCTAAATGGGACTCGAATCGAACATGCGACCCCGCCAATGGATTGCTCTCCAGACGAGGACCCCATTGGTGGGGTCACACGTTCGATTCGAGTCCTATTCAGCGACTCTGGAGCTCAAAACGCGCCTAGAGTTTTGGCCGCGTGCGCCGGTCTTCTGGCCCACTGTGCGCGGTGGAGTGCGTGCCGACGCCGCGGCATTCGTTGGCATTAGCAGTGGCGTGGAAGCCGAAACGACAGCCGCACTTGATGCTGCTTCACTTGGCGGGTCCGGCCGGGGCCGGGCGGGGTCCGCGGCGGCCCGCACAGTGGGCCTGCAGCCTGCCAAGCGCGGCCAGAGATGACAAGATACTGGGCGGCGTACACGGCTACACGGCGCGGTGCGGGACAGGACTACTAGTAGTGCTTTGAGGAGCGCGGCACGGCCCATGCTACAAGGGCGGGCCGGCTCATTGCCAAGGGCTTATGGTGGCTGGCCGGGGCGCCGGGGCTGGCCGGGGCTGGCCGGGAATGGCGCACTGCTGGCGCGGCCGGCCCGCAGCGTGTCCTTCCTTCCTGTGCGGGCCTTGAACTTGCCGAGGGGCGCGGCGCAGCGCGGCGTGGCGTGGGGCGCAACTGCAGCACGCGACATCACATGCACCCTCCTGCTCGAGTCCTCGGCCTCCTCGGCTCCGGCTAAGAGGATATAAATGTACCGCTGGGGAAACTAGGGCAGCACTTGAGCGGGGCTTCCCTGCCGCCACTCGCCGCTCACGACACGGCGAGACACGGCGAGACACGGCGAGACACGAATCGGGATACAAAATGCCCGCGCGCGGCCACTTTTCCCGTGCATGTTATTCCAGAGTTGCAGCCGCGGGGACGTCGTCGTTTGCATTTTGTCTTGGTGAATCAAAAGGCGCGGGCACGCGGCGCACAGTGGGCAAGCTCTAGACGCGTTTTGAGCTCCAGAGTCGCTAAATGGGACTCGAACCGAACGTGTGACCCCACCAATGGCTTGCTCTCCGAACGATAAATCCATTGCCGGGGTCACACGATCGGCTCGAGTCCCATTTAGCGACTCTGGAGCTAAAAACCATGCGGTAATGGAACCGCCTCCCGGCGCGGGGCTGCCCTCAAGCTGGGAGCCACGGCGCGCCGGCGGCCGACGGGACCGCCCGACGTCGCAAAAACTGAACGACGAGGATGAGATTCGAACTCACGCGGGCAGAGCCCATTGGATTAGCAGTCCAACGCCTTAACCACTCGGCCACCTCGTCAGATAGAGGGGAGGCGAGCCGGGCCGGTAGTGTTTCTCGGCGCCGGTCGATAACGCGGCGGCGCGGTGGAGGGGGAACCGGCATCCATGCGCGCAGGGCGAGGGGGGAGGAGGGCTGCGCCAGGCCGGCCAGGCCGCGCCGCGCCGACTACGTACTGCTGCGGCGGGGGAGCCCGCCTCGCGCAGCGCAGCAACTTGTTGCGTGCGTGCAGCGTGCAGTGGGCGGCCAGTCGGTAAACACCAACAAGATACAGTAGGCTGCACCAGGAATGATCCGATGCCGATCCAGGCGACACAAACGTCGAATGCCGACCCAGGCAATACTGGCAGAGGCACGTCCGATTTCTAAGTGGGCGGGCCCATGGACCTATACCATGTATTGACGTGAAACTTGGCCTCGACTCGACCAGATGAAGATACACAGGAGTAGAAGTTCTCGGTGAAAACCTAACCTAACACTGTGAACTGCTCTCAACAGTCCCTAGCCTTTTGTCTTTGCGGGCGTTTCTCGGCGTTTTTGTTTCCCTGCCATAATGTGGCACCACCATACCGCATCACGGCGCTGCTGGCGCTGCTGCTGCGCTGCTCTCCTTTTAATTAACGCGTGGCAATCTCGGCGGATGGCCGAATGGCCCATAACCCCGGCGATAACGTGTGGCCTGCAGGCCGACTCCGGACGGGCAGCTACGCCGCAGTCTCTCTCGCACTCACGGGGCGCTGCGTGTGAGGGTGAGAGGGACAGCGTCGAAGAAAGCACTGGTACTACTCTGATTCAGCCTGCTGCCCCCGACGACGCCCCGGTGCACAGTGGGCGAGAAGAACGGTGGTGGAGGCGGCCTAAAGTCGAGACGCGTTTTGAGTCGCTACATGGGACTCGAATCGAACGTGTGACCCCACCAATGGATTGCTCTCCGAACGAGAAATCCATTGGCGGGGTCACACGATCGGTTCGAGTTAGCGACTCTGCAGCTCTAAAACGCGTCTAGAGTTTTGGTCGCCTGCACGGTCTTCTGGCCCGCTGTGCTGCGATAGGGTCCCTGCGCCTGAGGGACCCTGTGTGGGACCCTTATGGGGCCCCGCAGGCTGGAGGCTGGATATGTGGGTCGGACCGCGACCACGCCCAACGACTGCCGATCGCCGCGAATCGCCGCGTCCCGCAATGTGGATGGGTCGAGATGATGCGGTGCCGGAGCTGAAAAAAGACGAGACAGCGCCCCGGCCGGCCAGGTTATGGGACGGCCAGGGCGTGTGATGTGTGATAAAACGGATAAATATTCGGGGCCAGCGGGGCTACCGGGCGCGGCGTCCGCCTCATAGCGTGTTATTCGAGTCCGTTCATTCAGGCAGCGGCAAATTAGCCAACGGCCCGTGGGCTGAGTCACTGCGTTTGGGTGTCCGGCCGGCCTGCCCTTCAGGGCTTTGTGGCGGCCGCACAGTGGGGCAGAAGACCGGCGCAGGTGGCCAAAAACTCCAGACGCGTTTTGAGCTCCAGAGTCGCTAAATGGAACTCGAACAGAACATGTGACACCACCAATGGATTTCTCGTTCGGAGACCAATCAGTCGGTGGGGTCACACGTTCGGTTCGAGTCTCCTTTAGCGACTCAGGAGCTGAAAACGCGTTTAGGGTTGAGTCCGCCTGCGCCGGTCTTCTGGCCCACTGTGTGCAGATGCCTTTTCCCAGTGAAAAGGGACTTCGGCTTCCAAATCGCTCGACGGTGGCCCGGCCCCCCAAACGAGAGCGTGTTTTCCTCGAGAGCGGGCCGGGCCGTGGCAGGGCCGCACAGTGAGCCAGAAGACCGGTGGAGGCGGTCAAAATTCCGGATGCATTTTGAGCTCCAGAGTCGCTGAATGGGACTCGAACCGAACGTATGACCCCACCATGGATTGCTCTCCGAACGAGGGATCCCTTGGTGGGGTCACACGGTCAATTGGAGTCCCATTTAGCGACTTTGGAGCTCAAAACGCGTCCAGAGATTTGGCCGCCTGCACCGGTTTTCTGGCCCATTGTGGGGCGGCCCAGGTGCCCATACTGCACATGCAGGGGGCGGGGCGGCGCGGGGCGGCGCGGGGCGGCGCGGGGCGGCGCTAAGGTCCCGGATCCACATGCCGACCCGCTGGGCTGGCCCGCTGGCAGTGGCATTGAGCTCCTTTCTCCCGTGCATGTTGTTTTCTGGGCGTTTTTCTCGGTCTCCCTTGAACCTTCCCCCGGTTGCATTTATGTCCCGGGGCACGCCGCTGGAACCGAAGCGAGCTGCCTGGAGGGCGGCGGGGCGGTGCGGGGCGGGGCGGGGCGGAGCAGGGCGGGGCGGCGCTGCAGTCTGGGAACACCATAGCCTTCCTCGAGTTGACAAAAACGGATGTGCAAGAGAGTTTTGTTCCGAAAGAGAATCGGTTCGGAAAGTGCCGCTCTCCCGACTGGTCCCGCCCCGTCACCCCGCGCCGCGCCGCCCCACCGCACCCCGCCCCGCCCCACCGCACCCCGCCCCTGGTCCTGCCTACGGCTGTGCTGTGCCGGTCTAACTCGACCTAACCCGGCCACTTGGGCCCACGAATGCCAGGCAATTTGCGGTCTTAGAGAAGACAAGCAGGCACTGCTTTCCCTGCACCAGGTCACTGGAGCCGCGCCGGGCCGCGCCGTCTCCCGCCAGTGTATTCCTGCCGGCGAGATTAACCATTCCCAACTAAATTGGCCGTCGACGTCGGACGACGCCCCGCCCCGCCGTGCCCGCCGATGACGAACATTTTCCAGGCCTTGCCAAATCCACAAAAAAAAATTAAGAAAATTACATTGAGCAACAGTGATATGGTATAGAGGGGGGACAATGATTGTGGAAATGTGCTGGAATACGCAAGTCTGTTGTTGTATTTGCTACTCATTTTGCCTGCCCTCAGGCTTTTTTTTTTTTTTTTTTTGTTGGGCCACCTGAATGTGGAGTGGGTGTCTATTTTTTTTTACGATGAATGTGTGGGTTGGTTCCCTCTTCGTATGGCACTGATAACAGGGATGGTCCAGCACCATAAGACCAATTGACCATTGGTCCTTCAGCGAGACCGACTTCAACCCGCTCCCCGCAAATCTCCGTCCGAGGACTCCCACAGGACTCCTGGAGTGGCGTGCAAGTCGAGAGCCCCTGCGGATAGGCCACCCATCCAACGCCGCCAGCACGCGCTACGAGCTGCTGCAGCGGTCTCATTCCGATCATGGCGTCGCCGCTCTGTCTCTCTCGCACCCCTACGTGCCTCCTCATGCGTGCGAGAGACAGACAGACAGACAGACAGACAGACAGAGCGATGAAGGCGCTAGAACGGAAGGTGCGCATGAGCTATCCGTGGAAGCACCGGGAAGCACCATCGACCGGCCATCGGCCCATAAAGACCCCAAAGTATCCTTTCCTTTTGTCGTCGCCAGATGCTTTCGTGACGCCTCTGTCCATCACACGCAATAGCCCTGGAAAGTGAGAGTGGTTCCTGCCTCCCGCCTCCAGCCTGGAGGCTCCGGGCCGCGTAGCCGCGTGGAGTGGAGCGCACACCGGGCACACCTCCACCACCTCCGGGCTCCGGGCTTCAACTCCGGGTCGCCCAGGGTCGCTCGTACCGACCGGCTTCCCCCTCCATCGATCCATCTATCTCTCTCTCTCTCCCTTTCCCCGCGCCATTCTGTGCCGCGTCGTGTGCTCACCGCGTCCGAACGAAAATCGCCGCGGTCCTGGCCGTCCTACGCACAGGTCCCGAAGTGAGCCGAGAGCCGCGTCCGCGGCCCGGAAATTAGAGTTTTGTGGCGCCGTTTACGTCGTCTACGTCGTTCCCAAAGTGTCGCCATGGCGCTTTCCGGCTTTCTCGACGCGAACGCGACGCGAGCGCTGGCCAGGCCGCCGATTCGGCTCATTCCCGGCAAGTCGGCCCGGGCGCCACCATCGTTAGCCGTATCAACTTTTACTTTCCTTCCGGCTCTTTTCCCGCCACGCGCGTTTTTTTGTTTTGTTTTCTGTTTTTTTTTTTTTCTCTTTCATTCCTTCTTTGTTTCGACTGTCCCCAAGTGGCACTGAACTTGCGTCCCGACACCTTCGCTTTCGTGGCGACCGATAAGGGGCCCAGCGGCGTGCTGCGGTGATAGCAGCGTCCTGGAACGCACAGTGGGTCAGAAGACCGTTGAGGCTTCCAAAATTCTAGACGCGTTTTGAGCTCCAGAGTCGCTAAATGGGACTTGAATCGAACGTGCGACCCCACCAATGGCTTGCTCTCCAAACGAGGAATCCATTGGTGGGGTCACACGCTTGATTCGAGCCCAATTCAGCGACTCTGAAGCTCAAAACGTGTCCGGAATTTTGGCCCCCTTAACAGTCTTCTGCCCCACTGTGGGGCGTCGCTCTGTCTCTGTCACACTCGCGGGACAGGCCGTGAGGGTGCGAGAGAGACAGAGCGACGAATCGATCCTTTTCGGAATGGCTGGGCTGGAGCGTCCTGGAAGCGGTGATAAGAGGATGTCCGCGCTGGGCTGGCTGCTGCTGCTGCTGCTGCTGCTGCGGCGGCTGCGGCGGCGCGCGGTGATAGAGGCGCGCGACCGGGGCTACACGCGAGAAAGCTCCCCCCTGCTTGCCACTTTATCCAACCTTTTTCATTGTTTTAACGCAAAGAAGGGGGCTCTGCTTGTGTTCCCATTGTGTTACTATAAGCTTTCCGTGTATCGTCTTTCGCTCTTTCCCGGGAGAGTCAACAACAACAACGACGACAACAACAACAACACGCGGGGCCGGAACCCGCGCGGAAGTTGCTCTCGCACAGCAAGCCGAGGCGTTTAGTGTATCGATCCCATGGACGACGCAATCCCTCCCTTCGCCTCCGCTGCGACCACTCGCTCCCGATTCCCGATTTAGTCCTTTCTGTGTGATATAAAAGGCCTTTTATATCACACCCTTTTCTAGGCAAAAAGAAGCAGGTGCGAGCGGAAGGGGTGGGTAGAGAACGGTGGGGAGGGGGGAGGGGGCGGAGGGGGGCGTTCGCCCGTGAGAAAACGACGAGAAACCCGCGCGCGGTGACCCCTTGACATGACGGCGGGCTGGCGGGGCGGCTGGCGCGTGGCTGCAGGCCCTCGAGAGGCTGCTCGCCGAGTACCCTCGCGGGTCGTGGAGACCGACAGAGTTAATGAGCAGAGAAAGGACGCGACTTTGTGCAGCACGGCGATCTCGGCACGGCACGGCACGGCCCGGCCCGGCACGGCACGTCATGAGGGCCTCGACGAGGGCGGATCCGCCGCGCCGACGACGTGAGAGGCCGTGCCGGGCCGCGCGGCGCACGCGGCTCCGCGAGGCACGCACGCGCGTGAGGAGGAAAAGCGGCCGGCCGGCCGGGTGATTCGTGTACGCAGTCCCGTGACGAAAAGACGCGGGGTGGCCAGCGCACAGTGGGCCAGAAGGCCGGAGCAGGCGGACAAAATTATAGACGCGTTTTGAGCTCCAGAGTCGCTAAATCGGACTCGAATCGAACGTGTGATTCCACCAATGGATTGCTCTCCAAAGGAGGCTGGTCCACTGTGCAACGCAACCAGGCACCAGAGGGTGCAGTGAGACAAGTAGACGTTCAACACATTTGTAAAGAAAAATTTGTTTTCGGATTCGGGATTTAGATTTGCTTGGATTTTGCTCCAGCCAGCGGGGCGACATGAAAGACTCCCAAGAGAATCGTATTTTCCATACTCGGCACTCGCCGAGTAAAAAGCCGCACGCCCACATCGAGGCCGTTCACGCACATCTTCCTTATCGTGGAGCATTGACACAACACGCACACTCCGAGGGCGGGGCGGGGCGGGGCGAGGCGGGGCCCGTTCGCGCCCTGACTCACACCTGTATCGCGTTCCCCCATCTCCGGGCAGCGCGCCGGGCAGGGCAGGGCAGGGCAGGGCGGCCCACAGGGCTGAGGGGGACTCTACGCGCGAGTCGCGGCGCAGCACGGCACGGCCTAGCATCCTGTCGGTTCGATACAGTTTTATCCACTCCATTTGTTGAGCAAAGTGGCCTCGCCGGCCGCGCCTGTTGGGTAACGCACCGAGCCGTGCGAAAGAGCGCGAGGCCCGGCCGCCCAACGCACAGTGGGCCAGAAGACCGCTGAGGCGGCCAAAAATTCTAGACGCGTTTTGAGTTTCAGAGTCGCTAAATCGGACTCAAATCGAACGTGTGACCCCACCAATGACTTCCTTGTTTGGAGAGCAAACCATTTGCGGGGTCACATGTTCGGTTCGAGTCCCATTTAGCGCCTCTGGCAGTTCAAAACGCCTCTTCGAGTTTTTGCCGCTTGCGGCGGTCTTCTGGCCCACTGCGCGATGTAAAGCACGGTAGCGTCGCCGCAGCAAGGCGGGGCGCGTGTACCGAAGGATGTACGGCCGTCCCCTCCGCGTCCAGGGGCCGTCCCCGAGTCACGTAACAGTGGGCCGCGTAGCGCTGGGACGGTCCCCGAGTGCGTCTCGCATCTCCATTCCAACTCTTCCGGGCCATATTGTGCAAAAGCGTGCGCGCCCCACCATCCTCTGCAGCCTCTGCGGTCACACGGGGACAAACCCCGACGCGAGGGGGGAACGAGAGGAGGGGGAATGCTAGGTTTCCGAACGCACACAAGAGTTATGTGATGCACGGTCAGAACAGAAAACACTGGAGTCGAGACAGTTTTTTTTAAGGGGTTCCGTTTCTCCGTTACAAAAAAAACCCTAATTTTAAACATGTTTCCACTTTGCAAATTTTACAACAAAAAATTTATTTATAAATTTATTTTTATTACTGGAACTTCGTGCAATGCGTTCAAATTTGACTTTTTTTTTTTAATATATTTTTCTGTTGAGGACATTTGTTAACCTTAGACATTCTGACTCCGAATTTCTGAAACCTTGTACGCACGAATCTTTCACTCGGTGAAACTCGAACGGCACGGGATGAGATTGCGAGTCGGGTCCACAGTGACGTCACGCACGCATTGCGTCCACGACGCTACGCTATTCATCGACTGGAGCCGCAAGCGCGGCGCGCGCAATGCTGCCCGGAGTCTGCCGGAGTCCTGGAGTCCCTGGAGCGTACAGCAGTAGCCTCCCCCTAATCTCGCCGGCCGAAGGAGCGATTAGCTGGAGAGGGAATTTGGCGAGCGGCAGTCCAGAGCTATGCAGCATATTGCGCAGCATATCGCTGATCGGGCTGCAAAGGCAAGGCGCGTCGCCACGCAAGAGGTATTCCGCGACTGTGATAGTGCAGCGCATGCCCTCCGTCCGCGGGCCTGTGGCGGCCAGGCCGGCCAGGCCAGGGCGGGCTATCTCGTGTCAAAGGCGTTGCCTCGCGTGGCTTTGTGAGTCGCCGCGCGGCCAGCGCACAGTGGGCCAGAAGACCCGTCATCGGACGCGTTTTGAGCTACTGAGTCACTAAATGGGGCTCGAATTGACCGTGTGACCCGACCAACTCGTTCGGAGAGCAATCGATTGGTGGAGTCACACGTTTGGTTCGAGTCCGGTTCAGCGACTCTGGAGCTCAAAACGCGTCTTGAGTTTTGGCCGGCTGCGCCGGTCCTCTGGCCCACTGTACAGCGTCACCCGCCAAACGCTGCGTCTTATGCAGCGACCCCGCCACGGAATGTCCGCGCTCCGATCCAACGTTATCATTGCTGCAAGGCGGCGGTGAGGGAGGGGGGGGGGACGTTAGATAAGTTGGTGACAAAATCCTGGAATGGGTAAAGGGCGTTCCCGCGGGAAGTTTGAACGTAAGACCCCACCTATGGACTGCTCTCCGAACGAGGAATCCACTGGTGGGGTCACCACGATCGGGTCGAGGCTCATTCAGCGACTCTCGAGCTCAAAACGCATCCGATGACCGGTCTTCTGGCCCACTGTGTGCCGCGGGTGCTGCTGGGAATTAGCGGCAAATTAATGGCAGGCTGGAGGAGCGATGAGGGAAGGGCTAGCCGGCCGGCCCGCCTCCGAATGTAGGTTAGCGGCAGGAGCACGGGCAGCGCGGCCAGCCCAGGCCAGCCGGCCGAGAGCGGCGCTTGGCGCTTGACGCGTGCAATCAATTCCGAGACCATTCTGCATTCCCGCCCGCGCGCAACGCCCGCAACGCCCGCAACGCCCGCAACGCGAGCAACGCGCGCCACGCTCGCGAGCGACATTTGCGCGCGCCGTCGTCGTCGCCGCCGCGCGCCGCGCGCCCGCAACAACGAGCGCCTTGTTTGTTTGTTACAATTAGGGACAAATTGGGGGACTGAATACGTCCATGCGGCGATAGAGTTCCCATGCGCTTACGAGCACGCACACACACACACACACACACAGACAGAGGGAAGAAAAGCGCGGCATACGCAAGGTGTGAGTAGGGGGGTAGATAAAGGTGTCATTATCGTGCGCCCTTTTCCAAAGCGGCTACCGTCGTCGTTGTGCCAGCGGATTATATCACGCGTCCCGGACCCACCGCGCTGCGGCGCGTTTCAGGTCAGCATCTCTTTAAAGTTTATTTTGATTTTTAATAAGAAGCGGAGCAGATCATTTGACCTACCTAAAGTAGACCGACAAAAACTAGACCTACCTATTTTTGACCGACCTGAATAAAAATATTGAATAAAAAAAATTGAATAAAAATATTCGCATTTATGACTGACCTAACCTTTGCCTTTGCCTAACCTAAGCTTTGGTGAAAAAAAAAGAAAGAAACGGCGGGTGTTGAACCCTAAAACTCCAAGATCAGAGTGCAACAGCTGTTCGCTCTCGGCCACCGGGATCACTGTGGCTTTGTAGCGAATACAAAGTCTAACATCTGATGTTCGAATCCTGCCACACGGATCCCGCCTCTCAAAAGTACCGCTTCACCCGTGGCATCCTATGTGGCACGGTGGCCGGGAGCGAAGAGGCGCTGAACCCAGAGTCCTGGGGACCTGGGTTCGACACCCAGTGCGAATGTCATTTTGTCGCCGTGTCGCGTCGGCACCGACAGGAAAGCCACAAAGCTCCTTACGCTGCGCCGCTGTGCGCGGACGTCGCGTGTGGCGCTGGCGCGGGCTGCGAGTCGGCGCTCTAATGCCTCCCCTGCAGTGGGCCAGAAGACATGCGTAGGCGGCCAAAACTCGAGAAGCCCAGCTCCAGAGTCGCTAAATGGGACTCAAATCGAACGTGTGACCCCATCAATGGATTTCTCGTTCGGAGAGCAATCCATTGGTAGGGTCATACGTTTGATTCGTGTCCCATTTAGCGACTCTGGACTGGAGCTCAAAAGGCGTCTAGAGTTTTTGCCGCCTGCGCCGGTCTTCTGGCCCACCGTGCGCACGGCACCGCATGGCCGCCTGATGCAAGCCCTACCGTCGCGCGTTTCCTCGCCGTGGTTATGGTTATGGGATGGCTTCGGCCGGCCCTGCTCGGCAATGCCGCCCGCCGAGCCCTCCGCCAGCCAGGCCGCCAGCCAGGCAGCCAGCCACGCAGCCAGCCTTGCAGCCAGCCATGCCGCCAGCCCACCCGTGCGGATCGCTATTGCAATGTGTCATCTGAGACCCCCTACTCCCTGCGAGACGCACCATACAGTCTCGTTAGGCCCCCTCGCACTACGTGTCCGCCCCGGGCCTTGTGTCCGTGCGTGTGTGTGAGTGTGTATGTTGGCCTAGTCCCGCGAGATGTCAGGGCGTGGTGGGGCGTGGTGGGGGGCGTGGTGGGGCGTGGCGCAGAGTGCACTGCATGGCCCTCTGCCGCCGCTCCATCGGTCCAGTTCCCACACACAGACGCACGCACACACACACACACACACGACATCTGAGGTGCATCGCCTTCCCCCCCGCACGCCCCCACTGTAGGGGGTCCTTCTTGGCGTCGGTGCGGGGCACCGCGCGCGCTGCCGACACACACACACACACACACACTCAGCTGCATATTGCAAAGGTGGATGCGGGCCATGCAGCTGTGCCCCATGCAGGCTGCCGTACAATGGTGTTGTCTATTTGCCGTGCCGTGCCGTCGGGGGGCGGTTGCCCAACCGAGGGGGGAAGGGGGCCCTGTGTGCTGGACGGGGCTTCCAGGATAGGGTCTCCAGCGCAGGGCTTCCAGCGCAGGGCTTCCAGCGGCGGGTCGCAGCTCCCAGGGGATGCTGCATCAATGCACACTGGCGCCGCGCTGCGCTGCTGGCGTGCAGCCCTACATTCCGCGCTGGAAACAAGACGGATGGACTGGGGCGCTGAGGCAACCGCCGCCGCAGCGGTCGGCACGGCGAGGCACGGCGCGGCTTCGGCCGCGTGATTTGCACCTCGGCGTCGTCCTCGCCCCGGTGGTAATGTAGGCTTTGGTCCCAAACGCCCGGCGAGGCGCCACGCGGCGGGGCGGGGCGGGGCGGGGCGGGGCGGGGCGGGGCGATGCGGGGCGGGGCGGGGCGCGGACGGCGGGCATCGGACATTCATCAGGCCGATTGCCGCACACACAATGGCAGGCACGTTGCGTGAGGTACCGCCTCGTGTATCAAGACTCCCTCCTAAACCCCCCCCCCCCAAAACCACCGCAACCTCCACCTCCACCGTCCTCCAGATTATTTATTTTTTACGTTGATCGAAAGACGCGGTAAGTGGGAGCAATAGCGGAAAGCAAAAGCAAAGTCGTCCAGAAGACAGGTGGAGGCGGTCAGAATCCTAGGAGCGCCTGGAGTTTTGACCGCCTCCGCCGGTCTTCTGGCCCACTGCGCGGGACCGCGGTGGATACCTTGGCAGAATGCAGCAGGCGGACTGCACGAATGGGATCAGCAGGGGACTGCTGCGGTTCGGCCCGGCTCGACTCAGCAGCTCAGCTCGGCTCGGCTCAAATCGGATTGGTTCGTGTGCCGAAGATCGTGACCAAAATCACCTGGAAACACCAAACCGCGACCCGACTGCAGCCACAGCCATGCTGCTGCAGCCACGAAAGTAGGAAGACTCGGAGAGGAAGGGGAGTGCCGGGGGAGCACGTGCTGCCTGCCTGCTGGCGGCCTGCAGACGGCCTGCACCGGGGGATTTCTTTTGTCTGCCCTCTCGGCCTGCTTGGTCTGCTCGGCGTCACACAGTGGGCCAGAAGACCGGTGGAGGCAGTCCAAATTCTGGACAAGTTCTGAACTCCAGGGTCGCTGTATGGGACGCGATCCGAACGCGTGACGCCCCACCATTGCATTGCTCTCCGAACGAGGAATACAAAGACAGGGTCACAGGTCCGGTTCGAGTCTCATTTGGCGACTCTGGAGCTCAAAACGCGTCTCGAGTTTAGGTCGCCTGCCACCGTGCGTCGGTCGCGCGAGCCAAGTCCCACGCGGTGGGGCGCCGTGACGGCTAGGCAGCCGGTGCACCTGAGCGCGCGCGTGCGGACGGGCTGCCAAGCCGTCACGGCGCTCTGGGAGGAGACCCGCACGCGCGTGAGCGCACCGACGCCCTCACGGCGGGCCGCACGTCCAGAGCAGCACGTCTCGAAACCCGGGTAGAGTTATGGCCGCCTCCACCGGCCCTCTGGCCCACTGTGCGCCGGCCGCCTCACGCGTTCCTTGCACACTGGACACCCCACACCCGAAAACCCAAAGAAGCCGACTGACGCCCTTGACCTTTCCGGGCCGTGCTGGCGGCGATGATGACGACGACGGCGTGGGTCCAAACCAGGCGGGAGGAAAGACATCTTTATTGAGAGCCCCGCGAGCCCCCTCGTCGGCCTTAATGGGCGTGCCCAGCACTCGGCGGCGTGTGCCCTTTGAGGTGACCTAAATTAAACGGCGTGCTACACACACACACACACACGCGCAGAAATTGGAGCAATCGTATTGCACCCTCGCGATGGTTTATACCGGTGCGGCCGGGGCGGGGCCGTCAGGCGGTGGCGTGTTCGCGGCGACCTTTCGTCGGGGTGGTCCAGTCCGGCGGCGGGGACGTCCAGCCAGCCAGCCTAGCCCCCCCGGGGGCCGCACGCGCAGAAACACGCGTCGGGTCGTGCGGCACGCGCGTGCGGCGGCGCGCCGGCCTGCGCGCGGGTCATCAATTCTCACTTATGGGGGCGGGGCACTCGCCGCAAAGCCACGCGGCGGCACTCGCGGAACGAAAAGCATATCGTTTTTGTGCTTCAAATCCTCCTTGTGTGTGTGGGAGAGGAGCGGGGCGCTGCGGCCGCTTGTGCAACGCCCTGTGTGTGTGTGTGTGTGTGTGTGTGTGTGTGTGTGTGTGTGTGTGTGTGTGTGTGTGTGTGTGACAGGGCGGGGCGCGGGGCACGACCGCCGATAACGAAACGTGCCGTGAGGCCGCGCGATGCCCAGTGCCCCTCGCAATGCCCCATACCGCATGCTGCGCGCGGAAAGCTCGGAAACGGCGTCGACGCCGACATGACTGGCCCTGCAGCGCCACGAACAGTGGGCCAGAAGACCAGACCACGAGGTCACACATTCGGTTCGAGTCCCATTTAGCGACTCTGGAGCTCAAAACCCGTCCTGCATTTGGACCGCCTCCTGGCCACGGCCAGGCTCGCCGTCGTGCACCCGTGGGGCCTGGGGACCGGAGCCAGGCAGACGCGGCGAGGGCGGGCGGCGCTGCCGGTCGGTGGGGTCAAGTCGTCTCGGTTACCGCGGCGGCCCCCCTGCAGCTCTGCCTGGCTCTGCCTGGCCAGGACCCCCGGTAACCTGGAAAGCAGCTCGCCTCCCGAAAGTACCACCCGGTTGCGTCACAGAGTCACGGCACTGCGCGCTTTGCGGCGCTTCGCTTTTTGCGGCCCGCTTGACCCTTGGCCCTCGGGGCTGGGCCGCACAGTGGAACAGTCAGAAGACCGTCGAGGCGGCCGAAATCCCAGACACGTTTTGAGCTCCAGAGTCGCTACATGGGACTCGAATCGTACGTGTGACCCCCACCAATGGATTCCTCGTTCGAAGAGCAATCGATTGGTGAGGTCACACGTTCGGTTCGAGTCCCATTTAGCGACTCTGGAGCTCAAAACGTTTCCGGGATTTTGGCCGCCTCAACGGTCTTCTGCCCTACTGTGGGCCGGGGTCTTGGCGGGTAGGCCGCCCCCCGCCGCGGTGCATCCAGAGCCGACCCGACGGGAAGGGCGTAAGTCAGGGAGCCGGCGCCCTTGTGACCCGCGTGCAGGTCGTAGGGCCCGCCTGCAGGGCCGCGCCCGCCACGCCCTGGCCCGGCCGGAAAGGGCTTGAGGGGGGTCGCCGGGGCACTCGGGACAGTGTGTACGCCTTTCCTCTGCCGGGCGAGGATGCAACCACTTCGTATGTTCGTATGGTCGGGCAAAGAAATTGGCTCAGAAAAATTCGGCCAGGTCGGACAAAAGACAAAATAAGGTCGGACAAAGAAATTGTTTCAGAAATAATTTGGCCAGGTCGGACTAAAAAAAGATCGTACAACCTAAGTAGACCCGTAAAAGCGTGATGCGCGCAACTAGCGTCTAATAATGGAGTATTATTTACTTTGTGTCGTCCGGGGTGCGCCTACACGGTGTGCCGCGTGCCCGCCGAGTGTGTCGACCCTTTCATTTCGATTTCGTTAGAGGACGAGGGACGACAAAGAGACGCCCAGTCATGCAGCAGGCCCTTTGTGTCGCCGTGATGCAGCCCTGCAGGCCCTGCAGGCCGTGGCCTCCCCGCCCTGCCAGCCCTTCATGATACACTCCAATTACAGCGCGTTATTGGGTTGCCTGCATTCCAGCGGGCGAAAGGAAAGGGCGAGGTGTCCGCCGCCCAGTGGGCCAGAGGACCGGCGCAGGCGGCCAAAACTCTAGACGCGTTTTGAGCTCCAGAGTCGCTAAATGGGACTCGAACGGAACGTGTGACCCCACCAATGGCTTGCTCTCCGAACGAGGAATCCATTGGTGGGGTCACACGTTTGGTTGGAGTCCCATTTAGCGACTCGGGAGCTCGACACGCGTCTAGAGCCTAGGCCGCCTGCGCTGGTCTTCTGGCCCACTGTGCGCCGAGGTGTCCGCCGAGGTGTCGCTGTTCGCGCCTCTTGCAGCGCCTCAAGGCCGTGTCGCGCGAGAGTCCGCGATGGCGCGGACCCCACCCCCGACTCCGTGGCACGGCCTCGGCCCGCAGGGACCCCGCAGGGACCCCGCGCCCTGGCCGCCCTGCTCGCCCTGCTGTCCGCGCGGTAATGAATGGCGAAACACGTCCATCGGGCCGTGTCCGAGCATCGCCGCGTCGCTGTCTCGCTCGCACCCCGACGGGTCGCCTCTCGAGTCCGAGTGGGACGGAGCGACCGAAGCGCCGTTCGGAACCAGCCTGCTGTGTCTTGGCCAGCGCTCTCGCATTACGAGTAGGGCCGCGTCGCTGTCGTCGCCGCGGTCACCAGGCGGGGCAGGCAGGGCTGGCAGGCAGGCGGGGCGCGGCGGCGTGTCGACAGCACCACGACGACGGACGACGCCGACCCCTCGACGGCGGCCTCCTGGCGGCGCACTCGCCAAATTTATGGTGGCTCTTAAGTGTTTCGGCGTCGCGCCGCTCGCGGTTCTCGGTTCGGACGGGCCGCCAATGCATGCATATCATTAGGCTGGAATTAGTTTAGGGGGGATGCGCCGGCCGGCCGGGCCTCTTAGGCGGCCGCGCTGGAACCGGCCGCGGACCAGCCATCACGAACGAGTCGCTGCGTCGCTCTGTCTCTCTCGCATCCCAGAGCACAGTCGGCCAGAGGACCGGCATCATCATCATCATCAGCGCTTTAAGGCCTCAAAAGACCCTTAGCGTTCGAGAGGCAACTACAACAAACATGGAGTCAGACTGCAAACCTCAAATGCAGGCAGTGTCTTGTTAGCGGCTGTCACCCTCTACTTGGCGGAGGGGGTAAGCTCCCAGGCGTTTTTTGAGCTCCAGAGTCGCTAAATGAGACCCGAACCGAACGTGTGACCCCGCCCATGGATTGCTCTGCGAACGAGGAATCCATGGGTGGGGTCACACAGACTTTGGAGCTAGAAACGGGCCGCCTGCGCTTCTGGCCCACTGTGCTTCGGGACGCCCCACGGGTGCGACACGGCCAGCGCCTCTTCGGAGTCAGGCCCGGCCGGCCCGGCCGGTCCGGACGCGCGTTTTATTGTGCGTTCACACGGGCCAGCGACGCCGCGGCATTCGACCAAGGCAGCGCCAAGGAGATGGAAACCTCCTCCGAATAGTGTTGCGATCCGTTTTACTCTCAAGTGACCGGCCGGTCGGCTGGGCGATGGCCAGCGCGGTGATGCAAAGTGGGCCAGAAGACCGCGCAGGCGGCAAAAACTCTAGACGCGTTTTGAGCTCCAGAGTCGCTAAATGGGACTCGAACCGAACGTGTGACCCTACCGATGGGTTCCTCGTTCGAAGAGCAATCCATTGGTGGGGTCACACGCCAGGTTTGAGTCCCATTCAGCGACTCTGGAGCTTAAAACGCGTCTAGAGTTTTGGCCGCCTGCACCCTCTTCTAGCCCACTGTGCGATGGCCAGCGCGATGGGCAACAACCGATAGCACCCATCGCGGCCATCCAGCATCTAGTGGGGCTCCGCGGCGCGCTCACGCGTTTACGACCAACTCGTAAATTCAAATGTCGCGCCGCGCATTTTCCGCCGTCACTCATTGCGGGGTGGCGCGGGGCGGGGATGGGTGGGGTGGGGCGATGTGGGGTGTCCCGGCTAGAAGAAGATCAAGTAGCAGTCTGCTTTAATTCGCAGTCAAGGGCAGGCGGCTGTAAAACACAAGCAAATCATGACCACGCTCGGTGGGCCTGCCTAGGCCAGGGAGCCGCCAGCCCGCCCCGCGCGCTGCAATTGTCGCCAATCTAGGTTGACTCGGATTTGATGGCCAAACAAGTGTTCCGTCTCCTCGATGGGTTCGCATAACCGCCTTTTTCCGCTTTTCGCGGAGCCACTTCGCGGGCCAGCCAGAGGACTTGGCGGACCCGCCTCCCATTAGGCCAGCGCAGGCGGCCAAAACTCTACACGCGTTTTGAGCTCCAGAGTCGCTACAGGAGACTCGAACCGAACGTGTGACCCTACCAATGAACTGCTCTCCGAACGAGGAATCCATTGGTGGGGTCAAAACGTTCAGTTCGAGTCCCATTTAGCGACACTGGAGGTCAAAACGCGTCAAGAGTTTTTAGCCACCTGCGCCCACTGTGCGTCGGCCTCAAGGCAAAGTCCTTGTTAGTGGGCAGGGTCCCGGCCCTCCGGGTCTCGGCTTGGACGCTGGGACCTAGGTTTTCGCTTCATCCCGGCGGTCCGTCCAGGACGGCTGGCTCGAGGCGCCTCGGCCGGTGAGGGGGAGGCACACACAAGCGTACTTGAGGACCTCAGGACGTCCTCTCGAGAGTGAAAGCATGTCGTTAAAGCCCAAGCCCCAAAGCGCCTGGCCGGCCCGGCCCGGCCCGGCCCCACGCAACGCGTCGCAGCGCGAGCCGTAAATTTTCCATAAACGGTTTCCCTCGCTCATTACACGCGGAGTACGCGCGTAAACGCGTGTCAATGCAATTAGCGGCGCGGGGGTTTATTTTTTTCCGGGAGGGGAGTAGTCGAACCCGCGCACGCGGGTCGTCGTGTCGTGTTGAGACTCGAAACGGAGCGCGTGGGTGCTCGAGTGATGATGGAGTCTGAATGGCAGGCGTGACGGGGCCACCACCAGGGTGCCCACCACCTAGGCTGCCCACCACCAGGGTGGCCGCCGCGGCCTTGAACCCATCCCATCCATGTGCCTGCCCACACCAGCGACATGACTTTCTCTACTCAATAGCAATCGAAGAACCTGCGCGCCACACACACACACACACACACACACACACACACACACACACACACACACACACACACACACACACACACACACACACACGCACACAGGACGCGCGTCTTCTCAATATGTCACGGAGGTTCGATATTCGGACGGATGGATTCACTCGGCCTGCCTTGACGTAACGCGTAACGATGCGGTTCGCCGCGCGGCTTTCTCGACGGGTCGCGCCAAGGGTCGCGAAGGGTCGCCGCAAGGGTCGCGATGGGTCGTCCCGGCCCCGACTGCCCTGCTAGTGTCGACCGTCTTCTGCAGGCACAGTGGGCCGGAAGACCGGCGCACGGAGGAGCGGCAGCGACGAAAACGGAGAGGCATTTAATCTTGAAATTCGCGAGTTGTGCGCGTCGATCATTCGAGAAAACAAGAAAAATCTACAACAAGCGAAGCGAATCCGATCGTTGAGACGGAAGTCTTTAGGAAATGGGCCTCCTCCTTCACCGGACCGGTGCGTGTCTCAGCGGTGCGGAGGCGAGCGCAGGCGGGGCAAGGCGTGGCCGTGCGAACTCGGCGTCCTGGCATTTGAGCACAACGTCCAAATGAATGGGGCAGTAAGTATTCCCCCGCTTCTCATCAAGGTACACGGGGTACACAGTGTCGCGGCGGGTTAAATGTCACACACGTAACCGAGTTCCGGTGCATTGTGGCTGTGGCGCATCACACTGTATGGGCTGGGCCTAGGCCCTGCCAGGCTAGCCCTGCCGCGCGGTGCACAGTGGGTCAGAAGACCGTTGAGGCGACTAAAGATCCCGGACACGTTTTGAGCTCCAGAGTCGCTAAACGACACTCAAATGGAACGTGTGATCCCCGAATGGATTACTCGTTGGGAGAGCAATCCATTGGTGGGGTCACACGTTTTATTCGAGTCTCATTTAGCGACTCTGGGGCTAAAAACGCGTCTAGAGTTTTGGCCGCCTGCGCCGGTCTTCTGACCCACTGTGCGGTGCCTAGTCGGGCTGCCTGTGGCCTGTGGCGTGAGGTAACCACAAGCCGAGGCGGCCGTGCCCTGGGCACCGCAGGGACTCCGTGGGCACTGGGCATCCATGGGCACCGTGTGCTCGCCCGTGGTCTATTGAGAATGCAATGTGGCCGTATCGCCGCCATCAGCGGCGTGCCGTGCCGAGCCGTGCACCATCCTCGGTCGCACTCCGCCAATGCCCTCCCGCCCCGCCCCGCCCCGCCTCGCCCCGCCCCTTAGGCGAATTATGTGATGCCAAGAGCATCCTCGATTAAGACCAGGCGATTGGCGAGGGCCTTCTTGGGCTGGGTGCCGGCCTGCTACGCCGCTGCTGCGGGGCTGGTTGTATGCAGCGGACTGCACAGTGGACTGGGTGCCGTCCTGCTACGCCGCTGCCTGAATTACACGCCTCTTGTCATCGTGGGCACCGCCATCGGAATAGAGGTCATACCTGCTGTGCCTCGGATCACTGCAAACCCAGTGGCAAGTTTCCTCGCCACTGCACTGAAGTGACGCTCTCTCCAAACTGATAAAATTTGGCGTTCCCATCCCTGAGTTCCAGATTCCATGCCAAATTTTGACACTCTATAGACGGCGCCAAAGATTTGGCGTTCCATTCCCCAGAGCATCACAGGCCAGAACGCGAAAAAATTGGCGCTCTAAAAGATATGCAATAATCTGGCTAGAGAACAATTAAAGTAACGTCCAAACAATTGCTTTCAGTTCTAGGAGATCCCTTGTTAAAATCACAGCAATTATTCTACGAAGAGCAGAAATAGTAAACCAGTAAAATACAAGACCTGCATCTGTAGTTTCAGATTGCGTGTCATTGTCTCCGTACAACATATCCTTGTCGTTTTTCAAGCCGCCCCGCGGGGAGACCTTTTCCCGCGAGCCGCAGCCCGGCCTGCAACACGCGGGCCTTGACGTTGGGGAGAATGTGCGTGTAATTGGCAACACTGTCCTGCAGTGTAGAGGAAAGGCCGGCCGGGCCCGGCGCTAGGGCGGCCGGTCCGGCCCCTGCATGGCCGCGTGTTCGATTTGGCCCCTTTCTCCCATTTCCACGACGACCCCCTCCCCTCCCCTCCCCCTCCCCCCACCGGGTCCCCGGGTCCCAATGCGCATGCCGCGCCGCCGTGCCGAGTACGAAATTCTCCTGGAAAACTGGACGACGACGAAATCTGCACACTGCAGTCGCTGCGGCCCGGCCCATCCTTGCGCTGCACCGTCCCCACTTTCGCTTGCTGCGTATTGTGAGGACGAGAGCGGCTTGCGCGGCGGGCGTCCGCGGGGCGTGCACGCGGGGCGGGGCGGGGCGGGGCGGGGCGGGCAGGATGGTGACGGTCGGTGTGTGTTGTCCGGTCCGGTAAGGCTCACTGCGCCGCGCGATTTCACCTTGGCCTTGGTCCGGCAGGCAGCTGCCCCGCCCCACCGGCCCGCCATACGCTCCACGGAGAGCGTATGGGCAAGAAGACCGGCGCAGGCGGCAGAAACTCTAGACACGTTTTGAGCCCCACAGTCTCGAAATGAGACTCGAATCGAGCGTGTGACCCCACCAATGGATTGCTCTCAGAACGAGGAATCTATTGGTGGGGTCACGCTCGATTCGAGTCCCATTTAGCAACTCTGGAGCTCAAAACGGGTCCCGAGTTTCGGCCGCCTGCACTGGTTTTCTGGCCCACTGTGGCCTGGCTGGCTGGGGTGATGTGATAGCGATCAACCAAGTGTACGGCGAGGCAGGAATATGCTGCCTTTCTTTCCGTGTCCATACTGTCTGGGTTGGGCCATTCCGCGCGGAAAGGCTGCTTCGCTTTATTTTCTACAGCAAATTATTATGTCTTTTTCAGGGCCGCGAGAAGGCAGCCAGTATGATATCAGATCCTTAAGTTTTCTTTGCTATGCGCTGCGCGTCTGCCAAAGAGAATTTTAAATTTATGGCTTAATTACCGAGCAAACATCGCAATTTCAATCGAAGTTTGTATAGCACAATTGACTTGAAACCATGAAAGCGAATCACTAACGTTCTCGATTTCTTTTCCGATGATCCTGCCAACTGTGTCCGTGGCGTGCAGCTGCCGTGGTTTTGATTCCTGACCTTTGCCGATGGAATGCCTTTCCGTTTCTGTAAAATATGGGATGCGACCCTCCGAGGCTCGTCCCGAACAGGGAAAGCGTGCTCGCTCCCCCCTCCCCCTTCCCCTCTCGCCTGCGACCTCACGCCGCGTCGTGTCCTCCGGTCGCGTCCCTTCGGTCTGCAACTCTTCCCTCTGCACAGAAAGCTCACGAGGACGTCAATCCAACCCATACAGGGCACAGTGGGCCGGCAGGCGGCCAAAAACTCTAGACGCGTTTTGAGCTGCTGAGTCGCTGAAGCGAACTTACGACCCCAGAACGGTGTTCTGACCCACTGTGCAGGGGTTTCGCCGAGGGTTTCGGTCCCAGTCGGGTTCGACACCAAGCAAGCAAGGCGTGTCGCCCTTGAGGCTGCTCAAGAAGGACCAAGGGAGGCGAGGCGTGCGTGTCTAGGCCCCATGGCGCGGCGCGGCGCGGCGCGGCCCCATAGCGCGGCGGCGTGTCTGGGCCCCAAGTGCTTCCCCGAAGGTCCCCGAAGGTGACAAGCGGTAATGCTCCATTTTCACGCATCCGCGCCTCGCCTGGTCAAGGATGCGCTGTCACGACACGGAGACGGGGCGACGGAGCGACACCCGAGGAGTTGGAGCGGACGAGGGGCATTCGGCTGTTCGAGACCCTGTGCCCGCCCCGCCCCGCCCCGCCCCGCCCCGCCCCGCCCCGCACAGTCGTCCGTGTCATGTCCCCTTTTTTCCGTCGATAGTTAAGGAACTCATCAGTCACGGAGGGATGCTGCACTGGCCGTATGAGTTATCGCGTCCACTGGAAAAAGAAAAAAAAAAAAATTATCATTACGAGCACATGGCTTGCGAGAGACTGTCTCACAGTGGGCCATAAGACCGGCGCAGGCGGCAAAAACTCTAGACGCGTTTGGAGCTCCAGAGTCGCTGGGATTAAAACGTGTGACCACACCAATGGATTCCTCGTCGGAGAGCAATCCATTGGTGGGGTCACACGTTCGGTTCGGGGTCCATTAAGCGACTCGGGACCTCCAAACACGTCCGGAATTCCGCCCGCCTCCACCGGTCTTCTGGTCTGTGTGCCGCCGTTGCCTGCACTGCGTCCTCGTCGTGCGTCGTCACGGCGCTGGATGCGGTGCATCGCGCACCAGGCCACGGCCGTGCCACCCTGCTTCCCCCGATGCGCCGTGCCGGGGGTCAGGACCGCGACGAGGCTAAGGTCGCGGCGATACCGCACACGCCCGTCTGCCCCCCCCCCCCCCACGCGCCCCGCGCGGTTTCCCCAGGAATGCGCTGCTGCCATTTTCAAATTCATACCCATTGGGGTCAGTGTCGACGGCGGACGCGACGCCGCCGCGACCGCAGCAGCCAGCCCGCATAATAGCATGTGTGCGATGTGCGTTCGGGGGTCCTGTGTGTGGCGGCTGAGGCGGGCTGCTGTTCGAATACCCGCGCGGCTGCCGTTATTTTATTTTATATTTTTTTCCCCCGCGAACACGGCGTTGTCGTCGCTCGCTTCAAATCTTATTTGCGTTTACGCTGCATTGCGCCGCATTGCACTGCATTGCCCACTCGGCCCCTGCCCGACTGGCTGGCTGCCTGGCTGGCTGCCTGGCGCCACCGCTTCCTCGCGGCCGCGGCGCCACGACGTCGCCGTCTGCTGCATGGTGTGCGCGGCGCACGGCCAGCCAGCCTGGGTTACTGGCCTGTCGCATATCTACCCGCTGCAAAACGGCGGCTCGGACGGGTTTTGAGCTCCAGAGTTGCTAAACGGGACTCGAACCGAATGTGTTATCCCACCCACCAATGGATTGCTCTGCAAACAACGAGGAATCGATTGGTAGAAGTCCGAGGGGGAAACAACTGGCCAAAAGCCTGTACACCAAAATTTAATTTCAAAAAATTTCAAAAAAAAAATTAAAAATGGAACTCTACACCCCCTCCCCAGTCTTAATGGGGAGGCCTCCTGCTTTACTTCGGTGTTCGGGATGGGAACCGGTGCTATCAGGTAACTGGGGTTAATCCGATCCAGCGACTTCGATATCGTACGCCGGGGGACCCAGTAGGACCCGAGCCGCCGACACGGCCCAACATGGGCAGAGTAGAGTTAAGGCAGAGACGATAGAGAGACAGAGAAAGAAAGAAAGAGAGAGAGAGTAATTTTGGGAGCTTTTGTTTGCGCAGGGTGGTCGGTACCCAAATGGTACCCCCGCTGTCCGGCGCTCCCAGACCCGAACATGCAGTCAGTGGGCCAGCTTCAAAGGACTTATCAACTCCATCCGACGAATCGGAATGGACCCACTCGCGACCAATTTCGAGTGGCTGGCTCGATCGGGGATCGAACCAGTGCCGAGGCCAATCCGCCGAAGCGGACTGCTTTTTAGACACCCGGGTGTAATGGCCTGGATTGAGCCTAGACCACTACACCACCCTGACTTGCACGTCTGCCGAGTGTTGGACGACGGGTTTGAGTCGCAGTGGGAGGAAGCCAGTCGAAAAATGAAAGAACTTACTGGGATTCGAACCCCGGACCTTGTGGTCGGGTCAAACGCTTTTATGCCCTCAGCCACCACGGCTCATGTCTGACGCCGATTGAAGCGGGTTCTTGACGCGACAATGAGCAGCGGTCAGAGAAAAAAGTTGTCAAGTATTAAGATTTGAACCGCCGGTCCTCATCGTGGGAATCTGACCCGTCTACACCTTCAGCCACCACGGCACATGAAGATGATTGCGCATTGCTGTGGGTTTGAAGCACACTGGCGGAAAGAGTGAAAAATAATAAATGTCAGAAGTTGACCCTGGGACTTTAGACCACGGCCCGCATCATATGGTTTGTTACACCTTCCCCCACATCCAAACTCCAAAAATTTCAAAAAATTTCAAAAAAATTCAAGAAATTTTCTGAAACAGCGCCATGTCCCCTTGTTGGAACGCCCAGACACTTACAGACCCTTCCAGGACCTTCCGTACGCATTGCAGGCACCTTTCCCTGCTGTATTGTTTGGCCGGGGATCGATCAGTCGCCGCTCGTGAGAGGGGGAAAGAGGGAGAAGGGGGAATGGGGGAATGGGAAAAGAGACAGGGAGAGGGAAAGAAAAAGAAAGAGAAAGAAGGAGAAAGAGCGACGACCGCAGCAGCAGCAGCAGCATGTGAGCGTCCGACCTTCACAAGGTTGCCGGAACACGCTCCCCGCCGCTCCCCCTCCCCTCTGCGGGTGCAGCAGCATGCACTCAGCTGGCCGCGCCGCCGCGGTTTCAGTCAGACGCCGATATCTAGATTGTTGGTGGAGACGAAATTAAAAATAACGCACACCTATATGTCACACACAGCCACACACAAGACAGAAACAAAAACTACACACACACACACACACACACACACACACACACACAATTTGGTCATCAGTCTCGCCAACCAATTTATAGTGGACAAAATTTTCTCCAGAAGTGTCGGCAGCGCAATGCCCCTGTCCTGGTAAATAACGAAGTGAGGTGGCGGCCGCAATCAGCCCTTGAAGTTTAAGTGGGTGTCAGGGACGCAAGGTCCCCGAGAAACACTTCAGGTGACAATGTTCGTTATGCCGACTCGATTTTTGCACGTGTACGCGCGGCACGACACGCCGCGGAGCGGTGAGCGACCGCAAGTCGGACTGGTAGCCCCGCCCCGCCCCGCCCCGCCCCGCGTCACCCCTTTCCTGCACCGGGTGCTAGGAGGTACGATCTAGATATGCCCCGCAGACTCCGCGGCCGCGACTCCGCGCAGTGTTAAATATCCGATTCCCAAGAAATGACGCGAAAAAAAAGCAAGCAGCATTAGATGAGGAGTCGAGACAAAAAAGTGTAAAAACCGCCAACAAGGCGTCGTCTGGCGTGGGAAAGTGCGGGCCCGCGGCTCCTGGCTGCCTGGCTGCCTGACTCTCGATTGTTGCATCGAGGGGCAATGGGTCTGACTCTCGGCGGCGGCGCAGGCGGGCAAAACTCTGGACGCGTGTTGAGCTGCAGGGTCGCTAAGTGGGATTCGAACCGAGCGTGTGACCCCACCATTGGATTGCTCTCCGAACGAGGAATCCATGGGTGGGGTCACATTTTCGGCTCGAGTCCTGTCCAGCGGCTCTAGAGCTGATAATGCGTCTACTGTTTTGCCCGCCTGGCCCACTGTGCGCTGTGCCGGTCCGGGCCGCGGCCAACAGCAAGGCGATGCAAACGAAGGACGAGGGCATGCCCGCCCGGCGCAGTCCAGCGGCGAGCGGGCGCGGGCCGGGTAGCCGCGGGTGCGGCGGGGGTACGCCGCGCTCGCCTGTATTGCTCATAATTTACGGCGCAAAGAAAACACACCTCGATCAGGCCGGAAGTTTATGCGCGGATTTGATCTCGCCGGATAAAACAGCCACGACTAGGCGTGGCGCATGGCAGGGTGGGGCGGGGCGGGGCGGTCGTAGAAATGCAAATGCTTCTTGCGCCGCATTTTGTCCCGGTTCCATAACACGTCAGAGGGGCGGCGGTGATGAGGCGCGCTGTTCTGCGCGTCGCACAGTGGGACAGAAGACCGGCGGAGGCAGTCAGGACTCTAGACGCGTTTTGGGTTCGAGCAGCGAGTCGCTACAGACGACTAAAACCGAACGTACGACCCCACCAATGGATTCCTCGTTCGCGGTCTTCTGGCCCGCTGTGCGGCGCCGTGCGAACGCCCCGATAACGGGCCTGCCCGCGTCCGGCCGGCCGGCCGCCGTGCAGCTCGGCTGTCCCGCCGACGTCGCCTGCTGTGCGGGTCGGCCTGGGCGCAAGGGGCCTCGCCCAGTCCGAGGCCTGTCGTTTCGCTTTGCTGCGGCCGAACGCCGCCAGGGGCACGACATAAGAACGCCGTGCCATAAGGTTGCTTTTTATCCGGTCACCGAGATCATCTCCAGAACGGGCAGGGCGGGGCGGGGCGGGGCGGGGCGGCCGTTAAGCGGCATCGTCGCCACCACAATGGCGGTAAAAAGGGGCGCTTCGACGTGTTTAAAAGTCCGCGCGCCTTTCATTTTATTATTCGTTTTTTCGTTATTTTTTTGTTTATTTTTACCGCCGCACCGCGCGGCCGCGGCGCATTGGGGACCCGACAGCAGCAACAGAGTGTGTTCATTCCTACCTGTGCTTGTCTGTGGGCTCAGCCACTTCGACCACCTCGGCCACCCCGGCCACGACCTCTGCCATCTCGACTACCTCGAGCACTGTCTCGGCCAACTCGGCCGGCCGCGGGCTGGCTTCGGCTTCCCCTCTCCGACTTCCCCTGTGGCGGTCATAAGCCCCATAAACGCAGCCCTAGGTAATTGCCCCAACTGGACGACTCAATACGGACGGGCCTTGTAACCACTCGTGGTGGAGATTACGCGTCGCCCACGTGTCTTTGAAGGGCCGGTTTTCATTTGGTATGCACAACATAACAATTAAAAAATATTTTTAAATTTTAAAATAAATAAATAAATAAATAAATAAACAGCACGAAGAGAAGTCCAAACCGCCTCTGGATTCGCCTTCGAGATTTTTTCGGTTTTGACAAAAGGCGTGTCGCTGCTTTGGTGGGGTCGCACGTTCGACTCGAGTCCCATTTAGCGACTCTGGATCTCAGAACGCTTCTGGGATTTTGCCTGCCTCAATTGTCCTCTGACCCACTGTGCGGTGAGGACGGCGTCACGTGACTGCTCGTGGGCAAGCCCGGCCTGCCAGCCCCGCCAGCCCCGCCAGCCCCGCCAGCCCCGCCAGCCCCGCCAGCCCCGCCAGCCCCGCCGGCCCCGCCAGCCCCGCCAGCCCCGCCAGCCCCGCCAGCCCCGCCAGCCCCGCCAGCCCCGCTGGCCCATCGCTGGACCACGTCGACCCGAGTCGTGGTGCAGCTATCGGCATGCCATGAACATGTAATAAAGCCATGGATCGGACACGGTTTGGGATGGGAGCAGGGCGGGGCAGGGCGGGGCGGAGCGCGCGCTTACGTCAGGCCACGCAATCGGCATCACCTTCGGACCCTTCCTTCGGTCCCTTCGGAGCTCGTCGGAGCCCTTCGGAACCCTGGCTGCCTGCATCGGCCCGGAGCCGATCCGGAGGACCCAGGACGCCGAGCAGGACCAAACCCAACCGCACCGACCGACCGCTTGCCCTACCAAATCCTCCTCACTCACCGATTTCAGGGGCCATAAGTCTCTTTTACGGGGCGCTGTGGGCTGGGCGCGGCACAGTGGGCCAGAAGACCGGCGCAGGCGGCTAAAACTATAGACGCGGTTTGAGCTCCAGAGTCGCTCAATGGGTACCGAACGGGTCACCCCACCAACGGATTCCTCGTTCGGAGAGCAATCCTTTGGTGGGGTCACTCGTTCGGTTCGAGTCCCATTTAGCGAGTCTGGGCCGCTGTGACCGGCCCCATCCTCTGGCCCACCGTGCGTGGGGCCGCAACGACCCGCCGGGGTTACAACAACAATATTCGGGAGATGCACGGTGGCCGGCCGGCCGCAGAGTGGGCCGGCGGCGGCCGGGTCGGTGGCCCTGGGAGAAAGAGAGGAAGAAAGCCCATCGTTAGTCCCGGGAATTCGTTATTGGATCCGAGTTATTCTCGGCGGCCCTTGTAAATCCGCCGGTCCGCCACTTTCTACGCGGACGGACGATCCTCCTCCTCCTGGCCGAGGCCCCCGAGGCCCTGGTGATGTACGCCGGCGGGGTAATGGCGCCGCGGGGCGCCTCGCGATGCTGCCCGCCGAGGGGTCGCCTCGTCGCTCGGTCTCCCTCGCACAGTGGGCCAGAAGACCGTTGCTGACGGCCTAAACTGTGGACGCGTTTTGACCTCCAGAGTCGCTAAATGGGACTCGAATCGAACGCATGACCCCACCACTGGATTCCTCGTTTGTAGAGCTATCCATTGGTGGGTCACACGTTTGATTCGAGCCTCATTTGCCGAATCTGGAGCTGAAAACGCGTCCAGAATTTTGGCCACCTCAACGGTCTTCTGACCCACTGTGCAATGCTTGGGACTGACTAAACTGAGCCGGCCGCGCGGTGTATCGATTTACTTTTCATCCACACGGGAGAGGGACTTTATGTGCAACGCGGCAAGGCGCGCGCAGGCCGTATAACAAGTCGGGGTCAACAGTCGCCCGGAAAGGGCACTTTCCATTTCATCGGGACTCGAGGAGGCAGCGAGGCGGGCACCCACCCAAAGGGCCGCCCCCGAGGGCCCCGAAGGGCCCCGAAGGCGCAGCAGGGCCCCCGAAGGCCCGAGGCCGGGATGAGCTCGATGAAAGTGAAAAGGGTGCTCCGTAATTACACGTTCCAGGAGATGCAGCAGGTGAACTGAACTAGGTTAGGTTCGATGGATGACGTAACGCGGCGCACCCACGACTTAGACTACTACAACGCGAGCGACCGGGCACGGGCACGGGCAAATTTTTGTGCGACCACCTCCGTGTGTCACTAGCATCTTGCATCTCTCTCCCTCTCTCTCTCTCTCTCTCTCTCTCTCTCTCTCTCTCTCTCACACACACACACACATACACACACACACACACATGTTGGGAGATTCGTGTCGAGCCGGCGGCACCTGACATCCGACCGGCCTGCCGGCCAGCCAGCCAGACTCCCTGAGTGCTAAACTGTTCCATTAAACACTTTGGAACACATCATTACTTAGCATGCATGCGGCTACCGACCCAAGTGCATGTCACACACACACACACACACACACACACACACACACACACACACACACACGAACATACACACACAAACTCCCACACGGAGTTCATCCAGCCATTATCGTTTTTATTTTGTATTCCTGGTTGCGTCACGACAACTACCGCTTGGTCCGGGCTTGGCGGCCCCTGGCCGTGAAATGCTGCCCCACATGGACCGACCGGATCTAGCGGCCCCGCTTCATGTTTCAGACAAAGACAGCCAGCCGAAAGTACACGACGACGCCGACGCCGGGGGGTTCCTGGCGAGTACGTGCTTTATGGTGACTCCCGATCATAACATGGCCTCAGAATGGGACAGTGCGGACGGGCCGGGACGGGCCTGCGGGGATTTAGGGACCAATCATCGGAGGAACCTTTAGAGGAAAGCCGCAATGGAGTGGAGTGTATGACGCTGCGTTACTGGTAGGACGGCGACGCTGCACAGTGGGCCATGTGGTTAAAATCTGGGACGTATTTTGAGCTCTGGTGTCGCTAAATTTTGGTCGCCTAGCCCACTGTGCGACGCCAGCCCTGCCCTCGTCCTTGGCGAAGGGAGGCACACGGCGAGCCCGGCCCCGCCCCGCCCCGCGTTGCTGCCATGCGTCACTTACATTATACCGCGATTTATTCAATTACGCGTGTTGGCCGAATATCAGACCGAGCGCTGACAAATTATCATTCTCATCGCGCAGCGCGGCGATGAGTTATCGTTGGCCGACTCCGGACGCGTCGCCTCGCCGCAGCGTCTCTGCCGCACTCGCGGGGCGTGGCGGCGTGGCGGCGTGGCAGTGGGACAGAGCGCCCGCCCGCTCGGAGGCACCCCGCCGGACCGATGCAGCGATTTCTGCAAAGGTGCCTCGACGCGCCACGCGCTGCGACAGTTTAATTTACGGCCTGCACCCCTGAGGGAGGCTGCAAGACTGTCCCTCCCGCACCCATTCGGAACGCCCCGATGAGAGCGATAGAGACGGAGCGACGAGAGCCGCGTTCGGAATCATCGCTCTGCCGCTGCCTCGGCCTCGAAGAAAGCCAAAGTCATTTAGAATAACGCGGTGATTTGTTGCCAGAGCGGCGCGGTGAAGTCTTCATCGTGTTTGCGTTTCGGCCTCGGCTTGTGTGCGAGCGTTTGTGTGTGTGTGTGTGGAAGATCGGTAAACCACGCATGCATGTGTCGTAGTAGAGAGGAACGCGAAGGCGACGCTCGCCAATTTCTCGAACTTCGCCAGATTCGCTATCTTGAAAGATGGAGAAAAGTGTACTACGTACGTTGACCGGTTCGTCGTCGGTCTTCGTGTTCCCACACTGTTGCAAGGTTGCAATAAGCACAAAAAAAAAAAAAACGAACCGGCGAGGGGTCCGACTTGGCGTGCGGCCAGGACGTACTGTTCCATAGCACCTCTACGTTGCACTTTTTCTCTGTTTTCCCGTCTTTTCCCTTCTCTCTTATTTCGATGCGGCAAGGAGGGCTGCTTGTCCTCTCAGCTTCGCTCCGTAGAGCGCGACCCGAACGCTCAACACGCGTTACGTAATTTCAGCACAGGCACCCACACAGACAACAGCATGTCATTCATACACACGGTTGCACAGTGGGCCAGCAGACCGGCGCAGGCGGCGAAAACAGTAGACGCGTTTTGAGCTCCAGAATCGCTACATGGGACTCGAACCGAACGTGTGATCCCACCAATGGATTCCTCGTTCGGAAGAGAGCAGGCCGTTGGAGGGGTCACACGTTCGGTACGAGTCCCAGTAAGTGACTCTGGAACTCAAAACGCGTGCGTTTCAGTTCTGCGCCTATCTTCTGGCCCAACGTGCGGCGACGCTCTTCGCTTATCGGAGGCTCTTTTTGCCCCGTTTAAAAGTCAGCGATACGCCTGCTCGTCTGGACAAAGCCGATATCGGGCACGTGTGATCGCACCTCGCACCGCAGCCCACCCCCCGCACCCCGCCCGTCGCCGTGCCCACCGTGCCCGCCCTGCCTGCCCTGCCGCCGTGGAAAGCAAAGAGACACTTTCATCGTCCTCCTCCCTCGTGATCGCATCTCCTTGCATTTCTGTTCATGTCGCACGGGTTGCGCAACAAAGCTGAGCCCGTTGAAGAATGAGTCTCGGCCGCGTGCGCGACCGTGTGTGTCACGCCGTCGTGTGACTGTGTGTTATTTGCAAGGATAAAAGGCGTCTGAGTAGACGGATTTGCGGGCCAGCAGCTTTCCCGCCGACACACAGTGGGCCAGAAGAACGGTGGAGCAGGGGCCTGGCTCTCGAGCACCGTCGTACAAACATCGCCGTGAAGGACCAGTTGTTGTTCAGAGAGCATCTTAGTCGCAGTGAAGCCGTCTTAGAAAGTCGGCGCCGCGCGCCACCTCGCGACTTTGACATTTTACATAATTCAAACTGGAGGACTCTGGGAGTCCCCTCATTGAACTTATCTTTCCGCTGTCAACGCGAGGAAACGTTTGCAACCATTTGAAAATGCATCAATATCGAAAATAGCAGAGTCGCTACTCGAACCGAACTTTTGACCCCAGCAATGAATTGTTCTTCGAACGAGGAATTCATTGGTGGGGTCACACGGTCGGTTCGAGTCCCTTTTGGCGCTTCTGAAGGTCAACACGCGTCTACGGTTTTGGCCGCATTCACCGGTGTGTTGGCCCACTGTGCGTCGCTTGCCAAACTCTACGACGACCCAGACGCTAAAAAGCCACCCCTCGGTGACGCAACGCGAACGTGCACCCCTTTACTGCTTCGCACGCACCCCGGCCGCGCGTGACGCAACCGCGCCGCGTTTTGTTTCTCGACTGCCGCGGTCGGGCTGCTGATTCCAAGAGCGCTCTGTCTCTCTCGCACTCTGACAGTGCTCATCGTGAGTGCGAGAGACACAGAGCGACGAAAACGACTGTCGGAATCACTCGTCTATGATGATACTATCGAAGCCGCGCACCGAAACCTCAGCCATCGTGACGAGCCATTACTCCTTTTTCTTTCCCTAATGGCTTTCGGTTTGGTTTGGCGCGGCCCGGCACGGCCGCACAGTGGGCCAAAGACCGGTGGAGGCGTGGTCAAAATCCCGGACGTGTTCTCGAACCGAACGTGCGTGACCCCACCAACGGATTGCTCTCCGAACGAGGAATCCACGGTGGGTTACACGTTCGGTTCGAGTCCCATTTAGCGACTCTGGAGCTCAAAACGCGTCCAGAGTTAGGGCCGCCCGCGCCGGTCTTCTGGCCCACTAGTGGGCCGGCGAGAGAGGAGTGAGTATTGGATTGGACAATCCCCGCGGCCAGAGCCTCACCGCCTGCTGTGGTGATGATAAGACGGATGGAGAGCAGCGCGCGTCGCAGCGTTAGTACCCTCTGGTCCGCGTTGCGTTGCCTTCCGGATTGGCCAACGCGGCCCGCTGCACCGACGCATTCAGATTTGTCGCTGTCTGTGTCGCAAAGCCACGCCCCGCCCCGCCCCGCCACACCCCGGCTGACTGACGGCGTTCATTACCAGGACGGCACACGCGGCGCCTTCCAGGCCGGAGCCCTTCATTAGCACGCAAGTCGCCGAAGCCGCAAACTAAAATTCGAACCCGAAGAGGTAGACAACAACAACAACAACAACAACAACAACAACAACAACAACAACAACAAACAAAATAGCGCTCCTTTCCTTTTTTCGGCCGATGACACAAATGCAGCGCGACCTTGCGCGGCCGTTTGCGGTGGGTGAGCGGCGGATAATTACCAACTTGTGTCTCTGGGCGCGGTCCGTCAGGGAGCGCGTCTGTCTCTCTCGCACTCTTAGGGGCGTGCCGCGCGGGTGGGACAGAGAAAGAGCGATAGAGCACCGTTCGTAGTCGATGCGATGCGCCGCTCTGACATCACCATCGCCGCGGCCACGTTCTCCGGAGGAAATTGAAAATGTGCCCAGCCTTGATTTCCTGCTGCTGTATTGGTGCTGCTCCTGTCCGGGAGCAGCACTTCATGACCGCCCGCCCGCACAGTGGGCCAGAGGACCGGTGGAGGCGGTCTAAATCCCGGACGATAGCTCTAGAATCGCTGGAAAGAACTCGAACGGAACGTGTGACCCCACCAAGGAGGAAACAACTCCAAATTTTTGTGTACGTTTTTTTTTTTTCAGCGCAGTGACTCGACGTTTGCAGTGTCTCTGACGACGACCCCGCCCTCCGGCCGACCCTTTGCGTGTCGTGCCCCGCGGGGCCCACGGCCGCGGCCCTGCCTGCAGGCCGTAGGGCTGTCCGAAGGCTCGCCGAAGGCCGGCCGGCCCGCTCGCTCGGAGAAAGCGCCCTCCGATAATCCGCGCGCCGCCGGCCTGCGGGGTCATATCGGTTCAAAGTCCCCCGCCCCGCTGCCGGCATGCTCAATGAGGGCGGCCGCGGCCGGCAGCGGGGCGTGGGTGCGCGCAGCACGGCGCAGCGCGGAGCCGGAAGTGACCGGAAGTGACCGCCAACGCGCGACGCGTTGATCGCGCTGCCATAAAGCCCGTACCGTTGGCCGTTGGAGGCGACCGCGGCGCCGAGCACCGCGGCTGGGCTAGCAAGTGCATGACGCACGGTGGGCCAGACCGGTGCAGACCGGCGCAGGCGGTCTGAACTCTAGACGCGTTTTGAGCTCCAGGGTCGCTAAATAGGACTCGAACCGAACGTGTGACCCCACCAATGGATTCCTCGTTCGAAGAGAGCAATCCTTTGGAGGGGTCACACATTTTCGATTCGGGTCCAATTTAACGACTCTGGAGCCCAAAACACGTGTAAAGTTTTGGCCGTCCGCGCCGGCCCACCGTGCGGCGCGCGCCTCCGCGTCACTCGGATCACAACTAAAGCACGCGGAGCCTCATTGCATAACGGCCCTCGGGCCGCACGTCCGCCGCCGCAGCCACCGGCCGGCAGCCGCGACGTGAACACTCGGCGGGTTACTCACCCTCGCAAGGTCGGCGGCGTCAGCGCGCCGTCAGCGCGCCGTCACTGTGGACGTGAACTGTCGCCGCGCGGCCACGGGGGCGGCCCCAGGAAGTGGTGCAGCGACGGGCAGGAAGTGACCAAAATCGAAGTGCTGCTCAGGTCGTTGGGCGCCATCAGCCTCTCTGAAACTGGCGCGAAATAACTGCCGCTGCCGGGGTTACCGCGCACAGTGGGCCAGAAGACCGGCGCAGGTGGGCACAGACGCGTTTTGAGGTCCAAAGTCGCTAAATGGGACTCGAATCGAACTTGTGACCCCACCAATGGATTGCTCTCCGAACGAGGATTCCATCGGTGGGGTCACACGCTCGGTTCGAGTCCTATTTAGCGACTCTGGACCTCGACACGCGTCTAGAGTTCTGGCCGGCCGCGCCGGTCTTCTGGCCCACTGTGCCGCGCCGCAGAGCTTGTTGGGCACGTAGCGCAGCGCTAGCCTCTGCTGCAGTGGTCCCGCGGTCGAAGCGGAGCGCTATTGGCCGGCAGAGCGATATGGACAGCGAATAAGCAATCATCCCGTACGTGACGCGGAGGGTAACGGTGTCTCTTGCACGGACGTCGCGGACTTCTTCGCGCGCCCGGGAGGCTCCGCTCCGCACAGTGGGCGAGAAGACCGGTGGAGGCGGTGAAAATCCCGGACTCGTTTTAAGCTCCAGAGTCGCTAAGTGGGGCTTGGACCGAACGTGCGACCGCCAACAATGGATTCTTCATTTGGAGAGCCAACCAATGGTGGGGTCACACATGCGATTCAAGTCCCATTTAACGACTGTGGGGGTTCGAAACGCGTCCAGGGATTCGGCTGCCTGTTTTCCGGCCCACTGAGGCGGTGGAGCGCGTCCCGCCAGACAAAGGGACCGCAGATCGCCTGCAGGACGATACAAAGTGCTAGGCCGCGCTGTCCCTCTCGCGCCCCTGAGGGACAGTGCGGGGGAGCCAGCGCACTGTCGTCGGAATCAACCTGCTGCTGGGACCGCGATTGTTGGCCGTAAATCGAAGCGGAACTCGAACGGTTTTTCTGGGTCGCTCGGCAGCTCAGGCGGTGGGGTCGCGCTCAATGTCACTGGCGGCACTACCGAGCAGGCAGCACCGCACGCCGGCATATGCAACAGGGAATGAGAACTGTAAAATAATTAATGTTGCCTCACGTCCCACGAACCATACCCGCGCGGAACGGAATGCACTCCGCCTCGGAAGGGCGGGGCGGGGCGGGGCGGGGCGGGGTAGGGCGGGGCGCACGGCACAAGGCGTTCCGAGGCTTCCAAGGTCGCCCCGCACCACATTCACCACCGCAAATGCATGCCGCTATTTTCAGATTCACCAAAATAAGTGTCAGGGCCGCGGCAAGCCTATTGCGAGCACGCGCGAAGAGAGACCAGGCCGCGCCAGCCGGCGACAGTGACAACTCAACCGAGAACAGAAGCCTTTCCGGCTTTTCCGCGTTCGTCGCGAACCGTTATTACTGCGAGATTTTCGGTGCTTTCTTTCCCAAAGCAGAGGATGTTTGTTGCTGGCAATCTGGCCGGTAGGCCGAAGGAAGGATATGTTTGCGGTTCCGGGTGACGGTCAGGGTTCATTAACAAAACCGCGCTGCGATTGTTCACGGCTTGTGTGAAGCGATGCTGCTGGGATGCTTGCACGTGCGTGCGCGTGAGTGTGCGTGAGCGCGCGTGTGCGTGTGTGTTTTTCTTCCGAGGGCGCTGCGAGAACACCTAGGCTATCAGACCAGTTCCGTACCGCAACAGAGTCCTTCTCGCTGCCAGGCCCGTCAGTTAGCATCATCGCGCGCGGCTTATGAACTGCAACCACACGTGGTCACACTGTGCACGCATGGAATCGTCATCATTATTATAAATCATCATCATCACCACCATCATCATACTATTATAAATCATCATCATCATCATAATCATCATCACCTTCATCATCATAATCATCATCATCACCTTCATCATCATAATCATCATCATCATCTTCATCATCAATTTCATCATCAACAACAACAACAAAAACAGGCTGCTTTCAACGGACGCGGCCTCCCGCTAAAACGCTCTACATGTTGTTGTTGTCGAGCAGGTCGTGACCCCGGACTGCCCCATTTACCGGAACGCAAGGGCTTTGTCCGGGGAAAGCCCTGGCCGGCGCGGCGCCCCCAGTGTCATCCCGCTTCTTTGTCCGCGATGCGCCGCGATGCGCCGCGCGGCCCTTTTCAGCCTTTCCTTTCACTCGATCGAGCCTCTCCCCCGAGTCTCTCCGCATTCACGGCGGCCAGCGCAGCCCAGCGCAGCGCCAAAGACAGACGCGGATTGAGCGATTTGCGCAGAGAAGGCTCGTCCGGGCCGCGGCCGGCACGCCAGGGCGCCGCTGCTGCTTTGCTGTTCGGATCGGTGCTCACCGAACAGCGGGCCAGAAGACCGGCGCAGGCGGCCGAAACTCTAGACGCGGTTTGAGCTCCTGAGTCGCTGAATGGCACTCGAACCGAACAAGTGACCCCACCAATGGATTGCTCTCCGAACGAGGAATCCATTGGTGGGGTCATGCGTTCCAGTCGAGTCCTATTTAGCGACGCCGGAGCTCAAAGCGCGTCTAGAGTTTTAGCCGCCAGCGTCGGTCTTCTGGACCTCTAGCTACCCTCTTCGCTCCCTCCCGTGGTACGTGACGGATGCTGGACTGCACATGCAGTGCTCCAGGGCTGGCGTGCCTGCAGGTGTCTGGAGATTCGAAGCCGCGATAGCGCTGGCCGGCCGGGGCCAGGGCCTGGGCCCCGTGTGGGCATGGACTGCTTGACGCGCCGAGCGTCTTGGATTCGCCCGCGGTGACGTAAGGCCGTTAGGCAGCCTCCCTAAACGCTCAGCCAGAGTGCCAGCACAGGGCTCGTCCCGCGTCGCGCCGCGCCTCGCCTCGCGCCCAGGGCACATCCGGCACTCCCCCGGCCGCAGCCATGGGCCCGGCGCAGCCACGGGCCCAGCGCGGCATGCGTGAAGCAGTTGATTTTCCTAGAATTACCTCCACTTTTCCGTTTGGCCCGCCGCGCCGGCCCACTCCTCCAGGCAGGCTGCAGGCAGGCCAGCGCGAATGGCGTGGGCAGAGTCGTCGTTCTTCTTCTTCTTCTTCTTCTTCTTCTTCTTCTTCTTCTTCTTCTTCTTCTTCTTCTTCTTCTTCTTCTTCTTCTTCTTCTTCTTCTTCTTCTTCTTCTTCTTCTTCTTCTTCTTCTTCTTCTTCTTCTTCTTCTTCTTCTTCTTCTTCCTAATTTCCCGGAATGCATTCCGCGTGTGCGTCCGCGAGGAGGCGCACGCGCGGCAGGAACCGCGGCGCCGTCACGGGTCGCGGTGGGGTCACGTGACGTGACGTCATGGTCGTCACGCCCGTCACGCGGCCCGAGCACTGTGACTTCATTCATAGCGTGGCGCGGTGGCGGTGGCCGCCTGCTTCCCCCGGGCGGCGGCCTGCTGCGGTCGGCGGGGAGATCCGGCTCGAAGGGCTGCCGCCGCCAAAATAATGATATTAACTCTGCGAAACGAACCGCGCGCGGACAGCAACACAGCCTTTACGGCAAAGCGTTCGAGGCCGTTCGGAAATTTGTAGCCTCGGTCCGTGACCGCGGCAACCTGACACCGCGCGGTGCTGTGGTGCACACTGGGGCCGGACCGCCTGACCGGGGCCCTAACGAGGCGCGGTGGCGCACTTTGTCTACGGCAGTGTCCTTGCAATTATGCGCTGAAACCGGCAACGCCCCCTCCAGCCCGCCAGCCCTGCCAGCCCCGCCTCACAGTGGGACAGAAGACCGGCGCGGGCGGCCAAAACTCGAAACGCGTAGTGAGCTCTGGGACTCGAATAACGTGTGATGACCCCACCAATGGATTCCTCGTTTGGTAAGCAATCCATTGGTGGGGTCACACGTTCGGTTCGAGTCCCATTTAGCCTCTCTGGAGCTCCAAAACTGTCTGGGAACTGTCTGACCGCCTCCACCGTTCTTCTGGCCCACTGGCCAGACACGCCTCCAGGCAGGCCTATTGTCGCCCCGCACGCACCCACAACGGCGGCGGCCTCAAGGGCGCCCTCTGCGCGCCCTGCTCCGCTACATGCACCGCGTCACGGCGGTGTCACTACGATGCCCCGGGGCCCCGCCTCCGCCGCCCCCACCGCCCCCACCGCCCACACCCCCGCCCCCCGCTTTCCAGTGTCAACACGCGGAGAAAGCGAACGCGAAGCCCTTTTCCCATCGCGAGGGACACGATTAGATTGGATGCGCGCCTCGCTCCCGATATCCTGGTTCGATATCCGCTGCCTCGATCTTCGATACCGCGGAAACGGAAGGGAAGGAGCACGCTGCCGACGTGTCGAGGTTTATTCGAGGGGATGGGAAAAAAAGGGAGGGAAATCAGTACGGTTTCATCCTGGGAGTCGCAAAGTTGATTTTGCTATAACGTTCTGGTTTCGCTGATGACAGTGAGGCGATTTTTAATGCCAAAATGTCGTTGTTTGAACCAAGATACGTATGATCTTGCAACAATTAATGCTTTAAAGTGAAGTCATTTATTGCAATTAAATTTTCTTTGAAACGAATGTTTTGGGGGCACTGATATGATTTCTCTGAGGACAATTATTCAGGTGGTTCGGGAGTTGGTAGTTTTCTTTTTGTTGAATCCAGGTTGCTGATTTCTTTTCTTTTCGCGTGACCCGCCCCGTCTGCGCCAGGGACCGCATCAATGTAAAGCACCGTCCCGGGAAGACACATAATGTGGATGCAAATGCTGCAAAGCAGCGAAAACCCTTGGGTGTTTTGGGAAAGTGGAATCGAGACAACTCGGCGTTCAGGCCCCGCTGCGGTGACAGGGCCCCAGCGGGGCGTCCAAATGTCACAAGGCACACCCCCCCCCTCCCCCCCCCCGCCTCGCCCCTCTCCGTCTCGATTGACACCTTCACCTTGGTCACAGGCACTTTCTGTCTCATGTTGCCTCGCGGGCTGCGTGGAGCTGCACAGTGGGCCAGAAGACCGGCGCAGGTGGCCAAAATTCCGGATGCGTTTTGAGCTCCAGAGTCGCTAAACGGGACTCCAACCAAACGTGTGACCCCACCAATGGATTCCTCGTTCGGAGAGCAGTCCATCGGTGGGGTCACACGTTAGGTTAGAGGCCCCATTTAGGGGAAAACCGCGCGGAGACTTGCACGCGCGGGACGCACGAGAGCGGCGCGGCTTGCATGGCCTGCAGGGGACGAGTGCGGCGCAACGCGGCAGATTGTGCCAGAAAGATGGGCCGGGCCGTGGCTGCGCCCGCGGGACGCCTTCCTTCCTCCTCGCCCTAAAAGCGCCGTGTATCCGCCGGGACATACCTGCGGAAGGTCAGCGGGACGCCCGCGGGGGCGGGGTGGGGCGAGGCGGGGCGGGGCGGCGCGAGGCGGGGCGCGTCGCTTTCCCCTTCCGCACTGCATGTCCTCTCCCCCGCCATTAATTTACACGCGCTAATCCTGCGATCGGACTACTTGAACTCCCGGAAACCACGCCCCGCCCGCCACGCCCCGTCTAGGTGGGCTGACCCCGGCGGTGTAGGTGGAGGAGGAGGGCCGCTCGCTGAGTGACACGACTTGGTCAAGGGCAGAGCCCAGCCCTGCCGTGCCCCGCCCCGCCCGTTGGAGCCGCTCCGCTCCGATCGCCGCGCCGATGCAGCACACTGATTCCGAGAGTCGTTCGCGTCGCCCTGTCTCGCTCGCACCCGCACGGAACGGAGTGCGAGAGAGACAGAGCGACGGTGTGCCGGTCCGCGCCTGACTGGCCGACTGCCCGCGGCCACACTCCGCACTCGGCTTATCCGCCGTCGCCGCCCCCGCAAGGTGGGCCAGAAGACCAGCGCATGCGGCCCAAAACTCTAGACGCGTTTTGAGCTCCAATGGGACTCGAATTTAATGAGTGACTGCACCAATAAATTCCTCGTTCGGAGCGCCATCTGTTCGTGGGGTCACACGTTCGGCTCGAGTCCATTTTCGCGACTCTGGAGCTCAAAACGCGTTCGGGCTTTGGACCGCCTCCACCGGTTCTCTGGCCCACTGTGCGCCCGCGGCGCGAGCGGGCCGAGCCGAAGCCAGAAACAAAACGAGTCGGCAAGTGTGTCCCGACGGCTTCCGGCAGGCAGGGCGTATGATGATGAGGGAGTCTGGCGGCGGCCGCCGCCTTTGTTCGGGAAAAGGGCGGGAAAGGTCCGCGCGTCCACAGCGCACAGTGGGCCGGTGGTGGTACACTCTCAGATGGAGAGATTAAATTCCCGGCGATGCCGGCGATGTCCTTGGCGTGCCGTCCGCAAGTCGCGCACTCGGCTTCCACGACGGCGGCCACGACGGCGGCCCGGCGCGTGGGCAGCTCAGGGCAGGGCGGCAGGCCAGTAGGGCACAAGCGCGTCTTAATGAAGGCCGTTATCAACGCCATATAACACGCGGTGCCAGAGGACCGAGCGCCGTCGCTCCTTCTCCCTCGCACTCACGGCGCGTGTGGCTGCGAGAGAGACAGAGGCACGGCGACGAAAGCGACTCTCGGAATCGGTCTGCGGAGCGGCTGTAGAGTAACCGTGGGGCCGCCGCCACAGACCGCGCGCCATAACTTTCCTCGACTGTCTCCAGCAGGCTGATTCCGAGTGGGAGGTCCCGCCGGTCTGTCTCTCTCGCTCCCACTCGGGACGCCTCGCGAGAGAGACAGAGCTCGGCGTGGTGTGAGCCCGGCGGCCAGCCGGCCGGGCGGCACTATCGCCGCGAGGCCCGCGAGCAAGGACGCATCAATTACCTAGTGGCCGGCGAGGGCGGCGAAGGCGCGCCCTGCCGCGCAGCACAGTGGGCCAGATGACGGGCGGAGGCGATCCCGGACGGGTTTCTAAGCTCTGCAGTCACTACATGAGACTTCAACCCATCGTGTGACGCCACCATTGGATTGATCTCCGAACGAGAAATCCATGGGTCACTCGTTCGGTTCGAGTCCCATTTAGCGACTCTGAAGCTGAAAACGCGTCTAGAGTTTTGTCCGGTTGCGCCGATCCTCTGACCCACGGCCGGAGGTCCTTTCCGGGGGTCCACCGCAGAGTCCGAGCTCGGCGTCGACAACTGCCTGCCACCCTGCCGTCGTGACGCAACGAGGCGCGGGATGCGTCCTCAGTGTCAATAGCGCCAATCAAGGCGAAGAAGGCCTGATTGGTGGCGGCGCGGCCTGGGCCAGGCCTGGGCGCGCAGCAGTGCAGTCGCCCTATGCGCTGGCCTTACGCCACCAGGCTGCACCACACAATGGGCCAGAAGACCGGCGCCGGCGGCGAAAACCCTAGACGCGTTTTGCGCTCCTGAGTCACTAAATGGTACTCAATCCGAACGAGGCACCCCACCAACGGATTCCTCGTTCACACACGTTCGGTTCGAGTTCTGCTTAGCGACTCTGGAGCTCAAAACGCATGTGGACTTTTGGCCGCGTGCACCGGTCTTCTGGCCCACTGTGCGCCGGGCTCGTTCATGAGGCTCGTTGGCCGGGCCGCCGCCAAGCGCCAAGCTGGAGGCCGTCCAAGTGGCTACGCGTCAATGAGGAAGGAAATGACGGCCTGCATGACCCGTCAGCCCGCCATGCCGCCACCGCGCGCCACGCCCCACAGTGGGTCAGAAGACCGTTGAGGCGGCCAAAATTCTGGACGCGTTTTGAGCTCCAGAGTCGCTAAATGAGACTCGAATCGAACGTGTGACCTCCACCAACGGATTCCTCGTTTGGAGAGCAATCCATTGATGGGGTCACATGTTCGATTCGAGTCCCTTTCAGCGGCTCTGGAGCTCAAAACGTGCCCGGAATTTTGGGCCGCCTGAACGGTCCTCTGACCCACTGCGCGCCCTGCGTCGTCCCAGTCCCGGAGTCCCGGAGTCCCGGAGTCCCGGAGGCGGCCGACAACTCGACAAAAGTGAGCCACCCCTTGTTAGTCAAGGAGCGGTCACGCGATGCCGCGGCGCTGCCGCGGAGGCTCACGTAATGCCGGAGTTGCCGGACACTCGACCTTGCCCTAATTATCGGGAAAGAGGTTCGGAAAACGCGAGTGGGCCTCGGACTGTCGGACGGCCTCGGACACCGCGGGGTCGAGGCCGCTCGGTGAAGGCCTCGGCCGCCAGGGCGGCTCAGTGGGGCGGCCAAAACTCCAGTTAAGCGTTCTGAGCTCCAGAGTCGCTAAACAGGACACGAAGCTAACGATTGCCCGCCACCAATGGATTCCTCGATCGGAGAGCAATCCATTGGTGGGAATCCACGTTTGGTTCGAGTCCCATTCAGCGACTCTGGAGCTCGAAACGCGTCCGGGATTTTGACCGCCGCCTTCGCCGGTGGTTTTACCCCCTGTGCAAGGGTCCCAGCGACACCGGCGCCTCCAGCGGCACCGCCACGCACTGCCTTATTAATGACAGCGGTATTTACTATTGGATTGTGTAATGGGTCGCGTTGTTACGTTACTTGGCGTGATGGGTATTGAATAATGAACGGTTTGACTGATTATTACATCAGTGTGGCAAGGTACTGCTGGAGGTTCCTTGGAAGAAAAAAACACACTGACGACTGACTGCCTGCCTGGCGGTGGTGCGTTGAACTCGCGTGGACACGAACCGCCGCCGCGCTCCGCAGGTATATACTGCCGAGGGTTCATTTTTGACCGACCTGAATAAAAATATTGAATAAAATAATTGAATAAAAATATTTGCATTTCTGACTGACCTAACCTTTGCCTTTACCTAACCTTAGCTTGAGTGAAGAAAAAAAAGAAGACACAGCGGGTGTTGAACCCTAAATCTCCAAGTTCAGAGTGCAATAGCTGTTCGCTCTCGGCCACCGGAATCACTGTGGCTGCAACGACTACAAAGTCTACCATCTATATAGACCCCCCAACTACATAAAACAAATTAATAAATAAATTAAATAAAAATAATTGCATTTTCGACCAGGTAGGTTTAATGATATACACCCTCCTCAGAGCGTCGAATAACTCCAGGACGGCGTGGAGCGTGTGTGCCGACGGTGTACCGTGCAACGTGTTCGTTGTTTACGCGCTGAATTTCTCATAACTGGGGGCCATCGCCGAGTGCCTGCCGGCTAACGGCCGGCGGCGCCTCCCGGACGCCCCCGTGCCCCCCGTGGGCCCCCCAGGGGGTGGTCCGGTGGCGCCCCGCGGCGCGGCGGTGACGGCCAGCCCGCGGCCGCCTCGCAGGCTGCGCTGGCGACTTTGTAGCGCAGAGAGCCTTGCAGCTGCCCTGCAGGCCCTCGGCCCCGTTCCGCACCTCTTGAGCCTTTTCCCTGCCAGGAATGTGATAACGAGTGAGGACGCACAGAGGGCCGGGGGATCGGCACCGGCGGACAAAACACTAAACGCGGTGCGAGTTTTGAGCTCCAGAGTCGCTAAACAGGACTCGAACCGAACGTGTGCACCCAGCCGGTCGGAGCCCCTGCGGGGTAGGCAGCCGCAGCCTCGCGACGCAGGCGTGTGCGGCGGCCTGCCTGCCCTCCGGGCGCCTTCTGCTGGTCTGGTCGCCGTGTCCTCCTCCCACGCGTGCGGGGCGCCCCGTGAGTGCGAGAGAGAGAGAGAGAGAGAGAGAGAGAGAGAGAGAGAGAGAGAGAGAGAGAGAGAGAGAGAGAGAGAGAGAGAGAGAGAGAGAGAGAGAGAGAGAGAGAGAGGGAGAGAGAGAGAGAGAGAGAGCAGGGCGCGGTGCGTGCGCGGTGCTGCAGGGTTACTGCTAATGCCAAGGCCGCCCGATCGGCCTTTATTTCGGTCTTTTTGCCGCCGCAGCCTCCATCACGGCCGGCCGGCCCGGGGTGCTCACTGGTCATTTCGCCACGGGGCGGTGGCCGAAGCATCGCGACGACGCACTGTGGGCCAGAAGACCGGTGGAGGCGGTCACAATCCCGGACTGATTTTGAGCTCCGGAGTCGCTGACCAGGACTGGAACTGAACGTGTGACTCCACCAATGGATTGCTCTCCGAACGAGGAATCCAATGGTGGGGTCACACGTTTGGTTCGAGTCCTGTCCAGCGACTGAGCTCAAAATTCATCAAGAGTTTTAGCCGTCTGCGCCGATCCTCTGGTCCACTGTGCGACGCTCGGCCAAAAGCATGACTGACGCTGATGAACTCGGGCCGAGAAAAGGAACAAAAAATAAAAAACAAAAAAGGAGTCATCTCAGGTGCGCGCGCATGGATGATGTGATGAGGGACTTTTTTTTTCTTCAACGCAGTGGTGGTAGTTGGCTCCTTTTTCGCAACGCCACGTCCGCGGCGCCATTTAATTATGAACCCCGCCGACCCCCGCCTTCAACTACCGCGGCCCGCGGGCTGGAAACGCGCAGGAAGACTGTCTGCTTTATAATTTGAAAAAAAAAAAAAAAAAAAAAAAAAATCCGCCCAAAAAAAAAAAAAAAAAAAATAAATAAAAATTCCAATGCTTATGCATTGCGTGGTGTTCCGCTAATTTAAAAAATAGTTGCGAAAGTAGTTTTTTATTGCCAACCAGGCATGGGCAGGAAAGTAAAGTAAAGTACCGCGGTACCAGGTGGTACAGGTGGTATAGGCGTCGGTTCCCGGTACCGGGGTCGACGGATCGAGTCCCACTTTTTCTCAACATTTTTCGAATGACCCGCTCACTGCGGCTCCATCCCTGCCGCGTCTAGAGCCCGGCTGACGCCGCATCCACCATGAGCCGTGGTGGCTGAGATCGCTAAGGCGTCGGACTTGAATAGTAAGGTCCGGGGATCAAATCCCAACATTTCAATACATTTTACGACTGCCTCCCTCATCCCAATACGACTCAAACCCGTCGTCCGACACTCGGCAGACGTGCAGTCGTGATAGCGTAGTGGTCTGGATCATTTGTCGTCCACTATGCTTGGGTGTCTAAAAAGCAGTCCGCTTCGGCGGATTGGCCTCGGCACTGGTTCGATCCCCGGTCGTTCCAGCCACTCGCAATTGGTCGCGAGTGGGTCCATTCTGATTCGTCGGTTTGGAGTTGATAAGTCCTTTGAAGCTGGCCCTTCACACTGCATGTTCGGTAGAGAGCGCCGGACAGCGGGGGTACCACTGTGGGTACCACTGACCACCCCGCGAAAACCAAAGGCTCTCAACCCCCGCCCTTCACCCGGCCCACATCAGATGAGAACCCCTGGGGTCGCCGCCTGGAATGCACCGGTTCCCCCGATCCACCGAAGTTGCAGGCGGTCCTCCCTACTGTGTGGGGAGGTGGGAGAAGGGCCCCCATTTTTTCTTCTTTTTTTTTCCTCCAAGTTCTTTTGTTGGATGCGCCGCTGTACAGCGGTTTGCAGCGCATGAAGTCCGTGGTACCCGTGGGTACGTCAAGTACCGTCGGTGCTTTCGAAGGTTGAAGTCAACGATAGTATCGTTGAAGTCAACGATAGTATCGTTGAGGTCAACGATAATATCGTTGTGACATGTCACGAACATGTCACTGACATGTCGTAAGTCACGACGGTGGAATAAAAAAGAGAAATTTCGGTCAAATGCAATAGGGGCTCCTGTCGGAACCCCTAAAAACAAACGAAAAACTAGTAGCTGTGTTTTAGTGCCGCGTGGACAGCGGGGCTTAGAAATTGGAATCGATAGAAAGTATCACTCGGCCGGAAGCAAGAGCCTGAGGTAAAAGGAGGAGAGGAGAGGGGGGGGGGGGTTGCCGTAAATGTAGTGTACCGAACCGAGGAGCAGCCGAGCATGATGAACGACGCGAGCACGCCCCGCCCGGCCCGCCCGGCCCGCCCAGCCCAAACAAGCTATACTTCCTGTCAACCTTTATTCCCAGGAGATAATGAACTTGGCCCAATTGTTTGGCCAGCCGTTTGCCCATTCCACCGGCTGCTGCTGCGGGTAGACCTGCCGCACAGTGGGCCAGAAAACCGGCACAGGTGGCCAAAACTCCTTACCCTTTTTTAACCTCAGAGTCGCTAAACAGAAATCGAACCGAACGCGTGACTCCACCAATGGATTCCTCGTTCGGAGAGCAATCCATTGGTGGGGTCACACGTTCGGTTCGAGTCCCATTTAGCGACCCCTAGAGCTTAAAACCCGTCCAGAATTTTGACCGGCTTTACCCGTCCTCTGGCCCACTGTGTGCCGCCATGCCCCGCCTGCGGAGCGACAGAGACGGATATACTCTCAGTTCTGCGCATGTGAGCCTCAGGGCAGTCAGAGCGTGTGTGTGTGTGTGTGTGTGCGCGCTTAGCGGCGAAAGTGAATACGATGTGTTGGGTAGGGGTGTAGCCGTGCTACTTTTTCCTTGACCTCAAACTTGACGTCAAAGTCCGAGGATGTGACTCACGACGGGCGGTAAGTCACAAGAAAGCCCTGCGGAAAACAACAACAACAACAACAACAACAACAACAACAACAACAACAAGAAAAACAGAAGGGTGAAGCGCACACGCCCCAGCGAGGCCCCGGCCCGGACGCCTCGTTACCCACGCCGTTTTTTTTCTTTCCCGTCAATTTCCGAATCATTCCGCGTTTACAGTGCCGAAAACGCGGCGGCGTGCCAGCGAGGAGGCGCCGCCGTGGGTCCCCGCCGTGGGCCCTGGTGAGCAGGCAGAAGTGAAACAAGGCCCTGCTGGTCCTTGACCCTGACGAGTCATCCTGGCGTCGCGACGCCGCCCGCTGCAGCGCCGCCTCGGCTCGGCTCCACCCGCCGCTCCTGGCGCGGCTGGACTCGGCTCCGGCGCGGCTCGGCTCGGCACCGCGGCTCGGCGCTGCAGGACGCTGCCGCCATCCGTCCCCATCGGACTCCGTCGCACAGTGGGCCAGAAGACCGGCAGGCGGCCAAAACTCTAGACGTGTTTTGAGCTCCAGAGTCGCTGAATAGGACTTTAACCGAAAATGTGACCGAACCATAGGATTCCTCGTTCGGAGAGCAAATCCATTGGTGGGGTCACGCGTACATGCATTGCTTTCCGCAACGAGGAATCCATTGGTGGGGTCACACGTTCAATTCGAGTCCTGTTTTGGAGCTCAAAACGCGTCTAGGGGTTTTGACCGCCTGCGGCCCACTGTGCTCCCTGACGTCCCTGACAACGCAGCGGAAATCAAGAACGGCGCTGCCAACAGCCTCGTTCTATGGCGCGCGGCACCCTCGCAGGGCTGCCAACCTGACGACGTTGCGGCAGCGCGTTTGACGGCCCGATATATTTGACGAGGGAGCGTTGGCCAACCCGCCGCCGGGAAGACGACCGTCATACATGACGCGCGCCCTGCTGCGCTGCCATAGCAGGCCTTCCTGTGACGAAACGTGGACAGTTTATATTCTCTGACCGGAAAACCAAGACCGTTCTCGCGGTCGAGCGTCTTTGCAGGTACGCCTAGTGGCCATAAGGCGGCAGTGGACCCTCGACCGAGAGAACACAGAGGTCTTCGTTTTCTGGTCAGAGTCTTAGTTTAGTGTCACTTTCCGCGTCTGGCTTCGAAAACACAGCAGTGTCGTCGCTGAGAGGGGAGGGGGTGTAATGAAATCCCAGTATCTGATGGTACTGCAAAGCACCCCGTGCTGGTGTGACTCCACATGAGCCAAGGGGGGGCGGGGAGGGGGGAGGGCACAGTGGGAGCACCGCGACGCGCAGCGCGCAGCCAAGCGCCAAGGTGAACGACCGGTTCAGTCCGCCGGCCGGGGACTCTAGAGGGCAGGCATAGCGCAGCTCGGCGTGGCTTGGTAGCGCAGCGTGGCGTCCCACCTTACCGGCTTTACAGGCCTTACAGTCCCTACAACCGCTCTAAATGCAATAACATTCCAGGGCAGGAAAAAAAAACAAGTTGTAAACGGTTGAACCGCGTTACTACTGCACCCGTTCCAATTAGGAAGCAGTTTCAGCCGAAACGGCCGGGGGCGTCGCACAGTAGGCCAGAAGACCGGTGGAGGCGGTCAAAACCGCGGACGCGTTTTGTGCTCGAGTTTCGCTAAACAGGACTCGAACCGAACCGACCGGACGAGTGACCCCACCAATGGACTGCTCTCCGAACGAGGAATCCATTGGTGGGGTCAAACGTTCAGTCTGAGTCCTCTCAACCGACTCTCGTCTAGAGTTTTGGCCGCCTGCGCAGGTCTTTTGGCCCACTGTGCGTCGCGGACGTGGCCGCGCTGCCGTGCTGCAGGGGGAGGAGGAGGAAGCGCCCCGCGAAGCGTCCTTGTTTGCGAAACACTCGTCCGGGCGGCGCGACGCGGCGACACGTTCCATTCCAGAAAAACAAACGGTCGCCATGGCCGCGTCGTGTGCACCAAGTGTGCTCACGAATGAATGCGCGCCGGCGTGTCTCTCTCTCTCTCTCTCTCTCTCTCTCTCTCCCTCTCTCTCTCTCTCTCTCTCCGTTTGCATTTATTGGCGAGCGTGTTTACGAAACGTCATGAAGTACAGTCCGTCCGTGCAGGCCGTGCTGGGCCGGCCAAGGTTGTCGGTCGGAGGGCCTCACCGCGTGCTTCGCGGAAGCCTTCACCAACTCGACGGCGGCGTGCTCCACGGCGTGCTTCACGGCGCACAGTGGACCAGAAGACCAGCGCCGGCGACCAAAACTCCACACGCCTTTTCACCTGCAGAGTCAACCCCCGCGCGAGGAACCAGAACCTCACTTGGAAGCGGCCAGCGCGCAACGCCGCGAAGCACAACAAGAACTACACGCGAAGCGGCCACTCTCGCAGCAACTGGCGCGCGAAAACACCGGCCTGAAAATTGAAAACAGCGCGCCGCGGCCGCATGCCGCGTAGGAATCCGATGGTGACGCTGGCGGTGGAATGGACCGCGGCGACCAGTCGATAGGGCGCTGGCATGCGGCCACTGCGGCCGGCCGGCAGGGCAGGGCTGGGCGCGGAGATGGCCGACGCCGCTGGCAGCAGCTGCAGATCATTTTCTGTATACCGCCGCGAATCTAGAATCCAGCTGACGCACAGTGGGCCAGAGAACCGGCGCAGTGGGGCCAAAACTCTTGACGCGTTTTGAGCTCCAGAGTCGCTAAATTGTGACCACACCGATGAATTGCTCTTCGAACGAGGAATCTATCGGTGGGGTCACACGTTCGCCTCACTTTTCCCACACACTTTTTGTTTTACCCACACACTTTTTATTTATCGCACACTTTTTTATTTTTCTCACACACTTTTTATTTTTGGTTCAAGTCCCATGCAGCGACTGAGCTCAAAACTTGTCTGAGATTTTGACAGCTGCCACCGGTCTCCTGGTCCACTGTGTGTGTGACGGAAAACGGGGCCGACGACGCGGAGCCGATTCAGCTCCGTGAGAGGCTTGGGGAACGAAAAACGGGGGCTGACTTTTTATTGTTTTTACTCTACGTATATAATGTACGCGCTGTGCCGTCGTATGGTCCGGAGATCTGCTCGATCGTGCGCGGCTTCTTTTGCCGAGACTCCTCCCTTCCCGCCCCGTCGGCCCGTCCGGACTATAAGCGCGTCCCGAGAAATAATGCCATTAGCGCTGCGTCGGTTGCGCACTGCAGGTGTGTGGCGGCCGCGCCCCGCCCCGCCACGCCACGCCCCGCCACGCCCCGCCCCGCCACGCCCCTCTGGGCTGCGATTAACACTTATCCCGATGGGTTGCCGCAAGAGGGACCAGGCTGCCCGCGGCTCCAAATCTTGACCGGGGCAACAAAAACTTTTAAGACGACTGACCGGCGGATCTTTGTTTGGTTTCCCAAGCAGGCGGGGGTGGGGCGGGGCGGGGCGGTGGTGAACCGGCGTGAGTTACTCCGCACGCCCTGCCGCGCCTCGCCGACAGAATGAAAAGGCGACCTAGTATTTGGCTAACACTTGATCAAACACGAGCGATTAGAAGATCGTGACTGCCAGGAATGAGGCTGAAGCGCGGCGTACACGGTGCGCACCACAGTGGGCTGGGGCGAATAGCGCGCGGCGGGCGTTGACGTGGCGACGACGAACCAACTCGAACCGCACGAGTGACCCCACCGATGGATTGCTCTCCGGACGAGGAATCCATTGGTGGGGTCACACGTTCGGTTCGAGTCCCATTTAGCGACTCTGAGACCGCGTCCAGAGTTTTGGCCGCCTGGGCCGGTCTTTTGGCCCACAGTGCGACGCCACCCCGCCGCCCCCGCGTCAAAGGTGCCGATGGAGCCCTGCAGGGCGCCGCGGTGGCCGGCGGTCCCGGCGGTCCCGGCGGTGCCGTTATGTAGTTGACCATAGCGCACCGCTCCGTGATGTGGCACTGCACGGCGTCGCGTGGGACCGTCCCCAGGACCGCGACGGCTCGACCGCAGGGCACAGCCGCGACTGCCGCGCAGTGGGCCAGAAGACCGGCGGAGGCGGCCAAAAGTCCAGACGCGTTTTGAGCTCCAGAGTCGGTAAATGGGACTCGAACCGAACGTGTGACCCAACCGTTGGATTGCTCTCTGGACGAGGAATCCATTGGTTGGGTCACACGTTCGGTTCGAGTCTCATGTAGCGACTCTAGAGCTCAAAACGCGCCCGAGATTTTGACTGTCTCCACCGGTCTCCTGGCCCACTGTGTGCCGCCGCCGGGGCCACCACCAGCACCGCCGGCCGGACCTGCCGCGTTCCGTTTTCCGTTTCCGGGAATAAAGGCGTATTTTGCTTAAGGAGCTTGAAGCCTCGCGCGGAGCCCCGTTGTGCGGTTAGCCGGACCGCGTGTCCGAAAAAAAAAATGTCACTTAACACCAAAACAGCCCGGAGACACTCATAAAAAATCCAATAATTTGGACCTTTGTTTTTGACACGGGGACAGGCCTAACTGGAGCCAAACCCAGAGAAAATATCTGGGTCTATTTTTTCCCCCCGTTGAGTCACCAGCATAGCAGTCCGCAAGAAGAAATATTTCGCGGACTTTTAAAAAGTAAATACTTTTTTTTGCCTCTCGGGCGTGCTGACCAGCGACTGCCGCTGCCAATGACGCCACGCTTCTGACGGATTGCCCATTCCGGAGGTGCCGCCGCTGGCTGCCGCTGGCCGCCGCGGCCGCCTTTGTTTCCGTGTAAAAGTCAAGCCATGTCGGCGAGGTGCAATCGAAGCGTCTTAAAAGACGGACAAAAAAAAAGGGCGAGAAATGGCCGAATGGCCGTGTGGGCAGTTGCAGTGTGACGCAAGGCGGTGTGCAGTGGTGTGCGCGCTGCCCGACTAGCGCGGCCAGGTAACGGCCTAACGGGCGCCTCTAGCACACTCATTCCGAGAGACGTTTTTCGTCGCTCTGTCTCTCTCGCACCCGTACGGGACGCCCCACGAGGGCGAGAGAGAAAAAAAACGGCTCTCGCGGAATCAGTCTCCAGAATGACACTTTGTGCCAGTTTATTGCGCGCTAAAAAAAAATGCAATCTGGCGAGGCGAGCACGCGGCAGGAAGAAGGGGCGGGAAGGGCACAGTGGGCCAGAAGGCCTGGAGTGGCGGTCAAAATCACGGACGTGTTTTGAGCTCCAGAGTCGCTATAAGGAACTTGAACCGAACGTGTGACCCCACCAATGGATTGCTCTCCGAACGAGGAATCGATTAGTGGGGTCACACTTGCGGTTCAAGTCCTGTTTAGCGACTAGCTCGCAACGCGTCTCGAGTTTTGACCGCCTGCGCCGGTCTTCTAGCCCACTGTGCACCAGACCCCTTCCTCCTTACGTCGGGGCTGCCCTTTCTTTTTGTTCATACACCTGAAAAAGGCAGCGCGCCGCGCTGATAATAAAATGCTCTGTTAACTTCATCAAGTGAATAATAAGCGTCGTGTCGTTTTTTCCTCGCCCGCAGTGCATTTTACAGTACGACTCGGCACGCACGGCGCATGGCTTTACGACTTTGGTACTCCGGGGCCACGCCCGCGGCCGCTGCCAGTGTAGCTACTGGCTCTTTCTTTTTTTTCCGTCGAGCGCTGCGCGAGATGGACAGAGACACCAGGTGTCTTTTTTCCTGTCCCGTTTTTCGTCCAGGCCTCCGCGCACTGCCTCCGCGTGGCCCGGGCTGATGAATAGATGACAAGCCGTGGCATTCACCGCGCTCAATTATAAATCTCTCTCGCTGATTTGAAAGAATTAATGCGCTTTGTTTTATGGTCAGTTTTCTTTTTTTTTTATGGATCTACGCGCGGCACTACGGAGAACGCAGCGATGTACAGTAAGCTTTGTTTGCAAATGGGGACCGGCCCCGATACCCATGGCTACCCATTGGGTCGCGGACTGCGCCGCACTATGCGAGACGCCCCCGATGGGGTGCGCGGCACAGTGGACCGGAAGACCGACGGAGGCGGTCAAAGTCCTGGATGGGGCGCGCCGGGCGCTGGCCGCGGCGGCCAGATGCGCGCCCCGTTTCAAATCTTGTGCGCTTCCCGCTTCCCCGCCGCCGGCTTCGGTTCCTTCGGTGGCCGGCTAGTTTCCAGCCCGCGCCGCTAGGTGGCGCGCGCGCCTTGGGAGCGCTGGCAGCCTCGCAGCCAGCCGTGCGGACCCATGCCGGACCGAGCGACAGCGACAGGGCCAAGTGATTTGCTAGCAGCTCGCTCGCAGGGCCCACTTACAGTATCAAGTTTACACGTGTCGGGTGTGATTCGGCGAGAAACTCGACGAAGGAACCTAACCTAGTACATTGTCGGGTAGGCGGACCATGCTGCAGACCTAAAAAGCCGAACCTAAGCCAACTCACTAAGCTGGACCCAAGTCTACATTGTACATAAGTGCCGACTTTTCTCCGAGTGAATTGACTGGAATCGACTCGCTGTAAACTTTAGATCAAGGCCATAGCGCCCGTTTCCCCAGGTCTCTTGGTGCTTAGTGTCGTATAGTGGCGGGCCGGTTGGCAGTTCAAGGCGCGACTTGACTACGCTGTCCCCACCTTAGGAGCTTGCACTGTGGGCCAGATGAACGGCGCAGGCGGCCAAGACTGAAGACGCGTTTTGAGCTACCGAGTCTCTCAACGGGACTCGAACCAAAGGTGTGACTCCACCAAGGAGAGCAATCCTGGTGGGGTCACACGGTCGGTTCGAGTCCCATGTTAGCGACTCTGGAGCTCAAAACGCGTTTAGAGACCGCCTTCCTGGTCTTCTGGCCCACTGTGCCACGCCCAGCGCGATTGAACGCCTGAACGGTGACCATGCCGAACTTGCCATTTCTGCAGCTGCATTGGCTCGGCCCGCTGGCTGCGGCAGCTGCGGCAGCTGTGGCTGTGGGTGGCGGGCTGCGCTGCGCCGCTGCGCTCGCGGCGCGGTGGGGGCAAGGTTGCGCGAGTGGAGGGGGCGGGGCGGGGCGGGGTGGGGCGGGGAGGGGCGGCCGCCGCGTCGCGCGTCGCCCCGCCGCCGCCACACGCCGTAGTGCGGCCGAGGAGAGCGGACGTGGACCCCTCGCCCGTCGTCGCGAAGCGCCGCGCCTCTCCGTCGATCGTGTGTTCGCTCGCGCCGTGTGGCCGACGTACCCGCGCCGTGTTGTCGCTCCGTTCGCGCAGTGTGCCGTGCATGCGAGTGCGTGTGTGTGTGTGTGTGGGCCTGCGCGTTTTCAGTGCCGGTTTGCGATCAGGCCGCTATGGAAGTGAAGTGACCACCGCGTCCTGTTTCATTTTGGATCGTCGCACCGCCGTGCCTGCAGCCGTCTCTGGATACAGTGTGTGTGTGTGTGTGTGTGTGTGTGTGTGTGTGAGTTCGTGCCCGTGTGAGTCAGTGCGGACTTCCCTGCGCGTTGTCCAGTGTTGTGGCGGTGACCATGGCGGGCCGCGGACCCTGCCGTCCTCAGTGCAACTTGAAGACACCCAAGCTGGTGAACAAGGGTTGACGTTATCAGCCGACATAGACCCGGCGGGCAGTGACGCGGCCCGAGGCGATTGGACGAACTATCAGTGGCCAGGACTCTGAGGACTCTGGGGACTCAGTCACGATGCGGGAGGTGCTGAACCTGGTGTCCGGCGGCGGCGGCCCCGGCGGTGGCGGTCCCGGCACCGCGCTCAGCAGCAATAACAACAACGACACCAGTCTGGATAAAGGTGACGACGACGCCAACAACAACGACTACCTGGACGACAACGCCGCCGTGGGCACGGCGTCGACGGACGCGGCGGGGGAGATGGCCACCGCCGCCGTCAAGATGCTCAGCTCCCAGCCCGGCTACCTGGAGCTGAGCGAGGAGCGCGCCAAGGAGCTGCTCTCGGAGCGCCCCATCGAGGAGCTGTTCGAGGTGGAGGACCAACCCTTTGCAAGGTGAGTCTTCCAGGAACACGGCGTCCTGTGTCCCACTCGCCGTGCATGCAGACTTATCATTTCATTGTCGCCGCGGTGCACAGAGGGCCCTTTGTCCTGTGCGCAGTGCGCTTGGCTTGAACACGCCAACCCGCCGCGCCAACGTAGAGGTGCCTGTTTGGCGAACGCTCCACAGTGGGCCAGCAGAAGACGGCGCAGGCGGCCAAAACTCCACTCGCGTTTTGAGCTCTAGAGTCGCTAAACAGGACTCGAACGGAACGTTTGACCCCATCAATGGATTCCTCGTTCGTCGAGCAATCCATTGGGTAGGGTCACAGTGCGGTTCTAGTCCCGCGACTCGGCGGAGCTCAAACCGCGTCTAGATTTCTGACCCGCTGAGTGCGCTCGCTTCGATTTCCTCCTTTTTTTCTGACGCAGGAGGAAAATGTCGTGCAGTTTTGTTATTTCGCGCTGTTATCTGGCGCTCTTCCGGCGGAGAGGTGTATGTGCGACGATGACGCACCGCGCTCAAGTTGGCAGACTGATTCCGCCAGTCGCCCTGCCTCTCTCTCACACTGCTAGGGGCGGCCCCCGGGGGTGCGAGAGGGACAGCTTGCTGCCGAAGCGGCGCGGTCGGTCGGTATCTCGTCGCTGGGCCAGGTCGCGGCCAGACAATGGATCGCCGCCGGTTTGACACCCGGTGACTACTGTCTTTAATTTGCGCGTTGTTGATCGCACCGTTCCCCTTCCGCGCGATAGCCCGGCCCTCACAAACAAAGACTTGGGGGTCTCTATCAACACCGCACAGTGGGCGAGAAGACCGGCGCAGGCGGCCAAGACCCTAGACGCGTTTTGATCTCTCGAGTTGCTGAACAGCCTTCGACCTCACCAATGGATTCCTCGTTCGGAGAGCAATCCGTTGGTGGGGTCACACGTTCGGTCTGAAGCCTGTTCAGCGAGTCTGGCTGCCTGCGCCGGTCTTGCCCGGTCCGGCCGAGCCTGACGGCGATGACCGGTGGAATAGCCGCGCGACCCACACGCTGCACACGAGATCAGCCCTGCGCTACGGCCTACCGGGCAGATTGCTTCTTATCTCGGTGCAGCATATTGATTGCCGCACAGCGGCGATGATAGGGCGCATCAGACGACGCGCGCGCGCGCGCGTGTGTATGTGTTGATTTTTTCCCCGTGTGTGTACTAGTATTGCGGACTAGTCTCGATCGGCGTCAGTAACTGTGACTTAGCATTGACTGCCGATCGAGTGGCCAAGATGGCGACGACGGGTGTCTTGGTGGGGCGCCCGATCGCCATGGCACCACCAGCATGGGCAACAACGCAACGCCGTCGGCCACAACAGCTGCGCGGTCGATTTGCTGTGAATGCAGGGCGGCCCCAGCCAAAGCGGGCCATGCATGCGATGACAGGTGGGAGGGGGCCCACTCTGTGCACTCCACCAACATATGTGGCAAATACGCCAGAGATGTAGCACATTCCAGCTCATTCCCACAATCATTGTATTTGCGCAAAATTGTCCGTACAGTGGATCACTCCTTGCGGCGTGAACACAGATCTGGCGGGTTTGGAGTGCTCGAAACGTGCGGGCCGGCCGGCCGGTCAGGGCCCTGCGCGGGCCGCGGCCGCGCCCGCGGGCACAGTCCGCGCCGGGCCTGCAGTCCGCCGCGAGGACCCTGTTTAAGAAAGTGGCCTGTAGAAAGGAGGCCGGCGCGCTAAAGTGCCGCCACCCCCGCGTGGCTTAGCGGTCCGGCCCGGCGACGGCTCGAGGGCTTTGGGGCTTTAGGGCGCTTTAATCCGGCGTGCCGACCGATCGGCACACGCCGCCCTCGGCGTGTCCAGGGGGACTCGGCCGGCACGCTGCACAGTGGGCCAGAAGACCGGCGCCGGCGGCCAAAACCCAAGACGCGTTTTGGGCTCTATAGAGTCGCTAAATGGGACAGGAACCGAACAAGTGACCCCACCAATGGATTCCTCGTTCGGAGAGCAATCCATTGGTGGGGTCACACGTTCGGTTCGAGTGCTATATTTGGCTACCCCGGGGGCTCAAAACGCCGCGTCCGGGATTTTGACCGCCGTCACCGGTCTTCTGGCCCACTGTGCGGCGCCACGCGCCAGCCAGCTGCAGCAGCGGACGCCGCGTGTTTCCGTGCGTTTCCATGCGTTCGCACACCGGGCTTCGCGTGCGAGGCGTGCCGCGTGCGCCTGCCTGCCCCTCCCCCGCACGACCACCGTGTCCGCGCGTAATTATATCGATCGTCGAGCTGTGTCGTTGTCTCTCTCTCTCTCTCTCTCTCTCTCTCTCTCTCTCTCTCTCTCTCTCTCTCTCTCTCTCTCTCTCTCTCTCTCTCTCTCTCTCTCTCTCGCCCCCCGGTACCACACAGTGGGCTGCGGCCGGAGACGCAGGCCGTAGCGGTCCTGCGACACTTTGTTCTGTTGGTCGTGGTCCGCGTGGTCGGCTTGGTCCGGCCGACCTTGGCAGGCCTTGCCCGCGGGCTGCTGCTGCCGCCGCGGGCTTATCGTTCCGCTAGTCTAAAAGGAAATAAAGTGCACTCGCCGCGCCGCGCCCCGGTGTCGTGACAAACTTCTCGCATTCCACTCGTTTTATTTGGTGTCGCGGCGTGGCACGGCACGGCCACGCGGCGTGTAGCGTCGCAGGGCCCAGCCGCAGGCCACAGTGGGCCAGAAGACCGGCGCACTGGCGGCCAAAATCCCAGACGCGTTTCGAGCTCCAGAGTCGCTAAACAGGACTCGAAACGAACACCGCTGAATTCCTCGTTCGAAGAGCAATCCATTGGTGGGGTCACACGTTCAGTTCGAGTCTTGTTCAGTGACTGGAGGTCAAAATACGTCCGGGACTTTGACCCCCTCCACCAGTCTTCCGGCCCACTGTGCAGCCCAGCCAGCAGCAGCAGTCAGTGACCGTTGGCAGCCATGTTCGTGACGACGACGACTTGGGCGACTCGGCGCAGCGCGCACCAACGAGTCCGTCGAGTCGGAAGGGAGTCGTCCAGGCGTGCACGACGCGGACCTGCACGCGCACGCAACGCACGCAGCCTGGCGATCGAAGGTCACGCGCGGGAGAGAGAGAGAGAGAGAGAGAGAGAGAGAGAGAGAGAGAGAGAGAGAGAGAGAGAGAGAGAGAGAGAGAGAGAGAGAGAGATGCACGGCACTGCATGACGCGGTTCTCGCCTCTCTGTGAGTGTGGCGCCGACGCCGCCCGCATTGCAGTCTAACGGCCGCACCGAGGCGCACTGCGGGGGAATGAGCGATAGCGGAGGGCCCGCAGGTCTCTCTCTCTCTGTCCCACTGTGCCGTGGGGGGTGCGAGAGACACGAACCGCGGCGCCGGTAGGGGGCCGGGGCCGCGGGGTGGGCCGGCCTGCCAGGCTGGGGGTGGCGCGGAGGTTCACGGCGGCGTCCGCGGCAAGGTCTGGATCGGCGGGGGGCGGGGGTGGCTTGCCAGCTCAAGGGTGGCCAAGGGTACACGAGGCAGCAAGCTTGGCTGCGCACGGTTGGCCTGAAGACCACAGCAGGCGGCCGCGTTTCGAGCTCCAGAGTCGCTAAACAGGACTCGGACCGTACGTGTGACCCCACCGAAGGTTTGCTCTCCGAACGAGGGGTGGGGTCACACCTTCGGTTCGATTTCTGTTCACTAGCGACTCTGCGCCGGTCTGCGGCCCGCTGCGCTGCGGCGTGCGATGCGCACCAGACCGAGCAGCGCGATGACGCACTTGTGTGAGAATTGACGATGTGTGAGTGAGTGTTCATGAGAGAAGCCCCGCTAACGCGGCGAGCCCTCTCGCTAATCCCGATTGTGACTGAGACTGAGCCAGCGCGGTGAATCGGGCCGGCCCAGCCGCCCGCCACCCGCATGCCGTGCTGCCAGGCCAGGCCCCGACAGGGAATGCTTTCGGACACGCCCCCGCCGCCAGCGGCGTGTCTTATTTTGAACGTCGCGCGCCCGATGGGCTTAGCGGGCGGTGCAAGGCGGCGGCCTTCCCCGGCCGTCGCGGCCGCCGCGCCGCTGACGGGATCCATCAACGCGGCGGAGTGGGGAGGCGCTGCTATCACTGATGAGGCTGTCGGGGGCGATATCGTGATGGATGGATTGCAGCGCGGCGACGCCGGCCCGGCGAGGTCAAGGCCCTGCGAACGAGCCGCCCTTCCAGCGCGCCCTACGCACGCGTGCCGCACGCCGGGCCACATGACTGGCGAGCAATCCATTGGTGGGGTCAAACGTTCGGTTCGAGTCCCATTCCACGACCCAGAAGCTCAAAACGCGTCCGGCCCACTGTGTGCCGTCAGCACAGGAAACGCATCAGACCGTCCGGACAAAAGTCCTCTGGGGTTTTTCCCATCGGTTTGGGTAGCACTCGGCTTCACAAGGTCCTAAACGGCAACATTGCGTAATGCGTGGACGACCCCTAACCGGCAACGCTTTGCAATCTGCAGTCCCTGCCGGACAGCGGCGCGACGGGCCGGCAGTGCGCGTTGGCTGGCAGTGTGTCAAATGGCGGGTCGGCGCCAGCGCGTGCCCCCAGCCTGCCCCAGCCTGCCCGTCCAGCCGCTGGTCCAGCGGGCCGTCCAGGCCGTGCCGGCGGCGGGCGCCGCGCCGCGGTGTTCCTTCCGCGTGCTCTTTCGCAACTGTGTTGTTGCTGTCGTCACACGCGGCGGCGCCACGAGCCTGCCCTCCTGCCTGCCCGCCCGCCGGCCTGCCTGCGTGGCCGTCCCGTTCCGAGCACCATTTTTCAGGCGGGTCACACAGCGGCGCGGCTCGGCGCGTTGGTGGCGGCTCTGCCTGGCTCTGGCGTCGGTTTGGTATGCGCGCGCACGGTGCGGTTTCCCCGCGTCGTCGACGTCCGTGGGCCAGGGCGGCGAGGCACACTGGGCCAGAGGACCGGCGCCGGCTCAGGACGCGTTTCGAGCTCCTGAGGCTGTAAACAGGACTCGAACCGAACGTGTGACCCCACCAGTTGATAACTCTCCGACAGACGAGGAATCTATTGGTGGGGGTCACACGTTCGGTTCGAGGCTCTCTTTGTTACTCTGCAGCTCAAAACGCGTCTGAAGTCCTGGCCGCCGGCGCCGCTCTTCTGGCCCACTGTGAGGCGGCGAGACGGCACGCCGGCGCGGCGGCTTGGAAATTGCCACACGGCCGGTGCAGCAACGGTAACGGGGCTGCCAGTGTGTTTCGGCGGTGCCCCTCGCCCTGGTCGCGGTGCTGGCAGGTGTGTGTGGGGGGCGGGGCCCAGGCGGGGCCCAGGCGGGGCCCAGGCGGGGCCCAGGCGGGGCCCCGAAAGGGACGGTCCGAGCGGTCCGAGCCCAACGGCCGAGCGGTCCCAAAGTCATCCGACACACGGTTTCGGCACGCCACACTATAATCCGATCTGCAGGGCGAGTCTTTGCGTCCCCGACGACGGTAAAGCGGTGAAGGGCGGCCGTCGCGGTCGTCGTGCACCTCCCCGATGATGTCTCTGGCCGTGGTCTGCGCGTCCGGCCGTGCGTCACCGTTAGTTCCTCTCGCCCTGCGCGGCCTGCCCGGCCGCGCGCGGACACGCACACCGCTACACTGCAAACACAGGCCAAGTCTGGCTGCGGTGCCGGCCAAAAGTGTGTGTGTGTGTCCACGTGTGGCTGCGGCTATAGGCTTAGCAGGGGGATGTGATGGGGGAGCCAAAACGCGCACAGTGGGCCAGAAAACCGGTGCAAGCGGCCAAAACGCTAGACGCGTTTTGAGCTCCAGGGTCGCTAAATGGGACTCGAACCCAACGTGTGACCCCACCAATGGATTCCTCGTTCGGAGAACAATCCATTGGTGGGGTCACACGTTCGGTTCGAGTCCTGCTCCGGAGCTCAAACCGCGTCCTTGGCCGCCTGCCGGTCCTCTAGCCCACTGTGACGCGCCCTCTGCGCTGCCGGGTGTCTTGACGGCGCGGCGCCGGGTGTGGGCGGTGCGTGGGCGGTGCCGGCCGCCACGTGGTGGATGCGCCTCGCCGTGCCGCGCACAGCGGGCCGCGCTCCCAGTTCTCACGACCGTTCGGGAAGGGCTCGGCGTCGCGACGCTCGGCGGGCCAGGCAGTCAGGGCGGCCCGCGCCGGCCGGGCGTCGCGACGCGGCGTAGCGTGGCGACGAGGGGCAGGGGGAATATGTTTATAAGAAGTCATTGACCGAATGATGCGAAGGGACGTAGGGCCCCCGCCCCGCCCCGCCCCGCCGCGGCGAATGTGCCCCGCGTCTCCTATTCCGCACGAGTGAGCGAAGCATTGTCTATTAGAGCCTATTGTCCGATCCGGGCAGAGCGCGGCCGGGCCGCCGGGGCCGCCCGGCTGGCGCGATGCCGCGGATGCTCGTGGAAATCATATAATGAATCTCAATTACCAATTTGGGCCCTCCTTGTTCCGGCTGGGTAAGTTGATTAATTAATATGGTTGTCATGGGGACTGTACGGCCGGCCGGCCGGAGCCGGGGGGGGGGGGACTCCGGGTTTTACAATTTTTCTGCATCGCTGGTGGCAGGACGAGTACTAGTTTTTCGGTGCTTTTTTTTTTACCTGAGTCGCGGTGTGAGTCCTGCACCGGCCACCAGGCCACCGCTACGGCGCGGTCGGTACCTTCGGCACACAAGGCGGCGCTGCGCGGTGCAGTCTGTGTCAACTTGACCCCCTTCGGCAGGCACTCCTAATTGAGTTATTACCGTTGCGACGAGTTCGCGCCGTGGCGGGGTGGGGCGGGGCGGGGCGGGGTGGGGCGTCGTTTTCATTTACGTCTCCTCCGCTCCTCAATTTAAACTCGTGACGCAAGTCTCTAGGCCCGTATCAGTGCTGCCCGTCGAGGCCGTCGTCGAGGAGACTGCTGTGCGCGGCAGGTAAAGCCTCTCCAACTGCTTGGCGAAAAAAAAAAGAAGAGCGAAGAAAGGAAAGAAAGATTGCGAATCTGGATCAAATCTGAGCGGCCTTACCTGTAGTGATAAGTGCAATCCAGTCAAGGAGTCGTATTTTTTTTTTATGGAATTTTTGCTTTTGCTGTTGGTCGGCACAAGAGGTCCATCAAAGAATGCCGACCCGGCGGCCGACCTGCGCAAGGTTCGTGGTGTCATTTGTTGTAACGCCGCCGGTCAGGGAAATTGGTTCGTGGAGTGGGGGTGGGGGGTGGCTTACGGGGTTATGTGGGACAGTGGCCAGCAAAGACCGAGGGGCTGCCCAACTATTTACGACAATGCTGCCCCCATTAGACACCCCCGCCTTCAATTGGAGAACCTTCCCCCTCCCCCGCCGCTTGTTACAATAACCTCCGTCCGCGCGCGCGGGTCCCTCATTTACATCAAGTCAGCCCAGATTTAGGATGGCGGAGTTCTGTTGGTAGTGATGCCGCACCCGGACTCGATATGCTCGCGACTCCAATGTTTTTGCCTTGTTGTTGTTGTTGTTTTGTTCTGTTCTGCCGGCTGTTGTTGTTGTTGTTGTTGTTGGCGGTCCGGGGGCGTCTCGCCGTGTTCTGCGGACTCATGGACCCCCAGGACCACCAAGCACTAGGCACCGGCACCATAAAAAGACCCCCCGCCGGAGGAAGTGACGCGCGCCTTTTGCGGAACTTTGTCGGCGGCCGCGTTTTAATCTTCGGGAAACGTCATAATTCTGGCGATGAGGCGATGAGTCGCATGAAGGGCAGCGCCGCACAGTGGGCCAGAAGACTGTTGAGGCGGCCAAAACTCTGAACGGGTTTTGAGGTCCAGAGTCGCTACAATTTGGACTCAGATCGAACATGTGACCCCCACCAGTAGATTGCTTTTTGAACGAGAAATCCATCGGTGGGTCTTCTGGCCCCTCCACCTTCTTCTCTTTCTTCTTGTTCTCGTCACCATTTAGGAACGAAATCTCACAGTTCTCATCTCCGGCCGCGGTGGCGGCGGCGCGGTGTTCGCGCATCACAGCTGCTGTAGGTTTACGACAATCGCCTTGTCGTTGTGGTCGCCGTGTGTCGTTCGCCCCGCGGTGCTTTCGTGCCTCCGTCTCTCTCGCACACACGACCCACACGAGTGCGAGAGAGACAGAGCGACGGAGCAAGTGTTTGGAATCAGGTACATACTACTATTCCCCCGCGGTGATGACTCTATCCACTCTCTCTCTCTCTCGCTGTGTGCTTGCGACCCTGGCCTGCTCCGCATTTGGGTCTTCCACGGCGTTCACGGCGTCGCGCGCTGTGGGAACGGCGGGGCGAAAGTGGGAGGGAATATGCTGCAGTGTGTCGTGGCGCCCGCAGGAGAGAGAGGGAGAGGGAGGGAGGGAAACGTCACAAAAGGCAACACTGTTACCCCCCAAAAAATATCGGAAAAATTCTAAAAACTTGTTGGTAAAAAAAAATCTGCCCCTGATCCGAAGACAGTTAAAAAAAAAAACTCTAATGTTTGTATTTTGTATGATACATTTCCCTCAGGTTTTACAAAAAAAAAATTTAAAAAAAATAAAGAAATATTGTGAAACGGTGCCTTTTGAAGTTCCCGACCGAGCTTCAAAACACTCTTTCCAGGATTTCCTCTTTCATTTTTTTCACAGTGGATTGCAAGCAGCTCGTCTTCTCCCGGCTCGTCCTGGGAAAAGCGTTGAAGCAGGTGGATTCCGCAACCACCGCCGCCGTGGTGGTGGCATACACATCGCACACCTGTCACACGGCTTTTGGCTCCAGAAAACGCGAAAAGGGGCTCACCGGCTCTTTAATTCATTTTTTTTCGCTGTACCTGTGTGTCAGCTACATAAACTCAAGGTCTTTTCTTGGGCCGCGAGGAATAAGCCGCATTCAATCATGGATTCTTCTTGCCGCCCTCCCGCCTTCCCCTAAACAAAAGAAGAAGAAGAAGAAGAAGAAGAAGAAGAAGAAGAAGAAGAAGAAGAAGAAGAAGAAGAAGAAGAAGAAGAAGAGCCAAGCAGTGTGTGTGTGGGTGGTTCCTTTCATTTGCCGCTCATCGTGCGAAATGTGTTGTGGATCTCAAGCTGTGTTGATGGCGGTCATCACATCTTCCTAGAAGGGCTGAAGTCAGGTGAGCCGAGCCCTGCGCAGGTAATCACTTTACAGCCGGGTCGTCACGGGGCTGAGGGTGGCCAGGCAATAGGCGACACTTATACCTCTGTCCTCTGTCGGCTTGGAGTGTTGTTCAACCACCCTCAGCCTTCGGGTCCTTCGGGTCCTTCGGGGTGCACCACGATGGCCGAACGCCGCAGCCCCTCCCTTGTCTCACTTGTCCCCCGAGTTTCCCTTTTCTGTTTTACTTTTACTTTTTTGTTTTATTTCGACGCCGGTCAAAGGTGTGCGGGGAAAGTGCGTGCGCACCGCACAGAGGTGGCGGTGGTTGATTCGGCGGGTGAGGCGCTGCTGTCGTGTTGTCACCGGCCGCCGCCGTCGACGTGTTTATGGCTGATGCCTGCCTGTCTGACTGGAGTGCCTGGAGGTGCCTGGAGACCTGCAGGATGGCGGGGGTCATTGTCAGTGTCAAGAATGCCTCTCTGGAGGACTGCAAAGACTGTGCACGCAGAAACACCGCCCCCCCCCCCCCTCGACACCTCTGCGCACATGAGACGCACAGTGGGCCAGAAGACCGGCCCATACGTCCATACATAGCAGGAATGCGCGTGAATCGCATAGTGTAGGAGAAAGAGGGGGGAGGGGGGGGGGGCGCGGACGGCGACCTGCGTCCCGCGCTTGTTGATGTGGCTGCCGAAATAAAGGCGCGCGCTGGACAGACGAAAACAAACGGAACGCGCGGACAGTGTGTATGCGTGTGTGCGTGTGCATGTGTGCGCGTTTGCTCTCGCGCGCGCGACGTGTGTGTGTGTGTGTACATGCGCGCCCTCGGTGCACTGACCCTGCAGTCGTGCCAGCTGCGCTGCGCCGCGCCGCGTCGGCCGGAGTGGCGTGAGGGTCTCCTTCAAAGGGAAGTGTGTGCGGACGACCTGCGGGGTTCAAATCGAACGAGGCGGAGTGCAGTACGTACCTCAGCGCTGCTCCCACACTCGCAGCGGCACAACACGGCTATAAATGTCGTCGTTTCCCCCCTTTTTTTTCGGGACGCGCGCGCGCACACCCGCGAAAATTGCTCAAGACGGAAGTCGCCTTGCCGTGTGTGACAACTGGTGTTGTGTTTTTTTTTTGTTTTTTTGCTGGTGCTGCTTTGGCGAGGAGGGCTTTACGACCATTTGCACCATCCCGTTTCCGCCGCTTGCAGTGCATGCACAGTGGGCCAGAAGACTGGCGCAGGGGGCAAAAACTCTGAGCTCCAGAGTCGCTAAATGAGACTCGAACCCAACGTGGGACCCCACCAATGGATTCCTCGTTTTGGAGAGCAACCCATAGGTGGGGTCCTACGTTCGGTTCGAGTCCTTCGCGACTCTGGAGGTCAAAACGCGTCTTCTGGCCCACTGTGCAGTGCCTGCAGTGCCTGCACTGTGCATCGCGATGCGTTGCGCCTTTTTACTGCCGGACGCCCCCATGGCGGGGCCCTCCACTTGCAGGGCATGGCCCTGCGGCCCTACGGGGCCCTTGACGGCCTCGCGGTGCTGCCAAGTTCATGTCTACCCTGTCAGCAAACACGCTGTGAATTTGTTTTTATTTTTCCCTCGGTCCGGGGTGGGGCGCGGGTCGGTGCGTCTGGCGTGGGACTGTGTCCCTCGACCGGAACATGCCGTGCCGGGCATTGCAGGCCGTGCATTGCACACAGCCGTTTTAATTGTGAGAAAAAGGGGGCGCGGGGCGCGTTGTCGGGCCCTCCGCAGGAAATGCGTCCGAGTGAAGCTCGCTGCGTTTGCATTCGCTTCTCCAGCGGACGGATGGACGCGCCGGCCGAACAGTGGGCCAGAAGACCGGCGCAGGCGGTCGAAATCCCGGACGGATCTCGAGCTCCAGAGTCGCTTAATGGGACTCGGCCCGAACGTGTGACCCCACCATTGGGTTGCTCTCCAGACGAGGAAACTATTGGTGGGGTCACACGTTCGGTTCGAGTCCCATTTAGCGACTCTGCGCCGGTCTTCCGGCGTGCCTCGCCGGCTTGGCGCTGCAAGTGCACGAGCACCGCGAGGCTCGCGGGGAGATGCGCGCCGAACACACGTAACTTCTCGCGACGTTCATGTCGGAGTCTTCGGCTCGCGGTGCCGCGCGCTGCAAGGCACCTGTTTAGTGCGGCCATCCCCACCTGCACCGCCACCTGCCCCGGGGCCCCGCTGCACCGCGCTGCACCTGCAGCTGCCGCGGCCTGGGGCGGGGCGGGGCGGGGCGGCGTGGCACTCTCTACGCCCGCTCCTAGGTATACGTCATTACCCAACAGGCCATGTATGTTGTACACAAATTTAATAATTACAATCATGAGATAGGGGAATTGAAATGCAGCGCGTAACTTTACAAAATTACATCATCCCTCGCGCGCTGTGTGTGTGTGTGTGTGCGCGTGCGCGCCCGCCTCATGTGCTTTGCGTTGTGTGTGCGCGTGTGTCCCGCTCCAGGGGGGATAGGGCCTTGAAACCAGATCCGCGGATGTTTGCCGCTACCGCGCAATTTAATGGCCCCATAATGAGTCACATGGCGTCATACACGCCATCACTGCCACCGCCGCCGCCTGTGTTTGTAAGCGAGGTTTTCAATCAAGATGATCGTGGTGACCTTTTGCCGTAGCAGTGAGATGGAGACGAATCGGGGGCCCCGGAACGCGCTCGAACGCCCCGCGCATGTGCCCCACTGTGCCCCGCCCACCACGGCCGCCGGCCACCGCCGGCTCATGTACATACTCGTCAGTCAGTTGGTCTGGCGGCCATGTTGTAGTGCCGCCACCTGCCAAGGCCCCGCCGCGCCGCGCCGCCCACGCGTCCCCGGCCGCGCCGAGTAGGGCCCGACGCGGCCCGACCCTGGTCGGAGACAATGAGAAATCCACGAAGGACGTGATCGTTTGCGCCGCGCGCCGCGTGTCGGTGTCGCTCCAGTCGTTTCGATCATCATCACGCGGACCACATCACAGTTGGACCGCCGTGGTGGCTTACCGGGTCCACCCACCCCAGCTGTCCGGCAGCGCCACTAGCGCCCCGCTCGACGTGGTTAGTCTGTGTAATGACCCCCCCCCTTCCCTCCACTCATGAAAGTATTTGCTTGTTATGCAAATGGTTTCCGCTGGATGCTCAACTGCTGCTCCGTTGCCCCGCGGACTTTTCACTGCAAGGCGGAGAGGAGGAGGACGGAGTGGGAGCGGACGGGTGGCCGAGCGGACGGTAACAGGGCAAGCTTGTTTGCAGTCTGACTGGACGGACGCGTCCAAGCCCTGCTGGCTAGCAGGCTGGCTAAGGCAGTGGCTAAGGCTGGCTAGCACTTTGCATTGTGCGGGGAGCGAATTATTTCCGCGTGAGGGGAAAGGGAAGGTGGGGGGAGGGGGGCTCCTCCAAGTGCGCGTGTATTTAGCGCAGCGACCCGTGAACAACTTAAAGCCCTTGCGGCCGCTCCGCTCGGGGCCCTCCGCTTCCGCCTGCTTCCATTGCTCCTTTGCTTTTATTTGCAGAAGAATCTCGCAGCCTCCGTATACTGCCAACGTCGTCGCCCCAAGCGGGGGCCGCGGGGGCCGCGGGGGCGCAGGAAAAGGGGGGGGGGGGGCTCTTTGCCAGAGGCGTTGCCATAGACAGCCACTGCAGGCACCTCCGGCGCCGGGGCCGTGGACTCCGTTCGGTCATTCGTCGTAAGACTGTAAGACTGTACCCGGCGGGCGGAGCGTTTGTAGTGTAGTGTGGGGCCCCGGGGCCCCGGCGGTGGTCAGTCAGCTGGTTTGAGGAGCTACTTACATCAGGAGCAGGGCCCTCCTGCGCCTCCCCGGCGCGGTGAAGCGGTCGGTGCGGCAACCGGTAAAATTACACGGTGATCCTGCCCCGCCCCGCCCCGCCTCTCCCCGCCCCCTCCGCCTTCCTAGCGACTTGCTTATCTCCCCGAAGCGCATCTCCCTCTTGTGTCACGTCCGCGCGTCGTTCGTCCGTCCGTCTGTCCGTCCGACCGTCCGCGTGTCCGGCACACAGTAGGCGGAGGCGTTCAAAATCCCGGACGCGTTTTGACCTCCAGATTCGATAAATGGGACTCGACCCGAACGTTTGACCCCACTAATGCATTGCGAGCGGTGCTTTGCAAAAGGCTCTTGCAGTGGCGGCGGCGGGTGTGGCGCCTCCGGGTCCTTCAGGACCTCCGCGGACACGACACGCGCTCTGGCACTACCGACTGCATGCTTCCGCCTTTTCCCACAATTAGAAATGGGGACGTCGGATGCGTCTGCGTGTGCGTGCGTGCGTGCCACCACACACTGCCGTATCTGCATTCGCTTCCCACGGCGCGTGGTGGTGTCTTTGAGTTGATCCTGGAAATGTGTTTATGTATGTGTGCCCGGCAGCAGCACTTTCACCGCCTCCGTCTATCGTCCGCGAAAGAATACACAAACAGTGCGTCGCTCGTCCACTGTGATCTGTTCATGATATCCGTTAATCATACGCTGTCTTCCCACCCTCGTCTGAACACCGCAAGCAAATGTCCGTTACCGTCGCCGTTTTCACACCCTTATCTTTCAAGCTCTGCCCGGAGAGGTGCCAAATGGCCTGGCTGACCCCCAACATCCCCCAATACCCCCCAAAATAACTAGTTATTCCACGCAGCGAGCAAACGAGAGACACGCGAATGATAGAAAGGACTATAAAATATATGAAACCAACTGCTGCCGTTCCCGCGGCTGTCTAGTACTAATAGTTGCTGCGCGAGCTGCGTCGGAAGTACTATGTGGTAGTGCGTTGATTGCGTTTAGAGCTTACATCGATAGTGGATCGTCGACGCGCGGTCTGAAAGTTCTCGATTTATCTGGACCGCCTTGGTGAACGTGTTTCGTACCTGCTGGGTATGCCTGGCTAGGTCTTTAAACGAACACACACACACACACACACACACACACACACAGAGCCAAACACACTACTTGCTCGGGGAGAATGAGAAATACCCCGATTATTGGCTAATAATCGCGCGGTCGCCGTTCGGGTTAATGGCAATCGTGCAATACTTGTCGAGTATTAGTTGGCTGGGCGCAGTGGGCCGGTCGTCGGGCCCTCTGTACGGGGCTCGCCACGGCCTGGCGTTGCTAATTCCACTCGTTTTGCACGTCCCTCTTGGAAGCCATTCCCTTTGCCTCGCACCGTACTGTTTCCCAACAAACGGTCCGAAAGCAGTGCCAAATGGATTGTGTGCAACTACAACTGCTGCTTCGACCGCGTGGGCCGCGTGGCTGCTCACAATCGAAATGGAGCACTACGCTAATACACTGCTTGGCGACGACGATAAGGTCAAAGCTGTTTGTGCGTCGCGGCCAGCGCGACGCTTGCTGACCTCTCTCTCTCTCTCTCTCTCTCTCTCTCTCTCTCTCTCTCTCTCTCTCTCTCTCTCTCTCTCTCTCTCTCTCTCTCTCTCTCTCTCTCTCTCTCTCTCCCTCTCTCTCTCTCTCTCTCTCTCTCTCTCCCCCTCCCCCTCCCTCTAACGCCCCTGTTGTTGCTGTTCCAGGTGAGGCTGGCTGGCTGCGTGGCCAAGAGCCGCCGCGGCGGTGGAGCAGCGAGTGTTTCGCCACGGTGTGCATTGTGTGCTCCGGGATGCATCCAGCTCGTTGCAGAAGTACGGTGAGACAGAGGGGAAAAGAAGAGACGACCAACAAGATCAGAAAACACACACACACACACACACACACACACACACACACACACACACTCACACACACTCGTGTACACGCACACACAGTCGGCTTGCTTTGCTTCGGAAGTGTCCTGTCACTACAACTGCCTCGCAATAATCGTCCTCTCGGGGCTGTCATCTCGGCAGTCCATTGCGGGCCGGGCGGCGGCGGCCAGCTTTCGATACGAGGGCGAAAAAAATAAATAAATGCGGGTCGGACCATATTAGAAAGAAAGCGGTCGGTGTGTGTGAGACGGCTGGAATGTTGAAGTCAATCGGGTGGCGAATATTATCGGCCTAGCGCCCTCCGGGGCCACGGGGGCCACGGGGGCCTCTGGGGGCGGGGCGTGGGGGCAGGGCGCGGCTGTGGGTCATACACACCAGCGCTTGTTGCCGGCGGCGCGCGCAGTGGGCGACGCCAAAAATAAAAACTGAAACAATAAAAATGCGCGCGGCAGAGTCGTAAAGTAATATTCGGCCGTGATTAATACTGATCCAGATAATGGGAATAATTAATTACCGGCGGGCGCGCGGTGCCGGGCGTGGCGCGCTCCCGCGGATCCTTTGGGATGATCCGCGCGTCGACGCCCACCGGCCGGCCCACTGTGCACTGGCCGAGCCGCAGCCGCGCTCGCTGGCCCACGCCGCCGTCGCGCTGTGCTTCCCGCGGCGGCGCCCGCCGTCAGTCGCCCCGTGGACTCCCAAATTATCGCTTTTTCCGCCAAAACGGCGTCGCGCGCCGCCGCCGCCGTCAACAACAGCAACAACATTTCATCTCGGTTTTTGCCGGCCTGTGTGTGTGTGTGTGTGGAGAAAGCTGGTCCAGCGGCACGGCGGGGCGGGGCGGCAGGCTGACTGTCGCTTTTCGTCGCGTTCGTCACATCGGCGTGCCTTCGGCGTGCCGTCGTCGTTGGCGTGCCTTCCTCGCCTTAACGACGGCCCGTGTGAAGTCATGCGCCGGCGTAACCTTGCCGGCCACGTAATGCGCACTGCTGCACCGCCAATGCGCATGCAAGCTGCCTGCCCGTCTGCCCGTCTGTCCGTCTGTCGCATGCCGCTGAGGTGACTGCGAGTTCTCCGCCACGCCATTACAACGACGCAAAGCGACGCAGCCGCCCTTCGCGGCATCATGTGCGCCGCCGAGCCCGTGGTCGGGCACAGTGGGCCAGAAGACCGGCGCCGACGGCCAAAACCCTAGACGCGTTCTGAGCTTCAGAGTTGAGCTCTATACAGGACTCGACCGAACGTGTGACCCCACCGATGGATTCCTCTTCCGGAGAGCGATCCACTTGGTGGGGTCACACGTCCGGTTCGACTCTTGAGCTCGAAACCTATCCGGGACTTTGACCGCCTCCACCGGTCTGCCCCACTGTGTCGTGGCCCTGGTGGTGGCCGTGGAGCGCGCTGTCGTTGCGTGCGCGCGGTGCATTGACAACGGCGCCGTGGTCCTGGTGACGTGGCAAATGTAGGCTAAATGTAGCCGTGGCATGTCGTGGCGTGGCTTGGCGACACACTGTGTGTTGTAGTGGACGCAGTTGGACGCTGGCTGGATCGGTGGGCAGGGGCGGGGCTGCGCGGGGCTGCGCGGGGCGGGTCTGCCAAGGCCTGGGTCGTAGCGCGTGCTGCCCAAGCGCTGCCCACTCACGCGGCCGCGTGTCGTACAATATAGTGTGGTGTGTGTGTGTGTGTGTTATGGGGGAGAAACCGGATAATTGCAGGGTTCTCCTGGTGGCAACACAGAGCGCGGCCGCGAGCGCCAGCTGCGTGATAATATGCGTGGCAGCTTGATGCATTCATTGTCGAATCTGAATGGAGCCAATCGTGCCGCTAATCCCTTATCCCCCGGTCCGGGCTGCACCTCCCGTTTCGGAGCCCCCTCCCCCCTTTCTTCCCCCCCTCCCCGCAGTAGGCCAGAAGACCGGCGCAGGCTGAAAAAGTTCCTAGACGCGTTTTGAGCTCCAGAGTCGCTAAATGGGACTCGAAGCAAACGTGTGACCCCACCAATGGATTGCTGTCCAAACGAGGAATCCATTGGTGGGGTCATACGTTCGGTCCGAGTCCTGTTCAAGCTAGCGATTCCGGAGCTCAAAAAGCGTCCAGAGGTTGTTTTTTTTTTTTTTTTGACCGCCTGGCCCACTGCGCACCCCCCTCCACCAGGCTGGGTGCAGCCTGGTGCTCGTCTTGGAGGCGTCGCTGTCGCGTGCTGCTGCATTGCACCGGGTCGCGCATCCGGGAAGCAAGGGGCCCTGCTGCTGCTGCTGCTCCTCTCTCTCTCTCTCTCTCTCTCTCCTCTCTCTCTCCTCTCTCTCTCTCCCTCTCTCTCTCTCCCCTCTCTCTCTCTCTCTTCTCTCTCTCTCTCCTCTCTCTCTCTCACACACACACACACACTCTAAAACATAGTCATCGGCTGACCGGAAGTGGCTGCCTCTGCCTCCCTTCTGGCAAACTCTTGCACATATGGGGAGTGTGTTGCCGCCCAGGTGCGGACGGCGCGGCCGACATGCGACACCTTCTTTCTTTCTTCCTTTCTTTCTTCCTTCCTGTTGCTGCCTGCCGCCTCCGCCCTCTCGCCACCCCGTTGCTCTCGACACTCGTTATTATCACGGGCCTTTATGAGTGAATGGGGAGCGCTGCAGCGTGCGCGCGCACGCTCGTGTGTGTGTGTGTGTGTGTGTGTCTTTCGCCCTATGGCCCGCCCGATTTGGCCCTCGACGCTAAGGAGGCCCTTTCATTTCAAACTGCCGGGCGGCGACGGCTGCTTTGGCGGATGCAGCTGCAAGGCGCAGAGTGTGTGTGTGTGTGTGTGTGTGTGAGTGTGTGTGTGTGTGTGTGTGCGCGCGCGCGCGTGTGGGCGTGCGTGCCCCCTCGTCGTGTAAGTGTGAGTTGCTGGTTGCGCCGTACCGTGTCCGTGGCGAAAGGGTCAACACAGCAGGTGTAATTGCTATCGGAAGAGAAAGGTTTGGACAAGTCGGGGCGGGGCGTGGCGGGGCGAACTGGACGGGCTGCACAGAAAGTTGCCCAAAACGGCGGCGCGGCGGGGCAAGCGTCCGTGCGATTCGAGTAAACGGGCCGTCGAAAAGCGCGTCATGGCGGCGCGGCGAGGCGGCCAAGGGCATTGACCCTGCACTGCTGGGGCCGCGGGGGCCGCGGGGGCCGCGGGGGCCCAACACATGGCGCGGCGTGTGAATGGAGCCCTGCGAGCCCCGCCGCGCCCTGCCGGCCCTGCAGGGCCCTGCGCGACAAACTCCCCCTCTTTCTTTTCAGTCGCGCTCGCGAGGAGATAAATAGCCACGCAGCGTCGATACGTCGCCAGCAGACGCGCGGCTTCCGAGAGTCGCGCTTGGTCGTCGCGTTCTCTCTCTCTCTCTCTCTCTCTCTCTCTCTCTCTCTCTCTCTCTCTCTCTCTCTCTCTCTCTCTCTCTCTCTCTCTCTCCTCTCTCTCTCTCTCTCTCTCTCTCTCTCTCTCGCCTAAGACACGACGCCCTACATGAGTGCGAGAGAGAGACACAGGGACGAAAACGAGACTCGGGGGGCGTCTCCAAGGGGGTCGGCAGTGAAAGCCCCCGCGGCGGCCCAGCAGGTCCCTCGCGATCAGCAGACGAAAAAACGAAAAAAAAAAATTAAAAAAATTACAGCAGAACATAGGCTCTAGCGGGATTCGAACCCGCGTCATTGCCGCGGAATGCCTGTAGTCCGCCGTGTCGCAAGCCCCGCAGCGTGGCGGCGACGCCTTGGCAGTCACGGCCAGGTAGCCGGCTCTAGGGGCGGGCCTGGCGCTGCAGCCAGCCAGGGTGTGTGTCATCATTGTCGTTGCGTCAATCGAATGGTTGCCACAGACGGCCTTGAACTTGGCGACACGGCGGCGCAGTCTGCACGACGAACAGACAGAAGGCCAGACAGACAGGCAGACTGCACAGTGGCTCTTGTCATTGGACAACGACGGCATATGCGATGCGCTGCCCTGCCAATATTGACGCAGTGGGCAATGTCAGTGGCGAGTTGAGGGTCGGAGGTTCAAGCACCGGTGGGGGTCGCCGTTTTTGTCGCGGTGGAGGCTATGGAGGCGGCCAAGCGCCCCGTGCTCGCGGCCCTGGTGCACAGTGGACCAGAAGACCGGCGAAGGCGGTCGAAATTCCGGACGCGTATTGAGCTCTAGAGCGTGTGACCCCGCCAATGGATTGCTCTCTGAACGAGGAATCCATTGGTGGGGTCACACGTTCGGCTCGGGTCCCATTTAGCGACACGGGAGCTTAAAACGCGTCTAGAGTTTCGGCCGCCTGCGCCGGTCCTCTGGCCCACTGTGCACTGGCGGTCACGTCCCTGTGGGGGGAGCACCGCGGCTAATGGCGTTTATTAATGCTCTGCGTGCTGCAGCGTGCATCCCCTGCCGCCCGCCCTGCCCGGCCTGGGCGCTGTAATCACTGTAATACGCGTTCCCGACGTACGGCCCGACCACGCACTTTTTATTATTTTCTTTCTTTTTTTAATTCAGCGGGTTGCAGATGAGTGACTTTGTGACGCAAAAGTCCTCGCGCATGATAATAATGGCTATCATTTTGCTGGGATAAGTTTTCCTGCTTTTCTAGGGTTTTGCACAAAAGTCCCGCGGCGGCGTGATGCACAGAAAAAATCATTTGTTGTGGTGATCAGCTTTGTTCTATAGGCTGAATTCGATAGCTGCAATCGAAAAGTCGATGCCAACAACCTAAAGCTGGTCGCTACAACCGGCCACTTGTAAGGGGACAACTGAGCTGGGGTTTGATATCCTCTTGCAAGTGGCCGGTCGAAGCAACCAGCTTTTGGTTGTAGGCGATTGCAGCTATCGAATTCAGCCTATCGAACGAAGCTGATCACCACAACAAATGATTTTTTTTCCGTGTGCCTCCGTCGCCGTTTGGCGTCCTCGCGACGACAAAAGCCGCGGGAAAATAGTGGAATAAATAGACTCGGTTCGCCACTTTGCGCGCGTTCATTAGAGTGAAGCTGTGTGCCAGGCAGCCGCTGCAGGCAGGCTGCAGGCAGGCGAGGCGACGCCAGCCGCGGTGTGCGAGCTAATGCATGCCTGGGCTCTCCTGCCGAGACAGGTGCACCGACTCCAACGCCGCGCCGCACAGTGGGCCAGAGGAACGGCGCAGGCGGCCCAAACTCTAGACGCGTTTCGAGCTCCTGAGTCGGTAAACAGGACTCGAACCGAACGTGCGACCCCACCAATGGATTCCTCGTTCGCAGAGCAATCCATTGGTGGGGTCACACGTTCGGTTCGAGTCCCATTTAGCGGCTCTGGAGCTCAAAACGCGTCTAGAGTTTCGGCCGCCTGCGCCGGTCTTCTGGCCCACTGTGCGCCGCTCTGCCCTGCGGGGCGGGGCGGGGCGGGGCGGGGCGGGGCGGGGCGGGGCGGCAGCCTGGCTGCCCACTATTTATCTATTGCCTAGCCATGCCCCCCTGCCGGCCGTGCCGTGGCCGTGCCGTGGCCTGTCGCAGGAACCAGAATAAGACCAAGTCTTCGCGAATCAGCAGGCATCCGCGCGTGCATGCAGCGCAGCAGCAACAGCAGCACTGTCCCGGCGCTGTCCGTCGTTCCTGTAGCGGCCTGCGGGTGACTGTCCTCTCCGCGGAGCAGCACTGCAAAGCCAGCCAGGCCACATCCAATTTCACCGTCGTGCCGTGCGCGCGCGCGCGCGTGTGTGTGTGTGTGTGTGTGTGTGTGTGTGTGTGTGTGTGTGTGTGTGTGTGTGTGTGTGTGTGTGTGTGTCGCCCTGCTGCCTGCAACGTATCATATCCCCCCTGGAGCTCGATTTCGAACAGTGCTTCGTACGCTTCTCCTCTCCGTCCCTCTCGCACCTCTGCTTCAGGATGCCCCCCCCTCCCCCCCCCCTGAGTTCGAGAGAGACAGGGCAACCAAAGGCGCGCGCACTTTGTGTATTATTCGGGATCAAGCGGCGCTGGCGCTGGCGGCCGCCCCTCTTTGTTGGGTGCAATGCACTTGGACGCCCTGTTTCACTCTGGACGCCGCGGCCTGCGCTGCCCCTCCCCCCCTCCTTCGCCCCTCGCGCCTCGCCTCGGCCTTGCCACGGCCGGCGGCGCGCGGTGTTGCGCGGATCGAAACCGCAGACGGCAAGTTCACCGCAAGCTGCGGTGCGCTGCGACTCGCTCGCCGGGCTGCCTACCTCGCGTGGTGGTCATTCCTGCCGAGCCAATCAGAAGAGTCTCCCTCGCACTCACGGGGCTCTCCACGAGGGTGCGAGAGAGACAGAGCGACGTACTGTACCGCCCTTCTGAGTGGATCGGCGGCTGGTCAGCCGGATGCACGGGGACTTGCACGCGGGGTCGACGCACCCGCAGTGTCAATAAGCCGGAAAAAAACACACACAAAAAAAAAACTTCCACTTCTAACAACAACAACAACAACAACAACAAGAGCATCAAGAACATCATCATCATCAACAACAACAACAACAACAACAACAACAACAACAACAACAACAACAACAACAAGCGAAAACAAATCGGGTGGTGATTGCAGGAAGTTGACGAGGCGTGGGCGTGGCCGGCCCGCTAATTTCAATACTACGTCGCGGCGGGTATGACTGACTGGTTGGCTGGCGGTTCACTTTCTATTACGTTGCCATTATGCGGATTTATTTGCCGGCCACAAAGGCCGTGCTTGTCCTCGCCCCGGGGACGTAATGGTATTCCCATTGGGGAGGGGCGCCAATTTTCCTAGGCGAGACGGGGGGAGGGGGAGGGCAAAAAAAAAACTGAATTCGCCTTGTAAATTTAATTCCGAAAGTATTGTCCTCGTACAGGCGCTACGCCGTCTTGCTTTCTCACTGGGGACGCGGTGTGGGTGCTAGAGAGACAGAGCGACGAGGAAACGCGATGTCGGGAATCGGCCCGCTCTGCCCTGCTTCCATCTGCATTGGCGGCACGTCTCTATGACTGGCGCCCAGCGATCGCTTTCTCTCTCTCTCTCTCTCTCTCTCTCTCTCTCTCTCTCTCTCTCTCTCTCTCTCTCTCTCTCTCTCTCTCTCTCTCTCTCTCTCTCTCTCTCTCTCTCTCTCTCTCTCTCTCTCTCTCTCTCCGTCTCTCTCCCACATATTCCGCCCGTTTGGCTCTAATGCGCGCAAGGCGTTACGTCGCCTCTTTGTCATGTGACGCGTCGCACACACTCATTCACACACACACACACACACACACACACACACACACACACACACACACAGAGCCTCGCGATTTGCTGCGGAAATGAAAGTCCCTGGTTTTCGGCTGCGCTGCTGTCAGTTTCCGTCGCGTCGTCCGGACGGTTCAAAGGAGGACCGGTCCGCGGTCCGTCTGGCTGTCTGTCCGTCCGTCCGTCCGCCCCTAGTCCGCCGGGCGTCGCGCCGCGCGCGATTCGCCGCCCTTTTTCTTGCTCCTTATTTTTGAAAGTCCTGTTAAGTCGAAAAACGGGCATAAAAGTGGAAACAATGGCGCGCGTCCGCGTCCCCTCCGGCAGGCAGCCAGCCCGCCGCCGGCCACTTAGGTCCTTGGCCCCGGAGAGCCCGGATCCGGGGGGAGAGTTTTTGCAAGCTGACGCGCGTTGCAGTGGGCCGGGTTGGCCGGCCGGGCGGGACCGAACGACGACCTTGGCAAGGACAGGGGCTGGTCCGGCTGGTCCGGCTAGCTCCGCGGGGGCGGGCGTGCACGGCTGTGCCCACTGTGCGCCTCGGCTCTGGCCGCGATGAAAGTGCATACTGCGGCGCTGCCGGACAGCTTCCTCCACGAGTGACGCGGCGGCGCGACATGACATGTTTGTTGTACTTGCACTTTCTACTGGTTCGCGCTGCCCCACGTCCTGCTCGCACTATATGTCCTGGTCCGGTCCTCCGCCGCCTTGACCAGGGCCCGGTGGGAAAGGGGGGGGGGGGGGTGAGGAGAGGGGCCCTTTTGGGCGGGCCGCCCGTCGGGCTCGGTTTCGTCAGATATATGACGGTTTCCCTTCCGCCGCGCGTGGAAATCGGCCGCGGAGCACGACGACGCACGGTGGGCGCTGGCGGCCGAAACTCTAGACGCGTTTGGAGCTCCAGAGTCGCTGAACAGGACTCGAACCAAACGTGTGACCCCACCAATGGATTCCTCGTTCGGAGAGCAAACCACTAGTGAGGAGTCCCATTCAGCGACTCTGGAGCTCAAAACGCGTCTAGAGTTTTGGCCGCCTGCGCCGGTCGTCTGGCCCACTGTCGTAGTGGCGGTCAAAGCCTGGTTGCGGCGGCGGCATCGGCTACTGTGTTCGGTTCGGAATCGGAAGGTGTTTGTGTTGGCTGAAAATTGGCCGAGCCGAGGCGCTCCGTTGTGCGCGTGCTTGAATGGCGGTCCAGCCCCAAAGGCCCCGAAGGCAGGGCCCCATTCTGTGCAGGCGGCCAGGCGTGGCGGCGGGGCGCGGCGCCGCGCTCTACTGGATGCAGGCCGGTCGGCCCACCGCCGCCGGCCCAGGGTCACCGTTAAGACTGCTGAAGACACCCCTCCTACAGTGGGCCGCAGGTGTCAAAGGCTCCAAGACGCGTTTTGAGCTCCTGGGTCGCTAAATGGGACTCGAATCGAACGTGTGACCCCACCAATGGATTGCTCTCCGAACGAGGAATCTATTGAGGGGGTCACACGTCCGCTTCGATTCCCATTAGCGACTCTGGAGCTCAAAACGCGTCTCCACTATCGTCCTCGTGCGCCGGTCCTCTGGCCCACTGTGCCTCCCTCCCCACCTGCAGCAGTAGCAGCGCCCCGCGTCGAACTGTGGCGTCGTTGTTCCTCTTTCTCTCTTCCCGCTTCCTGCCTAATGGCTGGAAGGGTGCGCGCCCCGCGTCCTCCGCGATGTCCTTACGGAGCGGCGCCACCAGAAATAGGGCCTCGCCGACGGACACGTTTACTAGTGCGTGGCGCGGCACGCGGGATGCGCGCACCGTGATTTATCTGAACGTCTGTTTGGCTTGCTCGCTGCCGTGCCGCGGGCCGTGCGGGCCGTGCGGGCCACCGAGCCGTCTGTGGGGTGCCGTTGTCTCTTCTTACCAACTCCCGGACCCTCCCCGAAAAAAAAAAAAAAGAAAGGAAGGGAAAATTCTCTACGCCGCTGCGTGTAATAATATGTCTCTGCGCCGCACAGCATCAACCTTCTCGCGCGTGCTTCTTTTGTGTGTGTGTGTGTGTGTGTGTGTGTGTGTGTGTGTGTGTGTGTGTGTGTGTGTGTGTGTGTGTGAGTGATGCTCTAGTTGGTCTCGTGTCGGCCGACCCCCGCGCGCGCCACGCCTCACCCGCACTGTCCTTTTATAGCCGATGATTCGATTAGTTTCATCATGAGGAGACGAGGAGGAAGCGCAATGATACGAGCTTGTTGCCCCCTCCCCCCACCCCCTACCTCTCTTTTCACCTCCCCCCCCCCCTTTTCCCCTGCTTACTCCCCGGCGCCACCGTGACTACTGGCAGTAACCAGTACCGGTACGTTGAATAACGCCTGCAGCCAAATTCCAGCCCCGCCTTAAGTCCCAACTAGTTGTACGAGTGCTTCGTTGTCTCGCGCGCGCCTCTTCGCGTGTGTGTGTGTGTGTGCGTGTGCGTGCGCGCGTCTCTTTCTCTCGCTCGCCTCCCTCATATCCTTTTTTTTTTCTGGCGAGTTCTTCCGCGTCTTCCTGCCGGGATTGAGGAAACTGCCTCACGTACTCGCGGCGTCGCGACGCGCCGTGCATTCTGGGCGTCGTCGTCGTCGTCTCGCGCGGCGTCGCGACGCGCCTGGCCGCCGGGGAGGCGGGCCGTGCCGCCCGACGCGCGCGTTCGACGGGACGGCCTACGCTCCAGGCGCGCAGTGGGCCAGATGATCGGCGCAGGTGGCCAAAACTCTAGACCCGTTTTAAGCTCCAGAGTCGCTGAATGGGGCTCAAACCGAACATGTGGTGACCCCACCAATGTATTGTCCGCGTAACGAGGAATCTATTGGCGGGGTCATACACGTTCGGTTTGAGTCCTGTTAAGCGACTCTAACGCCTCTAGAGTTTTGGCTGCCCACGCCGGTCTTGTGGCCCGCCGTGCCGCGGTGCGGGGGCGTGGCGGACGGGGTGGCATCTTGTTCTCTGCGGTCGGCTGGCCTACAGCGTAGGCAAGGCAAGGCATAGCCAAGCCGACTTACCCAATCGGTTACGTCGTGTACGCCACGCCATCCGCCGCGCGCGCCAAATCCGCGAGTGTAGCCGCGCGCGCTGCGCCGGGAGGAAAACCGGAAATGCGATTCAGGCTGTCGCGGGGCTGAGAGGGGGCGGGGGGAAGAGGGGGCGTATCTCATGTTATCAGCGCGTCGCGCGGGGCGGGGCGGCGGCGGCGTACGCAGCGATCAGGCGGTGCATTCAGGGCGCGGCGCGGCCGGAGCAGGCTGCGCGCTTCGCCTTGGGCAGGGCTGCGCTAGGCTGCGCCGTGACGAGGAAACGGGACGCCCTGCAGCAGGCTGCGCTGCTTCAGGAAGTGTCGGCTGCCTCCTCCGTGGACGGCCGGGCCTTCGCACAGTGGGCCGCAGGCGGTCAAAACTCTAGACTTGTTTTGAGCTCCAGAGTCGTAAAACAAGACCCATTTAGCGACTCTGGAGCTCAAAACGCGTCCTCTGGCCCTCTGTGCGGCGGCGGCCGGCTCGGGCGTCGTGAGGGCCTCGCGCACGGTGGCCAGGGTTACGTGGGTGTCGTCCTCGTCGCGCACCCCGTCACCGGGACCACGCGCCGACGACGCACGGCTCTCTTAGCGCCGCTCGGAGAAAGCGCGTGCAGAGGTGTCAAGTGTTCCGAGTGGCGACCGAGTGCACCGCGGCGCACCCCAAGGTCGGCGCCGGGCTGGCCGGCGGCCCGGGCGGGACGCGGCGGCCTGCCCCACATTCCGCGGACCTGGTCGACTTCCTCCTCGTGCCCATTGGCTGGCTGGCTGGCCGAGTGCCTGCAGCAGCAGCAGCAGCAGGGCGGCGCGGTGACAGGAAGGAGTTGCACCAACAAGTGTACATAAGCGTGCCCAGGCCGGCTCTGGAGGCGGAATCGCTTCGCAGGATGAGGGAAATGCAGCCTGTGCGTGCGTGTGTGTGCGTGTGTGACGCCGTTCCCACCGCTTCGCCCTACACGCCAAGTGACCGCGAGGTGCTTCGCGTCGCCGTAGCGGTGGTGGTCACTCTCTGGCCCACTTGTAAAACAAAAGATTGCGCACATTCTTATGCCTTTTTTTCTTGTATATTAAATCCCTAAACAAGTTTCGAGGCGCCCACTCTCCGCGCCACAACGAGGCGAGCTTTTTAATTCGTGAACGCCACGGTACTCCGTGGCGGGGCTGGTGCTCGCCGACAACGGGGCCTGGGCGTAAAGATTGGCATCGAAGACCCGTTTAGCCCTTGCCTGTTGCCTGCCTGCCTGCTTGCCGGGGGCCACGGAGGAGGCCGTCGGCGACGTGGCCCTTGGTCGGCGGCCGCTCACAGTGGGCCGAAAGACCGGTGGAGGCGGTCAAAATTATAGACGCGTTTTGAGTTCTATTCGCTAAATGGGACTCGAACCGAACGTGACCTCACCAAATGAGTGCTCTCCTAACCGTGAATCCATTTATGGGGTCACAGGTTCGGTTCGATTCCGATTTAGCGATCCTGGAGCTCAAAACGCGTCTAGAGTTTTGACCGCCTGCGCCTGTCATGCTGGCCAACTGTGCCGCGTCTGGCATGTCGGGGGCTCGTTTCGTATCAACGCGGCGAAATTGAAATTTTCGCGGCGCCTTTCTTTCCCCTCTTTTTTGTTGTTTTTGTTGTCTTTATTTCTGTCAGCCGGTCGTTGGGTTTCTCTGCATGGCCGCCCTTCATCAGCCTCCCTTCAAATATCCCTTTCTCTCCGTCCTTTTTTTTTTTCCGCCCACCGCTCCGCCGCTCGCCCTGGTTCCTGCCTCAGCAGCCGCTCCGGCCGGCGCGCCGTTGGCGGCTCAACTTGCACTCTCCCAATCGGTCGTCAATTTGTGCATGAGGCGGCGGATCAAGGGGGAGGGGGGAGGCACCGGCAGCGCGCCCCGCGGCGTGGACCCGCAGGGGGCGGGGGGGGGGGGGGGGGGGCTCGGCCGAGCAGCAGGTTTTTCGTGGAACTCGGCGAGAAACGCGCTGAAGCGGCTAAGAAGCGTTTTGCGGAGCCGTGGCCGCTGTGGCGGGGCGGGGCGGGGCGGGGCGGGGCGGGGCCAAGACGGCGCGGCGGTTTAACAAGCTGGCCGTGGGCGCGGTGCGCGGCGACGCGGTGCTTGTGCGCGGCCAGCGTGATGCTCTGCCCGGCGGCCCGGACCGCTGCGTCACCTGTCTCGCTGAGCTGCCCGCCCGCCCGGCACACAGTCGCTCAAAACGGGCAGAAATGCGAAAAAGATGTTTAAAGGTTTTGAGAGTGCGCCAGGGGCAGCACTGGGCAGTACCCGTGCAGTCCGGACGTCCTCCTCTCCCGGGGGCTTTACCAGCGGCCCCACCGGGGGTCACCGGAGCCGCCACCTGACCCGCGTAGGCCCGCCGCCGCCCGCCGCCGCCCGCCGCCGCCCACCGCGGCGACCAACTCGGGAAGAAAAACGATGCAGTTCTCTGGGCGCTCGGAGCTAATGTCGCGGCCGACGGGTACTCCGTCATGGCGCCGCGCCGCGCCGGGCACGGTGGGCCAGAAGACCGCGCAGGCGGACAAAATTCTTGACGGGTGTTGAGCTCCAGAGTCGCTAATGTGGGCTCGAATCGAACGTGTGACGCCACCAATGGATTGCTCCCCGAACGAGGGATCCATTGGTGGGGTGACACGTTCGATTCGAGTCGTTCAGCGACTCTGGAGCTCAAAACGCGTCTAGAATTTTGCCCGCCTCAACGGTCTTCTGGCCCACTGTGTGTCGGGCCGCGCTGTTGCTGCCGTCTCTCTCACACTCATCAGGCGATATCCCGTCGGGGTGCGAGAGAGACGGGGCGACGACGGAATCGACCCGCCGCGACGGTACCGTACGCGGCATCGCGCGGCTGAAATTGAATCTCGGCGCCGCGGCGCGCCGTGCGGAGGGCGAGGGCAGGCAAGGCCGTGCTAATGAAGCCGGGGCTGACCGACCGCGGACCAAAGTTCACATCGCCAACCTCATGATCATCACCGTTGACGACGCGAGTAGTTAGAAAAGAGAAAGACAAAGGGACGGCGTGGCATCCGGACACGCGGAGAGAGAGAGAGAGAGAGAGAGAGAGAGAGGCGTGGTGCGGAAACAGCTTGCGCGCTCTTCTGTCGGTCATTGCCTCGACGTGAACTTGTTCAGTAACTCGTTATGAAAATGACGCGCGTGAGATCACCCGACGCGCATTGCAATCACACATACACGCACGATCACACACACACACACACACACACACACACACAGTCGCTGCTGCGTCGTAGCTTCGCAGCCGCGCCGCAGTTTAGTTTTCTACCCGATCCTTGACCGGTCAATCTGGACGCCTCCACTCCACCGGCCGAGGAAAGCGGTGGCCGGTCCGCCGGTGTGGCGGCGGACACTGAAAAACAAAACGCTGCCGGCCCGGAGAAAGAGCGAGCGGGAGAGGAGGAGGGGAGGGGAGAGGCGGCGTTTGCTCGCCCGGACGGCCTGACGATCGCACGGAAAAACGCTTAATTAATTGTTTGGGTGCCTGTTGTTGTTGTTGTTGTTGTTGTTCCTACCCCTCGCCAAACAAGGCCCCCGCACGCGAAGCCAGGCGGCAGCGCCGAGTCCCTCCAAGGCGAAGCCGGGCGAGCCCCGCCCGTGATCGACCCCTCGCCGTTACGAGAAAGAAAGGACCGGCCGCTTGACCGCCAGGACCGCGACGATGCGGTGACGTGAGCGAGCGCCGCCGCCAGCGCGCCGCGTTTCTCGTTTCCACGTCGGGCGATGTAATTTGTTGTTGTTGTTTGCTTTCGTTGGGCACTGTGTGTCGCACTGTGTGTCGTCGCGGGGGGCCGCGAGGGTGGCGGCGGAAGTTGCGTGTGGGGCGGGAAAGACTAACATCCTGGAGTCTGCTGCCGCCGCCCTCTGCGTCCTGCTCGGCGTCGTCGTCGTCCTGCCGCACGCCCTCCGGGGACTCGGGCCCGCAGCCCGCCCTGGCGCTGGACGAGCAGGAGGATACGGGCGCCGGTCTTGTGGCCCACGGCGCGGCGCGGCACCCCCACTGGGTGGCGCGGCGTCGCGGCGTCGCGGCGTCGGCGGCTCCCCCTCGCCCGTCGTCACTTTACTTTTACTTTCGTCCGCCGCTGCGCCGCTCTTCAATTAGAAATGACACGGCCGGCGGGAAGGTGAGAGGCCACCTGCAGTGCTGCGCCGCTGCGCGCTGCGCCCCTGCGCCCTGCGCGGACCGACGGCCAGGTCGGGTCCGGGCTCATGTGAGTAGCGAAAGCTTCATCCAGTCCATACGCGCAACCATGATGAAAGGACTGCGATGACTGTCTGTCTGGTCTTACGAGTGTTTGTGTGTGTGTGTGTGAGTGTGTGCGCGAGTGAGAGAGCGACTCGGTTGACGGTTCAGGGATCAGCAGTGAAGTCGGCGCGGCGGCTTTTATGTGCTGTCCCCCCCCTCCTTTTCTTCTCTCTCTCTCTCTCTCTCTCTCTCTCTCTCTCTCTCTCTCTCTCTCTCTCTCTCTCTCTCTCTCTCTCTCTCTCTCTCTCTCTCTCTCTGCCCCTCTCTCTCTCTCACACGCACACACCTTTCTATGTCCCTGCAACCATTCGTGTAGTGCAGAGGGTCACGTGTGTGTGTGTGTGTGTGTGTGTGTCCGTTACGTGTTTCCTTTCTCCATTCATGTCGTTTTGCCGAAAAGAAGTGACAGTCACGCAGGTCGTCGAGGTGGCCGGCCGCCGGCACCCCGCGCCCCACGCGGTGCGAGGCGACCGGCATCGAGCCCTGGAGTCGCGGATCGAGACCAGGATGCAGCGCTTTGTCTTGGAGGGCGCCGCACAGGAAGGCGAGGCGGCCGACGGGCGCCAATTTCATTCCTCGCAGCACTAATTAGTGGCGCAGGGGAGAGATTTCTCGTCCTGGCCGCCGTGCCTTGACCCCCCCAGGCACCCCGGGGCGTGCCGGCGTCCTTGCCGACCGCGACCCCCAGTCACGGACGCGGCCGGGGGCGTCGTGGGGGGCTTTCCGGGGGAGGGGGGGGCGTCAGTACGACGGTGGTCGCTGCATTAAGGGAAACTGGCTCAGCAGCCCCGAAGGGCAGGAAGAAAGTGGCGCCCTGGCCGCTTGTCGCTTGATTGTTGCACAGGTTCCACACGCAGGGTGACCGGAAAGCAAGCGGCCGGGCTAACGATGGATGACAAGACTCGCGGCGCGGAAAGGCCGGCCGGCCAGTTACGCCACCGCCACCGTCACTCGAAAGCGCGTATCTGCGGCCGATTCCCGCGCCCCGCCCCGCCCCGCCCCGCCGACTTCACGCAAATAGGACCCCGTCAACGACCCGCCGCGCACATCTGATCGGCGGCCGGCTGGGTCGGGCTGTTGTGGACGTGCGAAAGTTACTGTCCGCCATTTTTACTCTCTTTTTATGAATCCTCGTCGGTGGCGGTGCTGGCCCGGCCCGCCCAGTGGCCGCCGGTTCATTCGGACCGCGGGGTGATTGGACTGGCGTGGGAAACTTGTCTGCGGATCGGCGTCCGGCGCGGCGGGCGCTGCAGCACGCTGGGGCACAAGGGGAAGGCCGCGGCGCTGCACAGTGGGCTAGAAGACAGGCGCGGCCGGCCAACACTCTAGACGCGTTTTGTGCTTCAGTGTCGCTAAATAGGACTCGAACCGAACATGTGACCCCACCAATCGATTCCTCGTTCTGAGAGCAGTCACACGTTCGGTTCGAGTTCCATTCAGCGAATCGGGAGCTGAAAACGCGTCTAGAGTTTTGTCCGCCTCTACGGTCGTCCGGCCCACTGTGCGCTGGCGGACCTGTGCAGCTCGCGGAGCCTGCCCCACCTGCCCAGGGAAAGTGTGAGATAAGGGCCAATGCTCGCCGGGCCCGGCGTTGATAGTTGGGGCCGAATCCATCTTTTGGGTTGTCGTCATCGGGAATAAAGAAATTAATAATGATTCCTGGCAGCGTCGGCCCGGCCGGCCGCCCTCCCGGTCCTAGCGGGTTGGCGCTGCGCTGGCCTGCCGCGAGGCGTGGCCGGCGCGGCGGCCGTGGACCTGACACTTGCCCCGGCACCAGCAGCCCATCGCCCTGGCCCTGTCTCTCTCGCACTCGTGGGGCATTGCGTTAGGGGCGCAAAAGAGCCAGAGCGGCCAAGTTCGGAATCGGCCGGCAGGCCAACAGGTCGTCGGGCCGAACGAACGAACGAACGAACACGCGGACCGGTCGGGACTCGGCTTCTCGGCCCGAACCGCGTTATGCTGATACTCTAACGTTTCTCCGCCCCGCTGCTCCGCGCCGTACGGACGGGTCACCTTCTTTTTAATTGCTCGATACAGAATTACAGTGTGGCGTTTATTGGCCCCGGCCAGGCGTCGAACCGCGGCCCGGCCCGGCCGGCCGTCGGCCCCGTCGCCGCGGCCGCTGCTCCGGACCTCCGAACGCGTCTTGAGATTGGGCCGCCGGCGCCAGTCTTCTGGCCCACTGTGCGCCGGGCGGCGCCGGGCGGCGCCAGGCCTGACGCGTGACGCAACGGCCCGTTCAAATTATGCGCATTTTCCCCAGTGGGAGAGAAGCCGCCCCGCGCGCCACGGCCGGCCGATCCGTCAAAGCTTTGTCACGCTGCGCCGCACTATCAGGCAGATCCGTGAGCCTGATCGACGGAGACGAAATTCCGGACTCATGCCGCCGGATTCCGAGCCGGTCGGTGGCCGTTTCGCGGGAAAAGCCGCATTAGAAGCCAAATCCTGAGATCGGTTCGGTCTGTCTATGCGCCCGGCCGCGCACAGTGGGCCACAAGACCGGCGACCGCCGTGGACGCGTTTTGAGCTCCGGAGTCGCTGAATTGGAACCGAACCGTACGTGTGCCCTCTCCAATTAATTCCTCGTTTGGATAGCAATCCATTGGTGGGGGTCACACGTTCGGCTCGAGTCCCATTTAGCGACTCTGGAGCTGAAAACGCGTCTTGAATTTCGGCCGCCTGCGCCGGACTTGTGGCCCACGGTGGGCCGGGTGGGCCTCGCCGCCGTTTGGGTGGCGGTGGTGGTGAGGCTTGGACACGAATGGACGCGGCGCAGTTTGTTTGGGTGCCGCTGCTCGCGGCGCGCGCTGCAGTGGGACGGATCGCTTTCAAGGCCTTCGGCGGCGCCGCAGTGCAGGGCCTCGCGGGGGGGCGTGGCGGCGCCGCAGCGCGAGTGGGAAAGATGTTAATTAGCTGCGACAGGTGTGTGAGTGTGTGTGTGTGTTAGTGTGAATGCGCGGGCATTAGGTGCCATAGTGGCCGTGGGGTAATTGGGTCCGTGGCTGCGCTTTTCCAATTCGCTTGCGCCCCCGCGTGTCTCGCTCCGTCGCTCACACGTGGCTAGCCCTGCCAGTGTCGCTCGCGGTCGTGAGGGAAAGAGCCGCCGGGAGCGACCGGCGAGAGAGAAAGAGAGATTCGCGCCGTCGGGGTCTCGTCACCGAGCCGCGAGGGTTCCAGGTTCGAGTACCGCCGCCGCCGCTGACTATCGGTATGCGCTTTTCCCTTTTTTCGTCGGGCTTCGCTTCCTCTGTGCAGTGAGTGAATGACTGCCTGGCCGGGCCGCCGCCGGGTCCGCCCCAGAACAAAAAATAAAAGTAAAAAGTAAAATAACACGATAAAATAAGGGTCAAAGTAAAAAGAATTAACAAAGGGAGACGAAAACGTATGGCAGCACAACAACAGCAGCAGCGGCGGCGGCGACGAGGGTGCAGTCGGGATTCGGAGGAAGACCGACTTCGTCTTGTCAATTTTTTTTTTATTTTTCCTTGTACCCTTTTTAGTGGTCGGCTCCTTCCTACCCTGTCTTCCATTCCTGTGTGGACAACACTGTGTCAATAGCAATGCACCGGCCTATCTAACGTCAACACTGTAAACTGAAAATCTTGTACTAGTCATGTACGCACCAGCAGAAAGTACAGCAGCTGTCTGAAACAAAAATTGTTGTTTTTATTTTTGTTTATCGGCGTGATGGCACAGCACACGTGCCGCGACCTCTTTATTTGGGATTATATTTTATAGCGGATTTGGAACGAACCCACTATAATGTGTGTGTGTGAGGGGAGGCGTTGTTGCGCGTGTGTGCGTGTGTGGCCACTTTCCAGGCGACCCTACCCCATTGACTCGACCTGAAAGGGCGACACAGGGCGTTTTATTCGTGCGCAGGTAGCCGCTCCCTACCTGGGCCCTTCGTGGACCTCGTCGTGGACCTCGAGGCATAGTGGGCCCGCCTATGACCGCGCGGCGCTCCGCACCACCCCGGCGTTGAGGTTCCCAGGGTACAGGGGTGCCGCCGAGAGAGCGGCTCCCCGCCGTTCAAGTCTCCAGGGAGACTGCTGCTGGCCGCTGGGCTGGCCGTGGCCGTGCTGGCCGTCGTCTTGAAGGAGGCTGCGGCGCCGCATGAGGCAACGCGCTTACAACACGTGAATAACCACGCCAGGAAATCTCGCTCTAGTTGCGCCGCCTCGCCGCCTCGCTGCTTCGTTAGCGAGTTCAATGCGGGTCCCGGCCCTGCCCGACGCCGCCCGAGACACAGTGGGCCAGGAGACCCGGCGGAGGCGGCCAAAACTCTAGCGCGAGTCTGGAGCTCGAAACGCGCGGCGAGAGTTTCGGCCACCTGCACCGGTCTTCTGGCCCACTGTGCGACGCCGGAGACGCCGCCGCCGACGTCGTCGTGGAGCAACCGCTAAACGGATTTTGGCCTTTTTCGTCGTGCCGGTCCATCTCCTTAGCGGACAACTAAATTAAAGAATTTGCATTGCTGCCCCGCAAGACGCGCGCGCTCCGCCAATTACTCGGCGCGCCGGTTTGCCGCGCCGCCGCTCCTCTTTTTGGAGCGGTAATTTCGGTTGCGCGCGCTTTAGTGCAGATTGCGCGCAACAGGCTGTGTGTCCCGTGCGCACAGTGGGCCAGAAGACCGGCGGAGGCGGTCAGTTTTTAGCCTTAGAGTCGCTAAATGGGACTCGAACCTAACGCTTGACCCCACCGATGGATTCCTCGTTCGAAAGGCGATTCATTGGTCGGGTCGCGCGTTCGGTTCGAGTCCTGTTCAGTGACACTGGAGCTCAAAACGCGTCTAGAGTTTGGGCCGCCTGCGCCGCCGGTCTTCTGGCCCACTGTGGTGTGGTGTCCCGTGTGGTGGTGGCGGCATTGCCCCCGAGGAGTGCGTCGGCATCCCGTTGCTAAGCCGCCGCCGCCGCGGGCGTCGCGGGAGGTCCCCGTCAGAGAGGTCTCCTCCAGTGAGGTCCCCTCCAGGAAGTGACACGACACGGAGGCTGGCTTGGCAAGGCTTCGCGAGGCTTGGCGAGGCTTCGCGAAGCTTGGCGCGTCGCTTCGCGTCTTTGTCCGACCCAGTCACCTTTTCCCGCAGCGCCCCACCTGATTACCACAGCGTCGCTTGACAGAATGCCGTCTGGGGAAAAGGCAAATCGAGTCGATGGCCTGCTCCGTCCTGGCCGCGTGTATGTGTGTGTGTGTGTGTGTGTGAGAGAGAGAGAGAGAGAGAGAGAGAGAGAGAGAGAGAGAGAGAGAGAGAGAGAGAGAGAGAGAGAGAGAGAGAGAGAGAGAGAGAGAGAGAGAGAGAGAGACTTGTGACTCATCTGCGAGACAAGGCCGTCCGCCCGTTCTAACGTGTTGACTCTTCTCTGTTTCAGGTACGTTTTATTACGAGGCGGCGCTGACTTGTGTACAGTCGCGCACGACGAAGCGACACGCGGTTTACGGTGAGTTCGAACGGCTATGGAGCGTCGGGCCAGACGCTGCTCTGTCTCTCTCCCACGGCTGAGACGGCCCTTGCGTGGTAGAGAGAGAGAGAGAGAAAGAGAGAGAGACGAAAGCACTGAATCGGCTTGCCTGCAGCGGAAGGAGCCAGGGCGCCCGGGAATGTGAGGTCAGTGCGCGAAGTGAGTGACTCACTGCTGGGTGGGCGCTGCGGCGCAGCTCGGCGACAAGCAGCTCGGCGTCGTCGAGGACGAGGCTGGCGCTGGCGGGGTCCAGTGCACGGTGGACGGGTCACACGTTCGGTTCAAGTCTCATTTAGCGACTCTGCAGCCCAAAACGCGTCTAGAATTTTGGCAGCCTCGACGGTCTTCTGACCCACTGTGCGGGGTGTGGAGGAAAGGTTTTGGGGGCTTTGGGCAGCGTCCCGGTGGCCTTTAGAACCCTGAACGGCTTCCTGATGGCGTCCTGGGAGGCGTCGCCGGGCGTCGCGACGCTGTGGGGGAATATGACCGGAACGGGTGACAAGGCCCCTCGAGTCCAGCGACTCCTCGCCGCGAAGGCCCCGCTAACACCCCGCTAACGCCCCGCTAACACCGACGGGACAGCAGTACGAACCGTTAGGCTGCGGGCGCCTGCCCCCGCCCCGCGGCCCGCGCCCCGCCCCCGTCCCACCTGCTCCTCCTGCCCCCTTCCAGCGCGCCGCCGCGCCGCCGTGGCGCTGCACCGCGTCCAATAACCTGTTTTGGCACCTCGTCGCCGACCACCGAACCGACCGACCGGCCGGGCCCCGCCGATGTGCAGCGCGGCAGGGCAGGCAGGCAGGCAGGCAGGCGTTCCAGGATTTCCAGACTTTGTATGTACCGCTCGAGGCGCTGGGAAGCTCCAATGCCTTTCTAAACCGGCGGCGCGGCGCACAGTGGGTCAGAAGACGGTAAAGGCGGCCAAAATTCTAGACGCGTTTCCAGCTCCAGAGTCACTAAATGGGACTCGAATCAAACGTGTGACCCCACCAATGGATTCCTCGTTTGGAGAGCAATCCATTGGTGGGGTCACAGTTCGATTCGAGTCCCATTTAGCGACGCTGCAGCCCAAAACGCGTCTAAAATTTTGTCCGCCTCAACGCTCTTCTGACTGTTCTACTGTGCGGCGGGGCGGGGTTGCCTGCGCCCCAGGCGGCCTCAGGCGGCTCTGGTGACCCCGCGACCCCGCGACCCTGCGGCCCGCAGGCCGCACTTAGTCGCGCGACCTGATTCCCGGTCTCGGTGTCTGGGTCCCTCGGGCCGGGCCGCACCTGTCGCTACTGAAGCGGCAAGCGGACAGTGGGCCAGACGACCGGTGGAGGCGGTCAGAATGCCGTACGCGTTCTGAGCTCCAGAGTCGCTGAATGGGACTCGAACCGAACGTGTGACCCCACTAATGGATGGCTCACTGAATGAGGAATCGATTGGTGGTGTCACACGTTCGGATCAAGTCCTGTGGTATAGCTACTCTGGAGCTTAAAACACACGCAAAGTTTCGGCCGCCGTCGCCGGTCTTCTGGCCCACTGTGCAGCGGCCCACTGTGAGCCAGTGGCGGAGCATGGCGAAGCGCGACAGACGAGGGCTTTGGCCGCCAGATGGTCGGGGCGTCGGGCCAACGTCGGGGCACTGTGGGGCCACCGCCACTCCCGCACCTGGCTGGCCACCACCGAGGGCCCCTCCAAAGTGGAGACCGGGACGGCCTTGCGAACCGAGTGCTGCTGGAACGACACGCATACACTGCGGCTTGTGTGTGTGTGTGTGTGTGTGTGTGTGTGTGTGTGTGTGTGTGTGTGTGTGCGCGTGTGTGTGTGCGTGTGTGCGCGCGCGCGGGCTGGACGGCGGACGTCGTAACCCATCTTGAATTTCGGCGTAGCCGCTTCTTCCTGCAGGCAGCTGGCAACAACAGCAGACGGCGGCGCGTTCTTGTATATCATTTTTCTTTTCGTTGTTTTTTTGGATTTACTAAGGGAAGGGAAAAGACGCCCCTCGGCCGACGGCGACCCACTATTTCCCTGCAGCACGTGCAGTCGTGCTCGACGAATCACGCGCCTGGGGCGCCGACGACGCACAGTGGGCCAGAAGACCGGTGGAGGCGGTCTAAGTCCCGGACGCGTTTCGAGCTCCAGAGTCGCGAACCGAACGTGCGACCCCGCCAAAGGATTGCTCCCCGAGCGGAGGAATCCATCATTGGTTTGGCGGGGTCACACGTTCGGTTCGAGTTCCATTTAGCGAACCTGGAGGTCAAAACGGGTACTATAAAGTTTTGGCTGCCTGTGCCGGTCTTCCGGCCCACTGTGCACGCCGCCGTCCGCCATTGGCCGGCTGGATGTGTGCGATTCGAATGCTAAAGGCGCCGCGCTGCGGAAGGAACCGCTGCCTTTTTTCCTGTCTTCAGTAGTGGACGGTGATTATTTTCGGGAGGACGGACGTTCAGCTCGCGAGCGGCCTCGTCGGCTAACGTGGCTTTAGTGTCTGTTGCAATATCGTTAGTGTCTGTGTTTGTGTGTGAGTCTGTCTGTCTGTCTGTCTGTCTGTCTGTGAGTCACAGAGGGAAGGCCGCGGCGTTCGGGTCGTCGCTCCTGCCCGGCTGGCTGGCCGCGCAGTGCCGTGGAGTGGTGGGGTGGAGTCGTTGGCTGGGCGAGACCCCATGCTGGGACGCGCGGCCTCTGGGGCCCGGGGTATTTCCTGCGCAGGGCTCCGGCGGTCGGCGTAGGGCCGTGGAGCTGTCCCTCGCGGTGCTATCCTTCGCCTCATCTCGGCTGTAAAAGGGTTACTCGAGTCAACGTGTGGGCCCTGGCGGATGAGGGCCTATGGCAGACGCGAGGGCAGCGACCGCGGGGGTTTGCTGGCTAGGCGACACAGTGGGCCTGAAGACCAGTGCAGGCGGCCAAGAGTCTAGACGCGTTTTTCGACCCGATCACGGCAGTAGGCAAACAGGCAATGTCGGGCCGGGTTTGACTGGACCGGAGGCGGGTCTGGTCTATTACCAGTCTCTGTACCAAGTTTGAAATTTTTTGGCCCAGCCGTTTTTGAGAAATCGCGATTTTCATTTCGGTCTGCATTGGCTCCCCGCGCGGAGGCACGGCCGGCGGCCGACCTGATGTCTCGTCTTAATGGGACTCACACTGAAGGTATGACCCGTGGGTTCACACGTTATGGTGTTCGAGTCCCATTTAGCGACTCTGAAGCTCAAAACGAGTCAAAAGTTTTTGCCGCCTGCGCCGGTCCTCCGGCCCACTGTGCGCCGGCGTGACCTATGCCTGCGACCTTTCGGACGACCTGCGCGCCCGGCTGTTGGCCCGGACTGTTGGCCGGTGGCCCACCTGGTGGACTCGTGGATCTCCTGCGGCGTGCGGCGCTGGCCAGGGTGCGCGGCCCGAACAATGGACAGTGGGCTGGACGACCGCCAAGCACTGGACGCCGAGCCGGGGCGAGTGCAGCGCAGTCAGACCGGCTCAGGCGGCCAAAACTCTAGACGCGTTTTGAGACCCCACCTGGATTCATCGTTCGGGGAGCTATCCATTGGAGAGGTCACGCGTTCGGTTCGTGCCCCATTTAGCGACTCTGGAGCTCAAAATCCGTCTGGGAGTTTGACCGCCTCCGCCGATCTTCTGGCCCACTGTGCGCGGCGCGAGGTGGCGTGCTTTATGCACTTCCCCGCGGCCCGTGGGCGGCCGGGCGCTGATTCACCGGAGCCACTGCGCGGAGTGCAGCACACAGAGGCGGGGTGCCCAGCGCAGCAGCAGCGCAGCCCGACCCGGTACGCCACATTATTCTTCATATTTGCCCCGTTATTTATCGCCGAGTGTTCTTTTTGTGTTGCGCGGGTCAGGAATCCGATCCCAGCGCGCGGCCAGACCGCTCACCGCCGCAATCCGTGGAGACGCGCTCTGAGTCACTCTGATCCCGTCGGTGTGGGAATCTAGCGCCTCGCTGCACCCCGTCGGCGTTCGCCACCGCGGCGCACAGTGGGCCAGACGACCGGCGCTGGCGGCCAACACTGTAGACGTGTTTTGGGCTCTAGGGTTTCTAAATGGGACGTGTAACCCCACTAATGGATTGCTCTCCGAACGAGGAATCCATTGATGGGGTCACACGTTCGGTTCGAGTCCTATTTAGCGACTCTGGAGCTCAAAACGCGTCTATAGTTTTGGCCGCCTGCACCCACTGTGGGGCGGGCCGAAAATTGGTCGTAAAAGCGGTGTATACGGCGACATGACGGCAGCGGTGTGGTGCAGCGCTCGGCCTCAGCGGGAGTATCACTCGTCACGTACTTAGCGACCGATGCGAGAAACTGGCGCCGTGCCGTGCCGATCTGTATCGCGGTGACGTGACGCCGCCGATCATAAAACGGGCTGCAGCGCTGCAGCCATCGGCCAGGACCACGCCGCACAGTGGGCCAGACGACCGGCGCTGGCGGTCAACACTCTAGACGCGTTTTGAGCTCTAGAGTCGCTAAACAGGACTCGACCCGAACGTGTGACCCCATGAATGGATTCCTCGTTCGGAGACCAATCCATTGGTGGAGTCGCTCGTTCGGTTCGAGCCCCATTTCGCGACGCAGTTGCTCTAAACTCGCCTAGAGTGTTGGCCGCCTGCGCCGGTCTTCTGGCCCACTGTGCGCCGGCGAGCAGGCAGGCCGCCCTTGGAAACCGTTTCGCAGTGACGGGCACTGGGCGTGCAGGCTAATGGAGTTCGACTCCGGAGCGACCGGCCGGTGGAAGAAGGGGGTCCAGCACCGGGACAACGTCGACCGTAAGCAAGCCGAGCGGGTGAAGCAGGCCGCCCTTTTCGCTGCGACCGCATTTCCGTACGAAAAACAGCTGGTTTGTAAGTAAGAGTGGGGCTGATGGGCAGGCCATCCGGGGAAATGGCTCTCTTTCCGCGTTGCGTGCCCCCGGCGGTGCTAGGAGGCCCTTCGCTCCGTTTATTCTCTGGGCCGAACGGGGCCGGCAATATCCGGGCCCCGTCGGCGTCCTGGACGCGCTGCACGCGAGGGCGGCGGCGCTCAGCGGGCTGCCGGCGTAGACGTCCACCCCCGCACAGTGGGCCAGGAGACTGGCGCGGCCGGTCGAAACGCTAGATGCGTTTCGAGCCAACGCCCGCCTGACACCCGCGTTTCGACACTTTTTCCGCGATACAGGGCTTCGCGCCTGGCCTATGGCTTCTGCCGACTGCCCCGGGCTCAGCGTCAACCCCAATGCGACCCGCGGCCGAGACGGTCGGTCAGAGACGCCGCCGCGCCCCACAGTGGGCCAGGAGACTGGTGGAGGAGGTCAACTCCGCTGAATGGGATTCGGTTCTAGTCCCATTAGGCGACTTGGAGCTCAAAACGAAAACGCGTCTAGAGTTTTGTCCGCCTGCGCCGGTCTCCTGGCCCACTGTGGCGCCCGCGACCCCCACCCCCGCAGCGGGCCGCCACTGCTTACACTGCCTTCTGTGTGAACTGGTGAAACGGAATCCGGTACGCGTCTCCGCGCGTCCTTGCAAGGACTCGGCGCGCAGCCGCGGGGCAGCCGGCCGGGGCGTGGCGGTCCTGGACATACTATATCCCTCATTGTCTGAAAGTTGTTTGCTTCCACTTTCCAGGTGACTCGTCTGTGTGTGCGAGTGTGTGTGTATGTGTGTGTGAGCGCGCGCGCGCCTGTCCTGGGAAGCTTCTAAGGCATGGCGAGCTCCGTGTTAAAAGGCGCGCGCGCACACAAACACACACAAACACGCACGAAAGCCTCTCTGCAGCGGCGGCGGCGGCGGCGGGGATTTAGCATGGGCTCCGCCATTGTCTCGGCGCGTCCCCGCGATCTAGGCCAGATACGTCGCGACGACGTCGGGGCGTGTCCCGGCGGCACGGCGCGGCACGGCGCGGCACGGCGGCGGCGACGCCGGCTCAAAACACCGCCACTCCCAGTCGGACCTGCTTCATTATTGATCGCAGCGGGCTAGCTGCAGTGCCACGCACGGGAGGCAAGGAGCGGGAGTGGGAAAGGGGGGGAGGGGAGGTCGCATCGGAAGAGCTCCCGACGCGCGTGGGACTCGAACCGAACGTGTGTGACCCCACCGATGCGATTCCGCATCGTTGGGGGAGCAATCCATTGGTGGGGTCACAAAGTCGGTTCGAGCCTCATTTAGCGACTCTGGAGCTCAAAACGCGTCTCGAGTTTTGGCCGCCTGCGTGGTCTTCTGGCCCACTGTGCCGGGGTCACCGAGGAGTGCGTCGTCCAGCACGTCCGGCCGGCCGCCGGGACGGCATTGTTGTCGGCGTGGGCCGGGCGAGGCTGCGCGCGGCGAACCAGGCCGGGGCCGCGGCTGGCCTCGGGGTAACCGGCGGGAACGGAACGGACCAACCCTCCTGCCTTGGCCGTCGTGTGGCCGATCGGGCCTTCCGATGTCTTCCGATGTCGGCCGCGGCCGCGCCTCGGGACCCGACTGCGTACCCGACCCGCTCGGGTCCGAGGTTCGAGTACCGGCACGGCCCACTCGGCCTTTGCGTTTGGGAGTGGGAGGCTGCGCGCCAAATGAGTCGGTTTGTTTTGGCGGCGGGGCGGGGCGCGGCGGGGCGCGGCGCGGCGGGGCGGCCGGGTGAAAGCGAAGCTAGCCGCGAGGGAGATAAGGCGTGCCGAGGATCGTGCATTCCGGAATTTGGCGAAGTGGACGTGCCGTGTCTGCTGGAGTGTCTGGCTGTGAACCGGGCCGGCTGTGGGGCCGGCGTGGCGCGGGCTCGTTAGCGGGCAAGGCCCCAGGAAAGTGATGCGTCTCTGACCCGAGTGGAGCCGGGCGGACCGCCCTGCAGCCACGGGGCGGCGGGCATCACCACGCCGCCTGCCTCGCCTGCCTCTACGTCAAGTCAGGTCAAGTCGCGCGTGGACGTACCCGCGGCCGCACAGTGGGCCAGGAGACCGGCGCTGGCGGCCTTAGGACGCTGCGGCTTCGTTCGCGGTCCCTAGTCAGACCGACGTGCTACATACTTAGGAGCCGCGCGACAAAGCTTATACCGTGGTCATGTAAACGGGGACGGCGGCTGGAACTAGAACCGGAAAAAAAATATGTTCTGCCGGTATTGGAACCCTCGCCTCCTCGGCGTGCGGTCGTGCGGTGTGTGCTCCACATTGTGGCGGCCATAGGGGCGGGGTGGGGCGGGGCGGGGCGGGGGGCGCTCCGGCCATGGATCGAGGGCGGAAGGGCCGCGGAAGGGCCATCCCGCTAAGGCGATACAAACCGTTTGTGTCTGCGGAACTCGTGACCGGCGCGTTGGGAGCGTGGCGGGGAGGGGTGGTGGGGGAACGGGACGGTGGTGGTGTTCCTAAAGTAATCGAGGACATCTCTGCCTTCGGCCGGCGAGAGAGAAAGTGTGCGAGGCGTGCATATGACGAGGAGGCCCTTAAGGCCCTGCTATCCTCCCACACACACGCGGACGCACACTCACACGCACACACACTCACGGCGGGCTGCCGCAGGGCCGGTGCAGTTCGCGCTTCGCGTTCGCGCCGCCAACACGCCAAAAACCGTCTCAAAGAAAAAGCGCGCGCGCGCGGTTTTCTCGTTTTTCTCGGTTTTCTCCTCTCCGCCTGTCGTAATGAATGGGGGCCGCGCCGCCGCACGCCGCCGCGGACACGTCGGGGTGACATGTCGGCAAGGTCGTTTGCGGTGGACGTGGACTCGAATTCCACGAGGCTGGCTGCAGGCCGCCGCTTCTTGGTGGTCGCGTGGCTCGGCACGGCGCGGCATGGCGCGGCTTGGTGACATAGTTGGTATTGGCGGGGCACAGCGCGGCAGCCCCTGCAGCCCGTGACGGTGGCCGACAGCCGCGGCACTTTCCAGCGCGGAGCAGAGCGCACAGTGGGCCAGACGACCAGCGCAGGCCGCGACAACTCTAGACGCGTTTTCAGCTCCCCGAGTCGATAGATGGGACTCGAACCGAATGTGTGACCCCACCCATGGATTCCTCGTTCGGAGAGCAATCCATCGGTGGGGTCACACGTTTGGTTCGAGTCCCATTTCAGCAACACGAGCCTTAAAACCCGTGCGGGATTTTGATCGCCTCCTCCAGTCTTCTAACTTCTAGCCCACTGTGCAGCGTGCGGAGACGAAGCTCGGCTCCAACAACAAGCTCCGCAAATTAAAACAACAACAACAACTGCAGCGGCGGCCGGCGGTGTGCGGCGCGGGGCGGGGTCGGTGGCGCCTCGGGGATGAAATTTAGTACACTTTCTACGCAGGGATCGGTGGCGCGTCGCCGCGGGGAAGGCCCGGCCGGCGCGGCGCGGCTCGGCCGACCGGCGCAGACACCGGCGCAGCCAGGCGGAGCCTAGCGCAGCCCGCCGCCGGCGACAGCGATGGAACTCTTTTTGCAAGCCCATGCAAGTCAAGTTCAAGGCGCCGCCGCCGCGATCCTGGCTCGGCTGGCTCGGCTGTCGCCGTGACGGTGACGCCTCTCCGCCGGGACGGCCCCGCAGGGGGTGCATGCATGTGTGAGTGTGTGTGTGTGTGTGTGTGTGTGCGGCTCCAAGTAGCGGAAATGTCCCCATTCAGAGAGAGAGAGAGAGAGAGAGAGAGAGAGAGAGAGAGAGAGAGCGTGTGTGTTTCTGTGTGTGTGTGTGTGTGTGTGTGTGTGTGTGTGTGTGTGTGTCCCGCCGTGTGTTTGCTCTCGCATGCCGCGGGCCGCACTGCCTCACTCATCTCGAGTGTGCCGGAAGGCGGTGGCGCGGCGCCGTGGTGTAATTACCTGGACGTCGTCCTGCACGTCCAGGCGGCGGTGCTTGGCCGGCGCCGCGACGCACAGTGGGCCAGAAGACCGCTCAGGCGGCCAAAACTCTAGACGGGTTTCGAGCTCCAGAGTCGCTGAATGGGACTCGAACCGAAACGTGTGACCCCACCAATGGATGATTGCTCTCCGAACAAGGAATCGATTGGTTGGGGTCACATGTTCGGATCGAGACCTGTTTAGCGACTCTGGAGCTCAAAACCAAAACACGTCCAGAGTTTTGGCCGCCTGAGATGTATTCTGGCCCACTGCGCGACGCGCTGCTTGGGCTGCCGCGCGATGCGCTGCGGGTCCTAGTCACACGCACACTCCTACATAATGGCGACGCTCTGTCTGTCTGTCTTTCTGTCTGACTCTCCGTCCGTCCGTCCGTCCGTCGGCCCCTCGTCATTACGCAGTGACGGCCGCGCCACTTTCACCCACACACACCCATTTTTTTTTTTGCCACGTCCCTTCCTTCCTTCTTGCGGGGCGTCGCGGCGTCGGACTGGCCTGTCGAGGAAACGGGTATGCGCATCGGCCTGTGTGTGTGTGTGTGTTTGTGTATGTACCAGGTGATCCAGAAGCCCCGTTTGCAGCCGAAGTTATGCAACCCGCTTGACGCTGTGCGGGCGGGCTAGCCTACCCTCTGTTCGGCGGGCGGAGGGCCCGACTAAAGCTGCCCATATGCAGCGGTAGTAGCACTGCCGGCGGCAGAGCCGGCGAGTGATTCGGATGCGATCGCACCGGCCGGCCACCGACGCGCTGTGTGACGCGTGAGCGAGAGGCGGGGGATAGGGGAAGGGGAAAGGGGGTGAGGCAGCTAGGCTGCGGCAGCCGATCGAGTGTCGCACAATTCGGCAGATCTAGTCGGGCCCTCCGCCAGCCGAACAGAGGGTAGGCCAGCCCGCCCGCAAAGCGTCAAGCGGGTTGCATAACTTCGGCTGCAAACGGGGCTTCTGGATCACCTGGTATGTGTGTGTGTGTCTGTCTGTCTGTCTGTCTGCGCGCGCTGCTGCACCGCAGCGACATGCTCGAGGGCCTTGGGCCTTCGAGGTGCATTACCGCAACGCGACACGTGTGCGTGTGCCGTTTGGACCACACTCACACACACACGCACACGTCGTGTGATCTGCTCTTGGAGCCTGCTTGTTGTCTCTGTCGCACTCACGTGGCGCGTGCCGCAGGGGTGCGAGAGAGACAGCGCGACGAAGCACTTTGCTCCTACTTTGTTCCTACTTCCTCGGGAATCCTCGCAGCGCAGCAGCGAGGGAGGGAGCTCCGAACGCCCGGCGGGGTAGGCCGGCCGGCGCGCTCGGCCGTCTAGCGGGCCGCTGGGCTGCCCACCTCGCAGGCGGCACAGTGGGCCAGAAGACCGGCATCATTATCATCATCATCATCATCATCATCATCATCATCGCTGTCTTGGATACGATATTTTTGGGTGCACCTCGGTGGACAGGCGGGCGGGCGGATGTCGGCTGGGGTAAGCGGTGGGGGTAACGGCGCGCGGTGCAGAGGTCGCGGGGTTACCCCGACAGGTCCGACGGGTTACCCCGCGCTGACGGCAATGACGCATGCTCGTATTGTCGCGTGTCGAACTGGGAATGCGTGAGGTAACGTGTTTCAATCCGAGAAGTAATTGAAAAGCACCCTCACATAATTTGTTGTTGTTGTTGGCGTTGGCGTTGTTGGCGTGAGCGTGAAATCGGCCCGATGGACAGGGTTACGCTTTGCTTATTTATTTATTTATTTATTCATTTTTTTTATTTATTTGTTTTTCGTCTCCAGGGGTCGATTGAACCGATGCGTCTTTTGTGAGAGAGTATACTGCACATGGAAATTAATGATGGTACTAAACGGAGTCTTTGGTCGAGGTGTTTCATGTGTGAGTGTATGTGTGTGTTTGTGTGAGTGTGTGTCCGTCCGTCCGTGCGTTTGTGTGTGCCTGTTCCCTCGCTAGGGAACCGGTTTTCCTGTTTGAACACATGGAAGCGAGTTACGGAGTGTGTTCCTGGCGATTGCTTTTGCAAGTGGCGTGGTGCGGCGCGCAACGTCCGCTGGTATCGGCAGATGAGGGGAGGACTTCCCCCGGGATGAGGACGAGGTACTCGTCGGAGGCGGGGCGCACAGTGGGCCAGAAGACCGGCGCAGGCGGCCAACACTCCAGACGCGTTTTGAGCCGCAGAGTCCGTCTCTGTGGCGCCGCGGGCCGCGCCGGCCGCGCATCCCATGCATGCCGGCCGAGGTGGTGAAGGTGGCGAATCCAGGCCGGCCGGCTGACCGCAGCGCCGCGCGCCGCGTCCTCATTTATGCAAATCGCAGCGCGCGGCGTCGGCGGGGCCGCCGCGTCCACGCCCCACAGTGGGCCAGAAGACGGGCACAGGCGGTCAAAACACCAGACGCGTTTTTGAGCTTTAGAGTCGCTAAATGGGACTCGAATCGAACGTGTGGTGACCCCACCGATGAACTCCTCGTTCGGAGGGCAATCCATTGGTGGGGTCACACGTTCGGTTCTCGTCGCATTTGGTGACTCTGCAGCTCAACACGCGTCTATAGAGTGTCGGCCGCCTGCGCCGGTCTTCCGGCCCACTGTGCGCCCCGCCGTTCGCGCCCCTGCGATGCACTTTCGTTTTTGACACTGGTCGCGTCCCGTGCGGGCCTCGCGCGCGGTGGCGGCCGCGGCCGTCCCCGCGGCGGTGCGGCACTCCGACAACGCATTGGGTCAGCAGGGCGACCGCGGCGCAGCAGCAGCAGCGCGGCGGCGAGTAGGAGGCGCGCGCAGGCACGGCGTCGTACCAGAGCTTCTTACGACCAAACCAGTTCCCCGGACAACCAAGATTGATAAGTCGAGTCTTCTTTTACCGTATCTCGGGGCGGGGCGGGGCGGGGTGGGGTGGCCCCCGGCAGTGGCCGTCCGTCCAGCCGGGACACCGCTGGCGGACGACGCGAACCGGCTGCGCACGGGAGTCACCGGGGGAGTCTCTGCGCGGCACCCGTTTTTGCGCCACGATTGCCGAAACGGAATCGCCGGCCGGCCAGGTGGGTGTCGTCGTGTTGGGGCTTCTGCTCGATGTTTGTTTTCCGTGTGCTGCCGAGGCGAGCCACGCGTCAGCACTGCGTGGCAGACAGACGGACGGACGGACGGACACTGGAAGTCACCCCATCGCTTGCTTGCTCGCATCCGGCGCGTAATTATTCCGTCGTTGTGTTGGCAGCAGTGTTAATGGCAGCCGGCAAGGTCGGCCGCGTTGCGACAGCGGCGACAGTGCTGCCAACGTAACCAAGTGACGGAGTGGCCGAGTAACGAGGGTAGGTGGGTGCAGCCGATCAGTGGCTGGGTGGGTGGACCGCGGCGGACCTTGTCGTTAGTGACTTACTCGTCGTCGTTCCGAGTCCCGGTCGCTGGAACTGCGCTGGAACTAGCCGTGCAACTGCACGCTGACCAGCCGGGCTGATAATGGCCCACTGTGGAATGCGGCGGGCACGTGGCCGCCCCGCCCCGCCCCGCCCCGCCCCGCACCGCACCTCTTGGATTGGACGCTATGGCGAGACACGCCGCTCTAGCAGCGAGGCCCCCTCTTCTCTCCCGCGATTATGCGCGCCTGGCCGGTCGATAAGTTTCAACTTTTTTTTGCTTTTTTTGGTCCGTTTTCGTGGATTTTTGCACGCAGCGGTCGATTAGGCTGGCCCGGGCCCACTGTGCCGCGGTGCTGCAGTGGTGCGGTGTCGTGATTCCGCGATCCGCCGCCACGTCGTTTGGCCGTTTCCGGCCGTGCGGTATCGCTCCATCGCTTTGCGCGGGGCGGGGCGCACAGTGGGCCAGAAGACACGTCTAGTCAAGATCCCGGACGGGTTTTGAGCTCCATGGTCGCTAAAAGGGAAGCGAAACGAACGGTTCACCCCACCAATCGATTCCTTTTTACCAGCAATCCATTGGTGGGGTCACACGTTCGGTTCGAGTCCTATTTAGCGACTCTGAAGCTCAAAACGCATCTAGAGTTTTGGCCGCCTGCGCCGGTCGTCTGGTCCACTGTGGGGCGGGGCTGCCGCCTCGGTGGCGGGCATATTTAATGTCCCCCCGGAGAACTTCTTCAGCAGTTCATCCCGCGACGGCGGTGTCCGCGGCGTGGCGGCGTGCAGTGGCTCGTGCGATTTCACAAAATGGAAACTAAGCGAAACTGGCGCGCCGCTCGCCGTTTTTGTGCAGGCTCGGCTTTGCGCGCTCGCCTGGCTGCCTCCCACGGCGCTGCTGCATACCCCAGTGCGCGCTTTGTGCTTATGGTTTACAGTTTCCACTCCTGCCATGTGAGCCAGGCAGGCAGCCAGCCAGCCAGCCCGCCTGGGCGGGGCGCGCGACCAGCTGCGTGACCTTGATGGCTGCGCGGCCGCTGCAGTGTCCGCGCGCCGTCCCCGCGGCGGTGCAGTGCACAGTGGGCCAGAAGACCGGCGCAGGCAGCCGAAAGTAAAGACGCGTTTTGAGCTCCAGAGTCGCTACATGGGACTTGATCCGAACGTGTGACCCCACCAATGAATTCCTCGATCGGAGAGCAATCCATTGGTGGGGTCACACGTTCGATTCGAGTGCCATTTAGCGACTCTAGAGCTCAATAACTATCCGGGATTTCGACCGCCTCCCTTCTGGCCCCCTGTGCAGAGCCGCGCGTCGGCGTCGTTGTGCAGCGGCCGCAAGAAACGGCAGACTTTCAAATTGTATTGATGGTTGTTTTCCGTGTGTTGCAGGTAGGCGCCCGTGAGAGTGAGAAGGACAGCGTGGCGGTCAGCGAGCTGTGAGTGACCGACCGACTGCCGCTGCTTGCGGACGGAAACAAAATAAACAAGTCGAGGAAAAATTGAGTGCGAGAAAAAACATGGCGACGTTATGGCGTGCGGCGGGTTTTGTTTCGTTTACATGCGTCCGAAACAAAAACACGAAAAGTGTAGTATGTGTCTGAAACAAAATTGAGCAACGAAAAAATAAAGTGTGGGAAGTGTTTCGTCGAGTGTACAGTGTGCAAGCGCGCATGGTAATTGTGCACCGCGCGTTACATGCAGCAGGTGAAGTCGAGGGGGAGGGGAGGGGAGGGGGGGCAGCATCTCTGTTCTTGGCGATCGGCCGTGCAAAATGTCGGACATGCTTTGGATGGCCTGAGATGCGCGGGGCGGGGCGGGGGCGCTCTAACTGGGTCAATCGAACGCTGCACTGTAATCCTCCACTCCGCTTTTCCACTTCTTTTGCTCGCCCCCTCGCGGTTTCCACTCTCTTTTTCTATGGTCGTGCTTCTGCTCGTGCTTTTAGCTGGGGCCCCCCGTCCAAGTGTGGCAATAAATGTAATTCGCCGGGCCGTTACCTGATTTCCGTGCATTTTAAAACAGAGGCCATATATATGTATGAATGTATGTATATATTTCCTTTTTACACATCCCCTTTTTATTTTTCCCCTGTTTCTTTGGCTGTGGCATTATTTGACTTGGAAGAATGGCGCGGCGCCCCCCTTTCTCGTGAACCTGCCACACGGAATATTTGGAGTACAGCGAGTCTGGAATTACAGGATGCGTTTTATGTTTCCGCCCCGCCCTGCTGGCTGCCTGTGGCTGCGGCCGCCCGGGCCCGGCTTGTACTCCCAGCCGCCTCGCCGGCCGGGGCCACGCCCGCAGTTTGCATCGGTTTTGTTGTTAAAATCCCAGCCCCGCCCCGCCCCGCCCGGGCCAGCAAACAATCTACGCATCGAACCGGTTGCACCGACACAGTGCCCTTGTTGGCTGCGAGGCATCATTTTAGAGCCAAACGCCGTGAGGTGTCTCGCTGCTTCTTCGGCTTTGGCTGCCGGAGAAACTTGCCTTTTCGACCTGCTCGAAATTTTATGGGGGTTGAAGGCCGAATCACACAGGTACACCTTAAAAAAAAAAAGTGGATTCCTCGTTCGGAGAGCAATCCATTGGTGGGGCCACACGTTCGGTTCGAGACCTATTTAGCGACTCTGGAGCTCAAAACGCGTCTAGAGTTTTGGCCGCCTGCGCCGGTCTTCTGGCCCACTGTGCGCTGGTGGCCTAGTTGGTCTCGTGTGTCGTTTTCCGAATAATTTCCGAGCGAAATCGGTGGCGGGGCGGGGCGGGGCGGGGTGAGGCACGCGCCGCATGTAGGCCGGCTGCTGCTGACAATGAGCAGCATTTGCATGGCGGTCCGTCTTGGTGTTGGTTTTCCGATCGCCAGGCAGTCCCTCTCTCCTTGTCTCTCCCTCTCTCTCTCCCCGGTTAAATGATTCAACCCAAGGCGGGCGGTGTGAGGTGGCCGCCAACTGGAGCGTGGGCCCGCGTACTAGTAGTCTGATTCCGCGTCGCGGTGCCGTCGCTCCCTCTCTCTCTCGCACCCCTTGGGCACGGCCAACGAGTGCGAGAGAGAGAGAGAGAGAGAGAGAGAGAGAGAGAGAGAGAGAGAGAGAGAGAGAGAGAGGCGGCAGCCTTGCTGCACTATGCGGCCATAAATAACGGCCCGAAATAATTCGTGTCCGCCGGCCTCATGTCGAAAGGGAAAACGAAACGGTGGTGCAGCAGCTGCCGCGGTTCGCTCCGTCTCTATCGCACTCATGGGAGCGACCCATTGGGCCCGTAGGGGTGCGAGAGAGACAGAGCGACGAAAGGATCCTTGGGAATCGCTCGCCTGGTGTTTCGCTCGCAGTGCTTTTGGGTTGAGGGCGTCATGGTGGCGTGCAGACTGCATGTAAAACAAACGTATTTTTTTTACCTGTAGCGGAGCGACCCGAATGGAACGCGCCACATTCAAAATGATATTCTGCTCAGCGCTCGGTCGCGGATCCGACGCTGCCAGTGTGGCCGCCGTACAGTGGGCCAGAAAACCGGCAGCATCATCATCAGCGCTTTTAGGTCTCAACAGAACCTTAGCGTTCGAGAAAGCAACTACAACTGCAGACGCGTTTTGAGCTGCAGAGTCGCTAAATGGGACTGGAACTGAACGTGTGACCCCACCAATGGATTCTTCGTTCGGAGAGCAATCCATTGGTGGGGTCACACGTTCGGTTCTAGTCCTGAGAAGCGACTCTGGAGCTCAAAACGCGTCTAGAGTTTGGGCCGCCTGCGCCTCGTTCCTCTGGCCCACTGCGCGCCGTCTCAGCTGCCGTGCGGGAGAAAGGAAAGGCTTGGCTTGCCGGCTGGCCGTCCCGACTCGTGTTACGGTACGTGTCTTGGAAGCGATAATCCGAGGGACGTATGGACGGCAGACGGACGCCGACGAGACGCTGCGATCCATCGATTCATTTCGATCTTCGATCGCGGGAGCAGGCGGCCGCGGCCTTTCCCTGCGGCCTCGGCTGCCTGCCAGCTCGGGCTGCCTGCCTGCCTGCGCTACTCGCGGTCGTGTATCAAAACGGCGCCGCTCGGGCAAGTGGGATTCATGTCCGTCTCGCACGCGTCTGCGTCCTCAGCGAGGCTAAAGCGGGCCAGACGCGAAAGGGAAAAGGCCGGTCGGACGGAGCTGGCAGGCTAGACGTCTAGGCGCTGGCAACGCGGCCCCGCCCTGTGGCGTGGAGGCCGCGAGGCGGGGCGAGGTGCTATCAAGGGCGCGGCGGAAGTCGAGGAGCGCCATGCCGATTGGCTGCGATCACTTCCGGTGCGGGTGGGCCGCGTGGCCAGAGCAGGGCACACAGTGGGCCAGAAGACCGGCTCAGGCGGACAAAACTCTACACACGCGTTATGAGCTCCAGAGTCATTAAACAGGACTCGAACCGAACGTGTGACCCCACCAATGGATTCCTCGTTCGGGGAGCAATCCATTGGTGGGGTCACTCGTTCGGCTCGACCTCTGTTTAGCGACCCTGGAGCTCAAAACGCGTCAAGAGGTTTGACCGCCTCCGGCCCACTGTGGGGCGCTGGGTCATTGGTCGTGGTGGAGGCCGGGCGGCCAGGCCAGGTCGCGGGGGACGCTGCCATAACTCACGGCCTGCAGGTGATTCCGGGACGGTCGCTCTGTCTCTCTCGCACCCCACGGCGCGCAGTGTGAGTGCGTCTCGCCTCGGAGGCAGCCTGCCGGCGAAGGAGTCGACCTGGACGGGGCCCTCGGTCCGCCTTCTACGGAGCGCTGCGCTGCACAGTGGGCTAGAAGACGGTTGAGGCGGCCATGATTCCAGACGCGTTTTGCGCTCCAGAGTCGCTAAATGGGACTCGAACCGAACGTGTGACCCCACCAATGGATTGCTCTCCAACCGAGGAATCCATTGGTGGGGTCACACGTTCGATTCGAATCCCATTTAGCGACTCTGGAGCGCAAAACGCGTCCAGGATTTTGGCCGCCTCAACCGTCTTCCGACCCACTGTGCCCTGCGGCTCGCGGCCCCGCCGGCCCGGCCACTTTGGACGGGGCCTCGAATTGGGCGGCGGGCGAGGGTCAGACGTGTGAGATAGCGAGCCGCACGCCTTCTAGCCCACTGTGCAGACGCACCGCCTCGCCGTCCAGCATGTCCACGCCGACGAGGGCCGCGGTCGTCAAGGCGGCGGTGATTCGGGCCAAGCTAGTCTGCAGTTCCGTCAAGTCAGGGCGGCCGGGATGAGGAGGAGCGAAGTAGGCTACTGGATGCGCCGGCCGGGCCGCGCGACTCCAGCAGGACGTGCTCGTCATTTTTTTCTGTTTCCATTTTTTTTTTCCTCCCCCTGCGGTGAACCGAGGACTCTTTGCTTCTTTCCCGCCGCGCCGCTTTGGGCCGAGCGTGCCTCCGGCGGCCTGAGGTTGAATATTTCATTATTTGGCAGTGCGGCGCGGCGGCTGCTGCCGCCATCTGGTCTTGACCTCCGCGGCGTGCCGGCGGCGTGCCATCGGCCGGCCCGGCTGTCGCTGGGCCAGAAGACCGTCGAGGTGGGCAAAATCCTGTACGCGTTTTGAGCTCCAGAGTCCCTAAGTGGGACTCGAATCGAACGTGTGAACCCACCAATGGACTGCCCTCCAAACAAGGACTCCATGGGTGCGGTCACACGTTCGATTCGAGTCCCAGGTAGCGACTGCGGAGCTCAAAACGCGTCTCGAATTTTGTCCGCGTCAGAGGTCCTCTGACCCACTGTGCGGCTGTTGGCTGAGGTTCAGGGCACTGGCGGTCGGCGCGGTCCGCGGTCGGCGGCGTCGTGTTCCGCGTGTCCCGGCGACGGCGGCGATTTGTCTGCGCGCGGCCCCTCGCCCTGCCCGCCCCGCCCCGCCCCGCCCCGCCCCGCCCCGCCCCGCCCCGCCCCGCCCCGCCCCGCCCCGACCCGACCGGCCGGCTGGCAGCCCTGGCGTCTGGCACACTGGCTTTGTTTCCGCTTGACGCGTGCATTTTTCTGGCCGTCCTGCCGCACGTCCAATGTCCTGCTGCGCTGACGCTGCGCTGCGCTGCGCGTCGGGGGCGTCAGACTTTCGCTCTCTTCGCCGCAGCTGCATCCATAAGAAGCGCCGCTCGCGGGCGCGGCGCGCAAGCAGGCAGAAAAACGGCGGCGGCGGGTTTCGAACCCCGCCCCGGCCGTCAGTGGCTTAGTGGTCGGCTCCGCGCTCCGCCCCCGCGACTGCACGCGAAATGGGGGCAGCGGGGTGCGCGGCGCGTCACGTTTCCAATCGCCGGTCGGTTGCGGAGCTCGCCGTCAACGCCCCGCAGTAATGGCGCAAAAATGACCCCTGGCCTCCGGTGCGGGGCGGGGCCCACGGCGGGGCCCACGGCGAGGCCCCACGGTGCAGTCCTCCCACAGCCCCAGTTTGACGCGCGGCTGGCTTTGTCCCGAGCAGCTGGGGGTCTCCCTGTCTCCCCGGCACACAGCGCGGCACGCGGCACAGTGGGCCAGAGGACGGGCGCGGGCGGCCAAAACTCGAGACGCGTTTTGAGTGCCTGAGTCGCTAAATGGGACTCGAACCGAACGTGTGAGCCCACCAATGGATTGCTCTCCGAACGAGGAATCCATTGGCGGGGTCACACGTTCGGTTCGAATCCCGTTCAGCGACTGTGGAGCTCAAAACGCGTAGAGAGTTCTTGCCACCTGCGCCGCTCCTCTGGCCCACTGTGCGCGGCACCGGCTCGACGAAACACTTTGCCCCGCCGCAAAGAACGCGCTGCTGACCTCGAGGTCACTGTGGTAGCCTGGCAAATCTGGCGGATCTTGGGCGTGGTGGCGGCGCGGCGCGGCGGCGAGAGGCATCAGGTCTGCGGCGGGGCCTGTCGCCGTGCTGCCGGCGGACGGGTAGTCCCTCCTTTCTTTTGTCTCACGTCGGTTTGCGGCTGAGCGCGGCTGAGGCTGCCAAATGAGATTTGTATGTCGCCAATTATTGTGCTCCTCGCTCTGCCGCTGCCGCCGTGCCTGTCGCCGTGCCTGTCGCTACAGCAGCGCGGTGCTGATTAGCGTGTCGAGGCCCCGTGGCTGCGATGTCGCTCCGTCTCTCTCGCTCGGAACGCGCCCGCTGTGAGTGCGAGCGCGAGAGCGAGGAGGGCCGTGTTTGGAGTGGAATGGACCCCGGCCGGCGAGCCGCGTGCGTTTAGGTCTCTAGGTCTCCTTTTCTAGACGCGTTTTCAGTTCCAGAGTCGCTAAATGGGACTCGAACCGAACGTGCGACCCCATCATTGGATTCTTCGTTCTGAGAGCAATCCATTGGTGGGATCACACTTCGGTCCGCGTCCCATTAAGCGACATTTAAAGCTCAAAACGCGTCCAGAATTTTGGTCGCCTGCGCGGTCCTCTGGCCACCTGTGCGGGTCGCCGTTGGCTATCCGTTTCGGTGCCGCCCTGCAGACCGATTCCGAGAGTCGTCGTTTTCGTCGCTCCACCTCTTTCGTACGAATAGTACTACGGGACGCTCCATGAGTGGGAGAGAGAGATGGGCGACGAAACGACTCTCGGAAACGGTCTGCCGGCGCCCCGGCGTCGTGGGAAGAGCGCGGCGAGCCAGCCGGCGCGAGCCAGCCGCGGCCATATGGAAGGTGTAAAACGGGCAACGGTGAACGGAACAGAACCGGCGCGGACTGCTGCACCTTGGCCTAGTGTTGACTTGGGCGGCGCGGCGGCGCGGCGGCGCGGCGACCCGGAAGACGCCGTGGAAGTCATGAAGGTGAGCACACTGACTGAAGACGAAGCGTCAGCATGCCTCGTTATGGAGCAGCGGCCGCGGGACGGCGCCGCGCTGGCGCGGTGTGCACAGTGGGCCAGAAGACCGGCGCAGGCGGACAAAACTCCAGACGCGTTTTGAGCTCCAGAGTCGCTAAATGGAACTCGAATTGAACTTGTGACCCCCCACCAATGGATTGCTCGTTCGGAGACCAGTCCATTCTTGGGGTCTCCGGTTCGAGTCCCATCCAGTCTGGAGCTCAAAACGCGTCTAGAGTTTTCCGGCACTGGTCTTCTGGCCCACTGTGCGTGGCCCGGCGCGGCGGCAGCGCCCCAGAGACATCTACATGCTGCTCGCTCTTATTCGCCTTCCGTTCGGGCCGTGAACCGCCGCCCCTCCGCCTCGCCGATCAGACGCGTGCTGTCGAGCGCGTCAACGACGACGCCGCGGGGCTTCAAGGAGGCCGAGGTGCCCGGAGGTGCCTGCACGCCGCTCCAGGCCGGAAATCTGTTGCGTTCCTTTTTCTTTGGCAGTGTGATGCCTGCCGGTGCCGCGTCGTTGGCTGTGGTCAGCAGCGGCCCGGTGGCCGTCGCTGGTCGATCCAAAGCCGGTCCGAGGGGCGGAAAAGTTGCCTTTTTTGCCAATTTACTGTGGCCAAGTGTTGCCTTTTTGCCTGCGCCTTGCAGGCGGCTGTCTAGGGGTCAAGGGGAGGTGGACTCCCCCAGGCTTGTCGCGCTGCAACGGTAAGCAGCGCCGGGCCGTCGGCTCCATTCATGCAGAGCTAAATGGCGGCCTGCCCGCTGGCCAGGGACCACCGGCGGGCTCGCCGGGGTCCACGGGGCCCTAGCGCAGGTCGCGACGCCGGCGTCGTGAAGGATGGCCGCCGCCATGACTTATGCCCTCCGCGCCGTGCGGTGCCGCGCGCTGCCGCACAGTGGGCCAGACGACCGACGCAGGCGGCCGAAACTGGGGACGGGTTTTGAGCTGCAGAGTCGCCAGAAGGGACTCGAACCGACCGCACCAATGGATTGCTCTCCGAACGAGGAAGCCATGGATGGGGTCACACGTTTGGTTCGGGTCCTGTTCAGCGAGCGACTCCATGCAGCTCGAAACGCGTCTAGAGTTTTGGCCGCCTGCGCCAGTCTTCTGTCCCACTGTGTGGTGCGCGCCGCCGCCGCGCGGCGAGACGCAGCGGTACCGCCACCCTTTCTTGTCCCACGAGACAAACCGACACCATTATAAGAAAGTAGTCGCGATGGAAGTACGTACCCGCTGCTGCTGCTGCTGCTGCTGCCCCGCCTGCTAGCGCACCAGCTCCTCCGCGGAATGCCTTCTGCCCTTCCCTTTCTCACTCGGCACCGCGGGATGGGTGGTTGTTTCGACCAGTAAATGTGACTCTGTGTGTGTGTGTGTGTGTATGTGTGTGTGTGTGTGTGTGTGTGGTGGGGGGGGGGGGTGAGTGTGCGTGCGGACTTCGTTACCGCGATGGATGGCACGGCGAAGGTCGACCTTTATCACGCGCAGGAAATAAAAATAAATTAGCGGCTGCAGAAGAGCCATCCGTCTGCATGCGGCCGTCTCCCCGGAGCTGGCCGGGAAGCTGCACAGTGGGCCTGAAGACCAGAACTCGAGACGCGGTTTGAGCTCCAGGGTCGCCAAATGGGACTCGAACCGAACGTGTGTGACCCCACCAATGGATTCCTCGTTCGGAGAGCAATCCATTGGTAGGGTCACACGTTCGGTTCGAGTCTTATCCAGCGCACTCTGGAGCTCACAACGCGTCCGGGACTTCGGCCGCCTCCACCGGTCTTCCGGCCCACTGTGCGCCTGGCTGACCGCCCGGGAGCCGCGACGTGGATGAAGCGCGGGATGGAGCCGCTGCAACTCTTTATGGACGGTCCCGCAATGCGAGGCAAGGCGAGGCAAGGCGAGGCAGCATGGCGGCACAGCGGCCCGTAAACCAGTACCTCGGCCAATCGCCGTGTCGTAGGTCACGAATCGCTGGCATGCGCGGCCCGCGCCGTGCCGCGCCGTGCCGCGCCGTGCCGCGCCGTGCCGCGCCCTGCCGCGCCTATTGCCGCGCCGCGCCGCGCCTTGCCGTGTTGGGTCGTTAAGGATCCGATATCGATAACAGGTCGATTTTAATCCTCGGCCGCCGGTCGGTCGGTCAGCGATTTAGTTCCTTTCATTAGCAGGTGTCGCGGAATGCGCCCCGCGCTGCTGCACACTCATTCCGAAGAGTAGCTTTGTCGCTCCGTCTCTGTCGCCCCGCGCCCCGCAGTGGTCAGAGAGAGAGAGAGAGAGAGAGAGAGAGAGAGAGAGAGAGAGAGAGAGAGAGAGAGAGAGAGAGAGAGAGAGAGATCGACGAAGCGATTCTTCGGAATCGCTCGGCCGTCCCCGGAACGACGCCACTCGCGACGGGTCACAGCAGGCCAGAGGACCTTCTCGTTCGGAGAGCAATCCATTGGTGGGGTCACACGTCCGTTTCGAGTCCCATTTAGCAACTCTGGAGCTCAAAACGCGTCCAGAGTTTTGGCCGCCGGCGCCGATATCCTGGCCCACTCGTGATTCCTGCACGGCTGACGAGGAGAACGAGGCCGCGGCGTTGCACCGCGCCGCGCCACGCCCTTTTGACAGTCATCCATTTGGCTAATCCCTTCGATCATCGGGCCGACAGGTCGACGGATAGAAGAGGCCGGCAGCAGCAGGCGCGCGGGGCCAGGCACACAGTGGGCTTGGCTGGGCCCCGCTGATCCTGAAGTTACGATCGGCTGCCGTAGATACCGGCGCACCTGCATCCGAAACGCATCAGTCACCGCGACTAGAGTCCAGGCCGAGCGGGCCGAGCAGCTGTAGAGTCCTACACTAGAGTCCCACAGCAGGAGTCTAGATTTCCATGCAGGCCGACAGGAGAGCGTGAGCTTTTTTTTTATCGGAGCGTTTGGCGGGATGGTAATCGTGGACACCAGGAAGGAAGAGCGCCATAGCGCGGCGTGCAGGCCGAGCAGGGCCCTCCGCTCGTGGCTCGCCCGGGGCCTTCCGCGGTGGCGCCATGAGCGCGACGCGGATGGAGCCGACCTCACGGAGACTGACCTGCAACAACCTCGCGGCCCGATGCCCGATCCGCTGGCCGGCGCACAGTGGGCCAGAGGACCGGCGCAGGCGGCCAAATCGCTAAATGGAACTCGGACCGACCGTGTGCCCCCACCAATGGATTGCTCTCCGAACGAAGAATCCATTGGTGGGGTCACACGTTCGGTTCAAGCTCTATTTAGCGACTCTAAAGTTCTAAACCCGTCCGGGATTTTGACCGCCTCCACTGGTCTTCTGGCCCACTGTGCGGCGCGGCAACGGCGCGGCAACCCTCCGCGGAACGACGTGCACGCCGTTAGGCCGCCGGCGCCTTCCATTGTCGTCGTCGTCGTCGTCCCCAGGATGGGATCATCGGCGAGCTCATTAGTCGTTCGCCTGCATTCGGCGGCGCCAGGCGGCGCCCTTCCTGGAAGCATCCGGCCCGTTACCCGGCGTGCATGGCACCGCCGCACAGTGGGCCAGAGGACCGGTGGAGGTGAGGTGGTCAATCCCGCGGACGGGCTTTGAGCTGCAGAGTCGCTGAATGGGCCTCGATCCGTACGTGTAAACCCCACCAATGGATTGCTCTCCGAACGAGAAATCCCTGGGTGGGGTCACACGTTCGAGTCCTTTTAAGCGACTCAGGAGCTCTAAACGCGTCTAGAGTTTTTGCCGCCTGCGCCGGTCTTCTGGCACACTGTGCGCGCGGTCGCCCTCCAGGTTGCCCTAGCTCCTTGAGCACGTGCTTCGCCGCCGCGTCGCACGCACGTCGCCGCGCTATGACAGGCTGCCCCGCGCGGCCGTCGGCACCGACAAAAAAAGGCGCCGCAAAGCATCCCGTTTATGTGTTTTTGTGGTGTAGGGCCGCACTTTGCAGCACGTCGTATAGTGCCTCGTTGAGCTGAGGCGCGACCCAGCCGGCGGCCCAGCCTTCACATTGACTAGGGGTCGCCGTTGCAAGCCTATTGCCGCATTCCACATACAGTTGCATGTTTGCAGCCACTATTGGCCTGTGGCGTGGCAGGGGCATGCATCACGCGGTCAGACGGGGCGTTCCGTCGGGGCGTTCCTTCGTCCGGGGCGTTCTTTCCCCCCGGGCGTTCGACCGGGTACTTTGTGACTGGTTGGTGTCGCGTCCACCGCCAGTGACCCTTGACCTCCTACCTCGCCGCTAGACTTGGCCGGTCTTTGTCCAGCCTTTGGACGCAGTCTTTTCTTTTGGTCCGAGGCCATAAAAAATACATTTTAAACGCCATTGCACCCAGAAAACCTCACGAACTATTTCTGACTTTACCACCAAAAATAGCTTGCTACCGTATAACAAAGTATTTTGAGCATGCATAAGCTTACAAAGAAAATTCTTCGTAATTTACTATTTCCTTCGTATAACAAACTGATTAGTTTGTACCTTACATATGCTCGAAATACGTCGTAAGGTGTTTAAGCGTGTGCAAAAGACAAAAGTTATACTTGCTGTTTGGTGTTAGGTGAACACTTGATCTCGGCATTCGTATTGTTTGCCCCGGACTTTGGTCAGCCTTGGCCTTGAGGCACTGGAGCCTAGCGACTTGAAACATCGTCCCGCTGGTCCGCTGAGACTGAAGGCGGCGGCCCAGACTGGCTCTAAAGAACCCTCGGGACAGCCTGGCGTGGCGCGGCCGCCGTGCCCGCCGTGCCCGCCGTGCCCTATGCACGCTCCGCTTTACTGCCCATTGTGCCGCGCTGCCAATACTGCGGCTATTGGCAGTGCCTGTCCGGTAACGGATTTGACGCCTCGGAAGGGCAGTGCCCGCGGCGGCCCGCGGAGCCCAGAGCCGAGCCGCGGCACCCGCTGCACAGTGGGCCAGAAGACCGGCGCCGGCGGCCGCAACTCTAGACGCGTTTTGAGCACCAGAGTCGCTGAATTCGACTCGAACCGAACGTGTGTGACCCCACCAATGGATTCTCTACAGTTCGCTGCAGCGCGCCCAGACCCCCGGCGTCGCGGCGGTCAACTCGTTCTCACCTGGCCGCAAATTCGGAGTGGGTGAGCGACCACCTGAGCGCGGAGCTGGCGTGGCTGCGGCCAGCGCAGAGTGGGCCAGAAGGACCGACGCAGGCGGCTAAAACTCTTGACGCGTTTTGGGCTCCAGAGTCGCTAAATGTGACTCAAACCGAACGTGTGACCCCACCAATGGATTGCTCTCCCAACGAGGAATCCATTGGTGAGGTCGCACGGTCGGTTCGAGTCCCACGGAGCGACTTTGCAGTCCAAAACGCGTCTGGAACTTAGGCCGCCTGCCCCGGTCTTCTGGCCCACCGTGCAGCGGGGTCAGTGCGGGTAAAGTTACCAGTGGGGTGTGAGGTCTGTAGGGCAGTCGTGACCCGGCCCTTGCGGTGTGGGGCCGGCCATGCTGGGCCCCGGGAAGAAGGGCAAGAGGAGGCTCTTGTCGGGGACTCACCCGGAAACAGGATTCAATTAAAGGGCCGCGGCGGTTTGTCTCCGCGTGCCTTCGACGGCGGCGACCTCTCCTCGGCGAGGAAGCGGGCCGCACGCTCCGGCCGCCCCGGACGCGGCCTCCGGGACCGCTAGGCCGCCGCCGGGCTGCCGCTAGGCGTCACACTTCTCCTTCCGTTTCGTTAATGTGTTGATTAGCCGCGTCTCTAATGAGCGGCACGGTGATCCTCCAGGTCGCCGCCAACGGGTCGCAAAAGGGCAAACGGGCCCTCCGACGCTTTCGGCGAAACGGAAGCCGTTGCGGCCCACTGGGCGACCAAAGGGTTAGGTTAGGTCTGGAGCCCAAAAAACGCGTCTTGGGTTTTGGCCGCCTGCGCCGCGCCGGTCTTATGGCCCACTGTGCGCCATCGGCGCCATCGTCCTCGAGGAAGAGGACCCTTGTTCAATTGTGCGCCGCCGGTCAGACGGCGCTGAAGCACTCGTTCCACTCGCGCGTTGAGGTCCCTTGATTCGCCCACTGTGTGTGTGTGTGAGTGAGAGTGCGTGCGTGTGCGCGCGCGCGCGCTCCGCCCGTGACCCCCACTGCAGCGCGACACGCAGAGACACGCAGCGACATGACAACGGACGGACGTGTGGCGCGGCAGGAGGGATCCAGGTGCGAGCATTGGAGGGGGAGAGGGAGTTGGGAACAGAGTAATCGGAATGGGATCCACACACACGGCCCGACACGCCAGAGCCGCTTTGACAGCGGCGCAGCGGCGCAAGGCCGCGAGTCTTATGATTGGAGCGGCCGGCCGACGACGCACCGCCGCGGCGCTCGCCGTATCGCCGTCGCGACGGCGCGCTGTCGGTGAAGGGAGGCCGCCGGGGAGCGAGCGCAGTGGGCCAGAAGACCGGCGCAGGCGGCGGCCGAAGCTCTAGACGCTGAACGGGACTCGAACCGAACGTTGCGACCCTACCACGGGATTTTTCGTTTGTAGAGCAGTCCGTTGGTGGGGTCCAATGTTATTCGGTTCGAGTCCTGTTTGGCGACTCTGGAGCTCGAAACGCGTCTAGAGTTGTAGCCGCCCGCTTTGATCTTCTGGCCCACTGTGCGCTGCAGCCCTTTGAAGGGCAAGCACCCGCGCCGTGGGCCTTGGGAAGGCGGACTGGGTCACACCAGCAGCGTGAGAGTGTCAACACGTCGCGTGATTGGAAAATAGCCGTCCACCGAATAAATGTTGCCGTTCTAAGCATGAAATCCTTGTTTCAACGTTGAGGTGTGTCTGTATTTTTTCCCTCGAAGAAAGTGTCCTTCAGGCTTGCCCCTTTGGGCTTGTCCCGTTAAACAAAAAAAAGTTTCAACCAAAAAAAAAAAATCCTTTTGGCCGCGGCCGCCCCCGGCCCAGAGACACTCGCATCGTAATGTCCACATTGTCGGGCCGAGGGCAGTGTGGGGCACAAGGCGTGGGGCACAAGGCGTGGGGCACAAAGCGAGGCTCAAGGGAGAAAAGGGCCGCCTGGCCGACAGGGACAAATTCGAGCGGCGTCGCTATGCAGTCAGGGAGATATTAGTGGAAGTGTTGCCTGCTCCTCCTGGCCGAGGCAGGCGGCGGCAGGCGGCGGCAGGGCAGGGCTGCTTGGCTATGCCTGGCTTGTCCGCGTGTACGCCGCCGCACGCTGCACTGTGCAGCGTACAGTACAGCGGGCATGAAAGGGGACACGCCAACATCCAGACTAACAAACCTACAACATGCGCGGGGCCTATTTAATCCTATTTGCATGTGAACGGCCTGGCCGCAGCCTTGGCAGGGAAGGAAAGGAATCCCTTCTGCATAGTCTCTCTCTCTCTCTCTCTCTCTCTCTCTCTCTCTCTCTCTCTCTCTCTCTCTCTCTCTCTCTCTCTCTCTCTCTCTCTCTCTCTCTCTCTCTCTCTCTCTCTCTCTCGGCGCCCAATTCCCTGCCGCGTCGTCCCACTGAGCGGCGGCCTGCAGGCTCATATTCCGTTCGCGTGGAGTCCCTGTCTCTCTCGCACGCACGCACCGCGACGCACCGCGAGTGCGAGAGAGACAACCGCCCGCTCTGAATCACTCAGTCTGCTTTGCTGCTGCCGGCCAATGAATGACAGAAATGAGACGCCCTGCATATCCGGCTCGCCATGCTGCATCCAGGCCGCTCCCCCACGAGGCACTGCTGCTGCATCGCATTTTATTAATTGATTGGCTCTAATCATCGTGATTCTGCCGCGTGCGCTTCCGCGCGCCCCGCTTATTATCAGATAGGGACACTACCGTAACGGGCCGGACGGGCAGGCGCACAGTGGGCCGGACGACCGGCGCAGGCGGCAAAATCTCTAAACGCGTTTTGAGCTCCAGAGTCGCCAAATGGGACTCGAACCGAACGTGTGACCCCACCAATGGATTCTTCGTTTAAAGTGCAATCCATTGGTGAGGTCACACGTTCGTTTCAAGTTCTATTTAGCGACTCTGGAGCTCAAAACGAGTCGACTGGTCTTCTGGCCCACTGTGAGGCGGGGCCGCGGGCCGCCGAAGTGGACCGCCGGCCGTAAAGACGGTAAGGCCGGTCAGCAGCGTGCAGGCAGGTGCTGAGGAGCCGGGCCCAGCAGCGCCAGCAGCGCCAGCGCCGCCGGCTGAAGATGCCAACGGGCCTCGCGGTGTCCGCAGAGGACTGAGGAGGACCCGAGGGAACTGGGTCAATCGGGCTGGCTGGGCCTCTGCTGGGCGTGGCGGGGCGTGGCGTGGCGGGGCGGGGCGGGGCGGGGCGGGGCGGCCGACCGCGCGCGCGTCCAGCGGTCCAGCGGCACGGCCCCAGTTTGAATGGCACCCGAAAGCACCGCATTATCTGCTGCCTGCCGTTCGCTTCGGTTTCACAATGCGGCGACGATAAGGCAAGCCGCGCCTTGGCACCCTCCGCGGCCCGTGTTTGCACACACACACACACACTGCGCTGCAGGAAGTGAGGGGCCCGCCGCCGCGGCTGTTTGCGCTGAGCAACTACCGTCTGACAGCGATATGTCACAGAGAACCCCCCCATTGACGCGGCGGGCTGGGCGGCGGGCTGCAGGGTGAGACAGCACGGACGCATCCACGGCGCCGATAAGGGGTGGAGAGAGAGAGAGAGAGAGAGAGAGAGAGAGAGAGAGAGAGAGAGAGAGAGAGAGAGAGAGACTTAGAATGTGTGCGCGCTCGCGTCCCATCACTGCCCCGCATCAACCAACAGCCCGCAGTGCTTGCCCCTTTCCCCGCCTCTGTGTGTGTGTGTGTGTGTGTGTGCGGGTCAAGCCGTTTCCGGGTCGTCATAAAGCATGCCGTGATGTGCCACACGTGTTCGCATTGGCTATCTGAACTGGATACTCCGCAGCACCCCATGAATCACACGCCGCGCTGTAGTGTGTGTGTGTGTGTGTGTGTGTGTGTGTCACGCCCCTGCGTCTGTGTGTGTATGAGTGTGAGGCTGGGGCGCGCCCCGGGGCAGTGGCTGGGGGCGAGGTAGTACAAGTGTGATTGGACAAGCAAGAATGCCTATGAGAAATGGCCATTTCGAAAGGCCGGCCGGCCGGCCGGCGCGGAGATCGAACACGGTGCTGCTGCAGTTGTCAGTGGGAAAAGTGTCGGGTGGATCGGTCAAGGCGGGAACTCGAAAGTGTGGTCGAGGCCCGCTGCTGCTGCATGCAGGCCTTGCCCGGCTAGCCGCGGCTACACGGAGAAAAAAAATTAGTTGACCCAACGAAAAAGCACGTTGGTTCCGTGATAACCGAAAATTTTTTTCTTTGAGTTACGAAAATTTTTTTCGCGTAACGAGTAGTTTGTTGGTACGACGAACAATTCGTTGGCGGTCCAAAAAAGTTAGTTGGAGAGACCAAATTATGAATTTGTTCCTTTGACGGGTCTTTTTGTTCCGCTAACAGATTGCTAGTTTGACCAACAAATTTTTCGTTACTCCATCAAATTTTTCGCTCCTCAAACAATTTTTTTCGGTTAACACGGAACCAACGAACTTTTTAGTTGGATCAACGATTTCCTTTTTTCCGTGTAGCTCAGCTGAGCCCGGCCGGCTCGCCTAGCAGCGCCTCTTTACATGTAAAGAAGAGGGAGATTTACCGTGGCGCAGCGGGTTGCCTTGTCTCTGACCACGGCCCTGCTCGGCACCGCGGACTAGGCTTTCGGCGGTCTGTCCCGCTCTCACTCACGCGGCAATCCGTTGAGGGAGAGAGAGAGAGAGAGCCGGGGCACAGGCAGCAGACGATAGCGCGGCCTCGGATTACTGTTCGAATCGACCTCGGCATTGGGACTGAGCCCCCGACGTCCTCGGCCGGGGCCTCCTCGCTGTCCTTGCGCTGCCCTCGGACAGATGGTCCCCTGGCTTCGAACAGCGTACATACTGTATCTGATCGAGCCAGGACTTGGGTTAGATTTATTTTGGTGCGACCTTCATGACCAATTTTTTTTTTTTTTTTTTTATTTTTTTTTAGAAAACAACACATATTTTAGAGACTAACAATAATAATAGATAACAATTTAAATAAATAAATAATTGATCAACTAAAATTTTAAATTAGATCCTTGTTGCATTACTTCAATGCATACTTCAACGAAACATGTCAGAAGTTTGAGCGCAGTTTTTTTTTTTTTTTTTTTTTTTTTGGTGGTGCTTACTTCAAGCACTCTTGGTTAGTGGATCCCACATGGCTGCGGGCTTTCCGGCGCAGTTCATTGTCGTGTGCGTTGGCTGTGGTGGTATGGGGGAGGGACAAGTTTGCTGGGGGCGGCAGGGGGGTGCGGGAGGCCCGCCCGGAAACAGTCTACGCCTTGATTGGACGTGGAGACGCAGTGTTTGTCCGTTAATTTCCCGCCCCGTTGTGACAAATGTCTGGGCCGTCCCTTCCAGGCCACCGCACAGTGGACCAGAAGACCGGTGCCGGCCGCCAAATCTCAAGAAGCGTTTTTTCAGCTCCAGAGTCGCTAAATGGGACTCGAACCGAACGTGTGAGCCCCACCAATGGATTGCTCTTGGAACGAGAGAGTCATACGTTCGGCTCTAGTCCTGTTTAGCGACTCTGAAGCTCAAAACGCGTCCCGAGTTTTGGCCGCCTTCGCCGACCGGTCCTCTGGCCCACTGTGCGCCCTCGTCCTGGCCCGGGACGCTCTCACGGTCGGGGCAGGTGCCTTGGCCGGAGCTATCGCGGGACGCGGATCTGGCGCTGCACTGCTAGTGCGAGCCGCTGGCAGGCTGGCAGGCTGGAACACGGCGATGACGGCCTGCTGACTCGGCAGACTCCAGGACACGGCTCCAGCACGGCTGCGCTGGTACACGCCGTTGGCACCCCACTCAATCGGCGCGGCCACCCTCCAGTGCGGTAGTGCACAGTGGGTCAGAAGACCGTTGAGGCGGCCAAAATCCCGGACGCGTTTTGAACTCCAGAGTCGCTGAATGGGTCAATTGAATCGAACGTGTGACCCCATTCATGGATTCCTCGTTCGGAGAGCAATCCATTTGTGGGGGTCTTACGTTCGATTCGAGTCCCATTTGGCGACTCTAAAGCTCAAAACGCGCCTAGAATTTTGTCTGCCGCAACGGTCTTCTGACCCACTGTGTAGTGCAGCGCACCCCAACGTGGACCTGAGTGACCCTCCCCCTCCCTGAACCGTCATTACACTGATGAAGACCGAGCTGCAGCCACCCCACCGGGCCTGCACCAACCCACCCCCGTCGGAAGGGTTAGTTGTGGTGACCACCGCCGCCCCCGCCGCGCGTCCGGCCCCTCTGATTGGCTGCCGGTCCCGGCCGGGGACAATCAAATGCAACAAAGGATCCCCCGAAGATTTGCTCTGCACTCTCTCAACGTGATTATCGCCGCTCTGCTGTTGAGGGGAATTCGCAGGGGAAATCATTATCCCGTTACACCCAAAGTAAGCCGGCGGAGAGAGGACCATCCTTTCTGCTCCGGATAACAACAAAAACAAAGTGGATCAAAGAAGGATTAGCACACCATAGCACAGTAAGCCAGAAGTTCGGTTCCAGTTCCATTTAGCGACTCTGGAGCTAAAAACGCGTTCAGAGTTTTTCCCGGCCGCGCCGTCTTCTGGCCCACTGTGCGGCGCTTTCGCGCTGTGCCGATGCTGCTATGATGAGAACCCTTGGCGAACCTTCGCCGGCTGGACCTTCGCACGGCAAACGCTTATCGTGCCATCCTTGCCGTGGCGTGCAGTCGCTCGCAGTGGTCGAGGCGGCTCTCTTGTTGCCGGCCGGTGCAGAATGAGACGCACCTCTCTCTCTCTCTCTCTCTCTCTCTCTCTCTCTCTCTCTCTCTCTCTCTCTCTCTCTCTCTCTCTCTCTCTCTCTCTCTCTCTCTCTCTCTCTCTCTCTCTCTCTCTCTCTCTCTGACACTTGCAGCCTCACTTTGCCGCCTTGAGCTAGGTTGCCCCACTTTCCATGCGGTGCTCGTGAGAGAGGGAGAGAGAGAGAGAGAGAGAGAGAGAGAGAGAGAGAGAGAGAGAGAGAGAGAGAGAGAGAGAGAGAGAGAGAGGGGGGAGACTGATCGATCGATACGTCGATTGCTGTGCGTTTCCAGCATGTCGGCCACTACTTTGTCGACGGAAAGGGATAATTTTATTGTGATGTGCGCACTGATGTCCGCTTTGTTTTTGGTTTCAAACTTCTGTTCCTGGTGGTCCTGTGTCACGTGCAGCAGTATTGACATGGGAACATGGGTCAGAAAGATGTCAGGGTGGCCAAGAAAATCAAAAACAACGAAAGGGCGTAGGGATGATTGGACGCCGAAATCGAAAGCGGCCCCCCGGTGAACTTTTGGGTCGGCAGCCCTGCGTGCCGACGGCGGGGTCCGCCACCTCCCCGTCGACGGGGCCCTGCGTGTCGCCGAGCACGGCGTCGACGCCGGTAATTGCTGCATGTTAATTTGCTTTCACCCGATTTGCCAAACGCAGTCGGGACGTCGACGACGACGACGGGCTGACAGACGGCGATGACGCCGTGTTACGAAACTTATTGGCCCCGTTCGATGCCGTGCGCGCGATTGTGGCGGCGGCCGTCCGATTCCAAACGGAACGTTCCGTCGCTCCGTCTCCGTCGCCCCCCCTGCGGGACGCCCCGCGAGAGCGACAAGGACAGCGGAGGATCAACCTTTCGGAATGAGGCGGTTGACGCGCCGTCTGCGGCGGCGCGCCGAGGCCCCGTCGGCGTGACGTGGTCCTGGAGGGCCTCGCGCAGGACGCCGCAGCACAGTGGGCCAGAGGACCGGCGCAGGCCGCCAAAACTAGACGCGGTTTGAGCTCCAGAGTCGCTAAATGGGACTCGAGCCAGACGTGTGTCCCCATCAATGGATTTCTCGTTCGGAGGGCAATCCATTTGTGGGGCCACAGAGGTGGCCGTCGAGGACCGTCCCTGCCATCGACGCCGCCCTCTGCACCGCACGTGCCGCGGCGCCCCACTTGTACGCCGCCATCTAGTGTCCAAACTTGGAAACTGAACCCCCGATGCAGTGCAGCCGCGACGCCAGGCTAATCCCGGCGTGTGCCCGTCTGTCTCGCACCGCCGCGGGGCGTCTCGGGAGTGCAACGGAGACAGAGCGACGGGCTGGGATCGCTCGGCAGGCAGCAGCTGGAAAGCTTCCCATGGCGCGGCGCACCGCGGCGAGCGGGCCGGCCGGCCGGGCAGGGCGAATGAGTCCATGTCACATGTCAGCCGCCGCGCCGCGCCGCGCCGCGCGGCACAGTGGGCCAGAAGACCAGTGGAGGCGGTCCAAGTCCCGGACGGGTTTTGAGCTCCAGAGTCGCTGAATGGGACTCGATTGAACGTGCGACCCCACCAATGGATTGCTCTCCGAACGAGGAGGGTCGCAAGTTCGGTTCGAGTCCTGTTTAGCGACTCTGGAGCCCTAAACGCGTCCCGAGTTTGGGCCGCCGGCGTCGGTCTGCTGGCCCACTGTGCGCCGCTCCATGCGCCGCTGCCGCCCCCGCCGCCGCAGCCAGACTATATCGGGACGGGACACTTGTCGCAACGCGGGGCGACTAATTCGGTGAAAGAGGAATGTGTGACAGCAAAGCAGCGAGCGGACTGATTCATCGCTTCGTCTCTCTCGCACTCACGGGGCGTCCCGTATGGGTGCGAGAGAGACAGGGAATCCGTCTGCAGAGACGAGTGAGTCCGCCCAGCTGGCGCATTAGGCCCTTACCAAAAACGGAAGGGAGATTTTAGTGTGTTCGGTCGCACTCTTTTCAACCTTGTTTCGCACTGGTTCCGGCAGTGCGAAGTTGATAGGAAAAGGTTTCATTTTTCGCACCGATTTCCACCCTCCACCTGGTGCGACTTCAGTGCGAACTTAGTGCGACCGCCGCGAAAAAGGGTCGCCGAGACGGGCCTCGAACCGAGACTTAATGGCCACTGCCAATGTCCTTTATCCATTACACCACGAGTTTGCTCTGCGAGATGGTGAGGCGGGGAGCGGTGTCACTCTCCAGCCAGCGAGCTGGTGACTCGCCACGCTGCCGCTGATACGATGGCAAGCGATTCAGCTGTCAAGTGGTTTTCACGCCGCTTTCTATCATCGCATTGTCATTTCGACTCTTGCTGCCGAGGGCTCATATTCATCAAATATTCGTTTAATGCTAAATATGTTCTAACGTGTTCACCTCGAAATTCAAACAACAAAGTTTTCAAAAGATTCAGATTAGTTCATACTTGAATATTAAATTTATTATCAAACAAGAAATTTGAGGCAATCATCTCAAAGTTTCAACTGATTCGCAATCCTAAACAACTAAAAACTAATGGTCAGGTCAGCAACTTGACTGTTAAACTTCGCTTATTTTGAACTCGTATTGGTCAGAGGTGTGCTTCCAACCCAACCAATGCGAATTGGTGAGAAGAAAGTGCGAACAGTGCGAAGTGCGATCTTAGGTGGACCGAATTCGCACCGGACGCACCAATTTCGCACAGTTCCTCCTGGGTCATACTTTTGGCACACTGGCTGTCGGAAGGAAAGTGCGAAGGTCGCACTGAAGTCTACTAAATCAGCACTGTGGCACACCGATGCACACTGATATCCTACTGGTTCCACACTCTTTTCGTACTTTCATTTTGGTAAGGGGGCAAAACGGGGAAGCTGTTTGTCGAGGACCGCGGTCGCGCCCCGGTGGGCTAGCCCTGCTGTGCTGGGCTCTCGGAGCACGGGGCAGGGGGTGCGGTGTGCCCTTGCGCGTCGTTGCGCCGCCTCGCCCCGTTTTCGCCCACGCGGGGGACTCATTTGCACACAGATCGACAGCGGGACACCGTTGCAGCATCTATAAACACCTCGACGATTGTTGCGCAGTCTGTGTGAGTGAGTGCGTGTACGTACCCGCCGCGCACTCGACTCCGTGTGTGTGTGTGTGTGTGTGTGTGTGTGTGTGTGTGTGTGTGTGTGTGTGTGGCATTGTTACGCTTCATTTATGCTGGTACTATATGACCGTCTCAGTTACCGTACCAACAAGGGCGATCCTTCATTCGATTGTTATTGTTGTCTTTGTTGTGCTGCCTTACGGTCCTTACGGTACACCGCCGTCGCCACTGCGAGCCAGACTGCGCGCCACTGTGCCATTCCAACTTTTTCGTTTTTCTCGTTTCTAATTGCGCGCCATTGTGGCTGGCGGGGCTGGCAGGCTGCTACTGTGTATCGGCGGCGGCGTTATTCGGCCCGCACCGTTACAGGGGGGCTGTGGGAATCGCCGGGGTGAGTTCAGTTAGACAACAAGGCGGTGCTGCGAGGCGCAGCAGCCGGCAAGAGCGCGCGGAAAAATGCGCCTCCTTTTTTTTTTCGCAAATGTCACACCGTGTTGCGGTATAGTGCCACGCACCGTCGTGCCTGTGCGTCTGTCTGTCTGTCTGTCTCTCTCTTCCCCCCCCCTCTCTCTCTCTCTCTCTCTCTCTCTCTCTCTCTCTCTCTCTCTCTGAGTGTGTGTGTGTGTGTGTGTGTGGCGTAGAAGAAGGCGCACGCAGCTCCTTCCTGCCGTTTGCAAACAGGGCGACATTCGAACCGGCAGCTGCTTGCCGCCTGCCGGCTGATTCCGAAGAACCGTCGCTCTGTCTCTGTCGCACTCGAGGGGCGTCCTGGGCGTCCCCCGCGGGTGCGAGAGAGACAGAGTCTACCCTTTGGGAGTGGCTGGGCGGCTGGCGGAGGTAACGCGCCACCCCCCGCGCATTCCCACCGCTGGCCGAGCAGGCTGCCGTTTTCGAGAAGTCCATCGCTGCGCATTCCGTCTGCATGTCGGCGGGACGTCCGCGTCGTCTGCTGCCGGAGGAGCGGAACGTCTGCCAAAAGTGCCGCGCCGCACAGTGGGCCAGAAGACCGGCGAAGGTGGCAAAAAGTGTCGACGCGTTTTGAGCTCCTGAGTCGCTAAATGGGACTAAAGTTGGACGTGTGGCCCCACCAATAGATTCCTTGATCGAAGAGCAATCCATTGGTGGGGTCACACGTTCCGTTCGAGTCCTGATTAGCGACTCTGGAGCTCAAAATGCGCCCAGTTCTTGACCGCCTGCACTGGTCCTCTGGCCCACTGTGCGCCGCCGCGCGCCGCGGTGACGAGCAGGAAAAAAGAACAGGTGACGCATAGGCGCTATTATAAACCTGTTTTCTGTCTGTTTTTGATCGGATACATGATTTTGCTCTCAGTCATTTTTTTTTAAATTTTTTTTTTTTTTTTTGTCGGATCCGTTTCCGAGTCCGGCGTGCGCTACTGGTTTGGCTCCGGACTGCGTCCGAAAGTCGTTCTCGTCGCTGTGTCTCTGTCTCACCCTTGGGGCGTCCCTCATAGGTGCGAGAGAGACAGAGCGACGAAAGCGACTCTCGGAATAGATCTCCTGAGGTCGTTGAGGTGGGCCCAGGGACGCAGCGCAGCGGGCCTCACCAGGTGGAATGGCGGCGGCCGGGATCAGAGATCTGCTGCACCGCGGCGGCGGTTCGGCTGCCCTTGCCGACCGATAAACAATTATAATGATTAGCATTTGAATCCCTGATTCGATTCAGCATTATAAAGCGATGCGGAATAGAGCGGTTCGCCACGGGCAAGGACTTGTCGGCACGATACCGTGCGCATGCGAGGGGCCGCGCGGAGCCCCACGGAGCGCACCTTTCACCGGGGTCGCCGATGACGATGGTGCCGAGCCCACTGGGTGACTCACGGCCTGGTTGGTTGGCGCAGCGGCGCAGCGGCGCAGCACAGTGGACCAGAGGCCCGGTGCAGGCGACCACAACGCTAGACGCGTTTTGAGCTCCAGAGTTGCTGGACAGGAATCGATCCGGAACGTGTGACGCCACCAATGGATTCCTCGTTCGGAGAGCAATCCGTTGGTAGTGTCACACGTTCGGTTCGAGTCCCATTCAGCGACTCTGGAGCTCATTACCCATCCGGAGCACTGACCGCCTCCGCCCACACTGAGCGCAGAGGTCCTGTGGACCGGCCCGCCGCCTGGAGGGTAGGCTGTCCTGGCGGCCGCGCGGCCGGCGGTCTGCCTACCTGCAACGGGGCTCGCTGCCCACTCTGTACACTTCATACTCCTTGGAGCGGGGCCTGCCTTTTGGCGAAGGACAGCGACAGCCGGGGCAACGGCACGGCCACCTTGTCGTTCCATAACGTCCACAAAAACGGCTTGCGTGCGCGCCAACCCGAGATCCAGTCCGAGGAGGAGGTGGCCCAAGCGGCCGTGGCGTGGCCGTGCATGCACGCCGGGTGGGTGGGCCCGGTGGTGGGCCCGCTGGGCCCCGCTGGGCCCCGCCGGGCACCGCCGAGCAGAGCAGGGGTCACGGGTGGCAAGGACGGAGCGGCAGCCAATCGGAGCGCGGCAGCGGCCCCGGTATCCGGACTAATCGATATGGCCTGATTATTGAGGGAGTTGTTGTTTACCGGCAGCGGACTTTTCATCTGGCTCTGTGTGTGTGTGTGTGTGTGTGTGTGTGTGTGTGTGTGTCTGCGTGTGTGTGCGTCTGGGCGTCTCTCTCTCTCTCTCTCTCTCTCTCTCTCTCTCTCTCTCTCTCTCTCTCTCTCTCTCTGTGTGTGTGTGTGTGAGCGACAAGGGCACTGCGGCCAGTGGCCAGCAGAGTGACCAGGGCCAAGCCGGACTTCCGTCGTGGCCTTTGCGCCATCATTAGTGGCACCGTCAGCCCGCTATGGATGGACTAATCACCATTACCACCTCGAGCACGTATTCATTAAGAAAAAAAAAAAAACAGAAAAAAAGATAATAATAATAATAATAATAATAATAATAATAATAATAATAATAATAATAATAATAATAATAATAATAATAATAATAATAATAATAATAATAATAATAATAATAATAATAATAATAATAATAATGTTATTAGGGGAGTACCGCGGCGGAGAGGCGCGCGTGCCTGATTGGTTCTCACACCTCTCGGCCGTCACCAGCACCACCACGCGTGCCGGCGCATTGTGCGTGCCGCGTGCCTCACAGTGTCTGCCCGGCGGTCGCGACAATAATGCCATTGTCTGCCGTGGCGCCATCGCCGCGCCACTCTGCCCCGCCCCGCTGCCCCGCGCGTCTCGAATTTTATTATTTTCCAGTATTTATCGGGTCCAATTATGAGGCGCCGCCGCATCGCGCGCTCCGCATGGGCGTCACTCGCTTGAAAGTCAATGTCACGCGCGTGACGCGTCGCCGTGTGTGTGTGTGTGTGTGTGTGTGTGTGTGTGTGTGTGTGTGTGTGTGTGTGTGTGCGCGCGCGCGCGCTCGGCGGGGCTAGGCGCGAGGTGGGCCGGATGCGTGTCGTTGCAAAAGACGGTCGGGGAACGAGAGAAATAATGCATGCCCTTCTCCCTCTTCTGGTCTTCTTCTCCTTTCGGGGAGTGGGTATGCGGTGCGCGGACCCGCTCGCCTTGGTGACCCCGGCGACGGCCTGCCTGGCCGACGACGACCCGCTCGCCGGCGGCACCGGGTACTTAGTCGTGGGGCGTGGCGGGGCACAGTGGGCCAGAAGACAGGCGTAGGCGGTCAAAACTAGACGCGTTTTGACCTCCAGAGTCGCTAAACATGACATGACTCGAACCGAACGTGTGACCCCACCAAAGGATCGCTCTCCGAACGAGGAATCCATTGGTCGGGTCATAGACGTTCGGTTCGCGTCCCATGTAACGACTCTGGAGCTCAGAATGCGCCTAGAATTTTGTCCGCTGTGCCGGTCTTGAGGCCCACAGTGCGGGGCGGGGGTGGGGGCGGCGCGCAGGCTGTGATGAAGCGATAGCCGTCACTGCCACTCGGCCTGCCAGCGAGCGCCGGCTTTGGCAGGCCGGCCCGACTGACTTGACGTGGCCGTGAACTGTTTGTCTGATGCAGGCCTCTGTATTGTTTCAGGTAAATCTCGGCGCTCCGGCGAGCTGGCGGCCTGCTTGGAGGATTATATTGGCAGTCGGCAGTGAGTGAGTGGAAGTCAGCGGGTCCAGGCGCGCGCCATGCGGCCGCCCGCCCGCCCCTCGAGCAAGGCCAGTGTCCGGCCAGTCGCGTGTTATCCGCGGACACAGCGGAGCGACTCCCTCGATGGAAATGTGTCAAGAACTCTTTGCAAGAGAGCGCAGCGGGCCAGAAGACCGGCGCATGCGGCCATAATGCTCGACGCGTTTTGAGCTCCAGAGTCGCTGCTGAACAGGACTCGAACTGAACGTTTGATCCCAGGCCACACCATTGGTCGGGTCACACGATCGGTTCGAGTCCCATTTAGCGACTCTGGAACGCGTCCGGGACTTTGACCGCCTGGGCCCTGGACCACCTCCACGGGACGGGCTGTGTGGCTCAGCCGCGGCCACCTCCGTGTGCGTCGCGCCGTGCGGCCTCCCGAAGGTGGGAGGCCAGCTTCCGTTGGAATCACGCTGCATTTTCCGCGGCCGCGTCCAGCCTCTCGATGAGTCACCACACACACACACACACGCACACACAGACTCACATAGACTCTCGTCTCGCCACGCCCCGTCGCGCTGCAGCTCGCTAACCTTCAGCAAAAGTCGTCGAAACGGCTCGGAAAGGACATAGTGTGCAGGAAGTGAGCTATGCTCCACGGCGAGGCGCTGCATGGGCTCCACGGCGACGCCACGACGTGTCGTTCACCCGCGGAGCACTCCTCCTCCGCTGGACAGACAGACAGACAGACAGACGGCCGCACGGACAGACGGACGGACGGACGCCGAGTGTATATTTCTCATTCCGTGCGAAAGGTTCGGCCTGGCCGCCGCGCCCTGTCCGCGGCCAGTGCAGCTGCGCCGCGCGTTGCATAAGGGGCTCCCACGCGCGGCCGCCTCCCCGCGCCGCGCCGAGGGTGGTGCGTAGATGTGATCTCGCGGACGCGCGGACGCAGCAGTGTGCACGCACACTCACTCACCCGCACGGGCTGCCTGCGTCTCCGGATGCTACACTTTGAGACTCCCGGAGAGACGCATAGTGGGCCAGCTCCCGGACGGGTTTTGAGCTCCAGAGTCGCTAAATGGAGACTCGAACCGAACGTGTGACTCCACCAATGGATTCCTCGTTCGTTTTGAGCTCCAATTAGCGATTCTGGCGCTCAAAACGCGTCTTTTGAATTTTGGGCGCGCCTGCGCTGGTCTTCTGGCCCACCGTGCGGCGTGTCGGTCGCAGGCTACTCACACCTCCGACCGGCCGGGGCCTGCCGGGGCCCACATCTGCCGCTATGCTCTTGCCTCCTCAAAACGCGCGCGCCCCGCCCTGCTGCTGCGACCTGCATCACGGTGCCCATGGGGGCGCGGCGGGGCGCGGCGGGGCGCGGCGGGGCGCGGTGGCGTGCTCTTGACCCGCCAGGGACTCCCACTTATTGCGCCGCCTGCATTCCAGCACCGCGCCGCGCCGCCACGGCGAGCGCCCGCCCCGCCGCCAGCTTTTGGCTCGAGCTGCCGGGCCACGGCTCCTCCATGTGGTGACTTTGTTGGGACCAGTCTTTCGTTTCACTCACTCCATGGGCGGGCAGGCGCACTTCCAGTGCAGGCTCGCCACTGCAGCCCCGATCCATAACTCTGCATACGCGAAAGCGCATAGTATGAATGGCGGAGCGCCGCAGAGGCCACCGTCCGCGCGCGGCGTGCCACCGCAATAACGGCAGCACAATGTTAATGCTGTGCCCTCCCAGATCAGTCACGCGTGCTCGTGTCTGTGAGTGTGTGTGAGTGTGAGTGCGAGTGCTCTTTTTTTTTTTTTGTGGCCGTCGCCGCGGGGCTGGCGGCGAAGTAGTGCAAAATGTGCCACGGGGGTCGTTGGAGCGCCTATTGCGACACGACGTGCCCCCCGTGAGCCCCGCGGCCTGCTGAATAGGGGCCCGTGGGGCGCCCACCGGGAACCCCCGCCGTCTGTCCGCACTGCATGCGGCTCACACACACACACACACACACACACACACACACGCGGCAACAAACGCGCTGCTATCCCGCCCGAGGTGGCCGTGATGAAATTGGCCGAGGAACAATCATGTTTATATTCGCCTGCGGGGCGCCTTGGACAGCGAGCACGTGTGTCGCGGCCCGGCTGCTGGACATCCACCCAGGCCTTCAAATGTGCACCGCGCACGTGCACGTGTGAGTGAGAGAGAGAGTGAGTGAGTCTGTGTGTGTGCTGCAGTAAGATTGGGCCCATTGTCCGCCGCCACGTCATGTCAGTTGCACGACGCAGAACTAGATGGCCCGACAAGGGGAGATGTAGGCTGGACGCTGCACGCGGCGGGGCGGGGCGGGGCGGGGCGGGGTGGGGCGGGATGGGGCGTCCTGACCAGGCTCACGCGGCGCCCTCTTCTGCCGAGACTCTTCCGCGTCCCGCGGCCCGCGGGACGTCGTCGTGGCCGGGGGCGGGGCGTCGCGGTGCTCGTCTTGACGGCGTCCATGTAGGTGGGAGCGTTTCTAGCCGCCTGTTTGTGACGAATGTGCGATTCGACTCCGGCCGGCCACTAATAAGGCGACCGTGTCAAGTGCGTCCGTCCGGCCCACAGTGGGCCCGGTGCATCCTTTATTTGGTGTCCGATTCCCGGCCCCATTGCCGATGGTAATTTTATTCCCTGGGAAGGCGGCGGCGTGGCGGCGGCAGGCAGCCCGGCCCCTCGTCTCTCTCTCACGGCCCCCGGACCCCTCCAGAAGGGCGAGGCCCTCGCGGTGATAATCGGAATCAGTCCTTGCCTCCGAGAACTCGCCAATAAAAGCACCGCAGCGCTTGTCGTTGATTATCATTTGTTGGTTCGAGTCCCGCCATAGGACCGCGATTAAGCTTCAATTAGTCGCGGCGCCGCCACGCGGTGCGACTTCCGGTCTCGTTAGAAACTTTTGCTTCTTTTCTGGGAGATTAGAAAGGACCGCTGGCGTTTGGGCCCTTTGGGCCCAGTGGGCCCGTCGGGGACGCTGCTTCGTGAGGTAACACCACTATCTACTCAGCAGGTCCGCTGGCCGGCCGGCCGGCTGGGGTGTCGCACGATAAGGGGGGAGAGAGAGAGAGAGAGAGAGAGAGAGAGAGAGAGAGAGAGAGAGAGAGAGAGAGAGAGAGAGAGAGAGAGAGAGAGAGAGAGAGAGAGAGAGAGAGAGAGAGAGAGAGAAGTGCGCCCTGGCGCAACCCAACCCACTCACTAACCCCTGCACCCCTGCCGCACACAATGATAGTCAACGCCGCACGTGACCAAGACGCCCAGGCTTGCCATTCAGTTTGCTGGGGTTTGTTTGTTTGGTGTCATTGCCAAAGTCACATTTCCTTTCTGAGCTGGCCAAAAGTCTTACCGGATAGGTCGGCTCGGCAGGGCGGGACAGCGTCACGCTCTCACTCACACACGCAGACTCGTACACCCACCTGCCACAGAGACGCATCGCTTCGGTACGCCTTGTCTCCAACAACTGGTTGTCGGCGGGGACCGCAGCAGCAGTCGAGGGCTGGGAAAGGTTAGGGAGTGAGAGAGAGAAGGGGGTGTGAGGGGGGGGGAGGCGAAACGCAGGGAAGAAAAAAACAGAACAGGGGAACCGAATTCCCTTATCTTGTAGCGCGCTTATTAAATTGGTCGGGGTCGATGTGCCGTGAGACTGGCCCTCCGAGAAAAGCGATGCCCTCGGCCCGGGGGCGCAGTGGGCCAGAAGACCGGCGCAGGCGGTCAGAGCTCTGGAGTTGCCCAATAGGACTCGAACCGAACGTTTGACCCCACCGATGGATTGCTCTTCGAACGAGGAATCCATTGGTGGGGCCACACGTTCGATTCGAGTCCCATTTAGCGACTCTGGAGCTCAAAACGCGTCAGGGATTTTTGCCGCGTCAACGGTCTTCTGGCCCACTGTGCGGCCAGGGCGGCCAGGACGGCGGCCCCTCGGCGCCACGCGGGGCGTAGTGGGGCAGCGGGGAGCGGGGCGGTGCCGGCGGGGCGGTGCCGGCGGGGCGCCCCGCGGTGGCCCATTATATCACACACTGTTTGCCTGTCGTCGAGGAGACGAGCGAGGAGCGAGCACGTGGAATATGGAATCAGGAGGCAGGTTACGGCCCGGGTGGGTCCGGGTTCGACACCCGCCTGGACCCAGCAGCATCAGCGCCCGTGTCGGCCCGTGACTCACCGCGTCCGTCTCTCCGGCCCACAGTGGGCCGGAAGACCGGTGGTGGCGGTCAAAATCGAGAGAGAGTCCAAAATTTTGTCGACGCCTGCGGCCGGTCCTCTGGCCCACTGTGCATCGCGCAGCGTACATGGGCGCCGCGGAGAGCGCATGCGATGCACAGCGTGCAGGCGCATTGCACGCCGCTGCACCAGTCCGTCAATCTCACTGCGCGGCGCCGCCGGCCGGCGTGTGTGTGTGTGTGTGTGAGTGAGTGTGAGTGTGTGAAGCAGTGTTGTGTCAGTGTGCATCACGGTGCAGTTCGCCTTGGCGCCGCCGCCCGCTCCTATCCAGCCGCTGCCTCCATCGCGTAGTACAACTAGTGTACGTCGCAATGCATGCAAGGAGCCCCTGCCTGCCTGCTGCGCAGAGAGCAGCGTGGCGGGGCGAGGCGCGAGAGATTAGGAGATGACTAATCCGGCGTGCGAATAGTGCTTTTGGCGCGTCGCTAAGTGTGCCACTCTCGTGTGTGTGTGTGTGTGTGTGTGAGTGTGTGTTTTTCTGGCTTATCGGCGCTGCGAGTGCTCCACGCGGTGCTATTTGCACGACGCTGCTCCACTGCCCCTCGCCGCTGCGGCGATACTGCTCGTCGTGTGTGTGCTAATTATTGGCAGTGCGCGCGCGTTTCAAATCTGGCGCCGCGGGCGGCTGCTACTACTGCTACCGCGGCCTTGTGTGTGTGCGGTTGCTTTTTGCGTTGCGTTCTGATTGTGGCGGCGGTGCGTTCTTCTCGGCAGGTGTGCCACGGACGCCGAGGACGCCGAGGACATGCGGGTGATGCGCGGCGCCGGCTTATGCGGGCAAAATGGGCCGAGCGAGCGGCGGCGCGAACGCGAAACAAAAACCCCTTAAGTGGCCGCGCCGCGTTGCGCTGCACGATGGGCGAGAAGACCGGCGCAGGCGGCCGAAAATCTAGACGCGTTTGGAGCTCCAGAGTCGCTAAATGGGACTCGAACTGAACGTGTGATCCCATCAATGGGTTCCTCCTTCGAAAGCAGTCGATTGGTGGGGTCACACGTTCGGTTCGAGCAGTCCCATTCAGCCTCTCTGGAGCTGAAAAGCCGTCCGGGATTTGGACCGCCTCCACCGGTCTTCTGGCCCACTGTGCGCTGTGCTACCGGCAGCAGGCCGGCCCCGCCCCGCGCCTTGCGACACACTCGCCGCCCCGCCCCGCCCCGCCCCGCCCCGCGCTTTGTGGTGTGCATGGCGCTGCTGCAGGCGGGCGGGCTGGCTGCCTGGCACTGCATGACCTCGACCGGCGCGTCTCGGCGCCGGCTGGCCGCGGAGAAGAGGCGGCGGCACGGCGGCGGCGCGCCCACCAAGGGACACGGACACGCCCCTCGGCCCTCGGCTCTCTGGGCCGCCCGCCCGCAGCACGCGTAGTGCCCTAGACCCACAAATCGGGAAACAAAGTCTGCGTCGGCGTGCATGCGTGCGTTCGTGTGTGTGTGTGTGTGTGTGTGTGTGTGTGTGAGTGAGTCAGTCAGTGAGTGAGTGAGTGAGTGAGTGAGTGAGTGAGTGAGTGAGTGAGTGAGTGAGTGAGTGAGTGAGTGAGTGAGTGAGTGAGTGAGTGAGTGAGTGAGTGAGTTTGACCGGCCCGGCGACCGATTCACCGCGCACTCCGAGTGGTACCGCAAGTCGCACACCGCGTTGGCGCCGCCCTGCCCTGTTGCTGGCCGGCCCGGCCCGGCCCGCGGGTAGTACACTCCGTACCGCTGCTTTGGTGCGTACGGCGTCCATTGAGGCTGGGAGATGATTCATTGCCACTGTAGTACAGCTGCCGCGCCACGCCGCGCTGCGCTCCTCGATGTGGGTCACCGTGCCCGCCATCCGCCGTGGTGCGCCAGACAGACAGATACGCACTCCGTTCCACTCGGCTGTAATGCCAGCGCCGTGCCGATCAAGGCGGACTGCGGCACCACCGCCACGGCCCGCCAACAAGAAGAAGAGGGAGAAGGAGGAGAAGAAAGAAGTCACACGTCGCCTGATTGGCGTGTCGCGGCGCCGCATTTCAGCGGTGCCAACTGTACCGAGCTGCGAAACCGGAGCGCCACTTTTACCCTCTTTTCTCTCTCCTCTCGTGTTGTTTTTTTTTTTTATTGGTTTTTTTTTGGCGGTGTGCGCGCTTGCCGGGCGGCACCGCCGTGCCGTCTGCCGTACGCCCCAATCCGGCGGCGGCCGGCCGGACGTCAGAACGTGCTGCATGGGTGGCACCGCTGCGGTGGCCGCACACTTTTATTTCATAGTGAACGGCCCGCGCTGCCCACGGGCCGGCCAGCCACAGCCGGGGACCCAGAGCGCGACCTAGAGACCCACCCAGGGACACGGGCTGCCCTCTGGCACGGCCGTGTGCTAGGTGCGCCCAGTGTGTGAGTCTCTCTCTCTCTTTCTCTGTCTCTCTGCACGCGACACGTGCCGGCCATCAGAGGGCCGTAACGGCGGCGGCGACACCGACTCTCTGCGCCTCCACCGCCGCGCCCTGCTGCCTTATGCCTCCTCCGCCGCCGCTGCGCTGCTGCAGTGCCGCATTGCCCCGATAATCCCAAGTGTGCCGCCGCTTCTAAATCCCCCGCCCTCCCGTGAAGGGCCGCCCGAGGTCCCCGCGGCGAAGGGCCGCCGCGGCCCGCAGCGCCTGCTTATGGCGAAAACGTGCCGCCGCCGACGGGGCCCTTTACGGGGCTGCCCTTCCCGCCCAAAAGATTTCCCTTTCTCACCCCTCTCGCCCCTCTCTCGCGTCTCTCTCGATTGGGGGCCGCGCGCCCCGCTCAGTAGGCTCAGCCAACATTCTCTGGGTCCCTTTGACGACCCTCCAGGTGTGCGTGTATAAACGTCCCGTTCGGCGTGGCGTGGCGCGGCGTCGTCCGTGGCGGCGATGCGGGCCGCGCGTCCATCGCCGCATTTGCAAACTGATAAAGTTATTGCGGCGCCGAAAAGGTCACGGGAGCGGCGGGGCGGGGCGGGGCGGGGTGGCTCGCGGACGCGCGCTATGTAGGCCGGGACGCACTGCTGGACGCGGCGCCGCGAGGCGTTCCCAGGCCCGATCGCCTCATATCGGCTCGCCTCGACTCGCCCCACCCCGCCCCGCCCTCCACTGCCCGAGAGAGAGAGAGAGAGAGAGAGAGAGAGAGAGAGAGAGAGAGAGAGAGAGAGAGAGAGAGAGAGAGAGAGAGAGAGAGAGAGAGAGATGAATGGCGGTGTCGCCGCGGTGGGCGCGCAGGGAAAGTACTAACCTGCTGTACATCTCGAAAAGTACTGCCAGCGCCGGGGGCCTCTGGCTCGGCCTGGCTTGGCGCGGGGCCTCACCCGTAGTAAAGGCCGCCAATCCGCGGACCCGCGCCCAGTCCCCGGTGTTAGATATTTCTCCTCGTACACGGGGAGGGGCAAGAGGAGACTTACCAGGTTTTGAGCTTCATTTCGTTAATGGCTGAGAGTAAGCAAGCTGACACCCCAATGTGTGTTGTCCTTTTAGGTATGTTATAAAGTGCTAAAATGTACTTATGCACTTGATAACTAAAAATCAAAATCCAATGTTAAATTTAAGTTATGCTGTACATATCTTTTTAATCTCCAACTGTTATCGCGATATGGGCATGCAAAATCTCAACAGTTACTGCGCTGACCCACTGGCTGTGCTGTGCTGGGCTGGGCTGGGGTGCGTTGTTCCCCCATGTGGCGCTGTGTCCGCTGGACTGTCCTCCACGCGGCCGCGCGGCCCGTGCTAGACCTACATGGCCGGCAGCAGGCGGCACGGGTCACGAGTCCCATGCTGCTGCCGCATGCTGCAGCCTGCGCCGCCACTGGAATGTGCAGGCGTCCTCCAGCTCCAGCCAGTGCTCCAGCAGGCTGTGTGGGCCCGCCGCCGCCGAGCCTAGAAGCGCCTCCGGCCGGCGCCTCTGGCTGCAGTGGGTAGAGGCAGCTTCCTGGCGCCGCGGCCGGCGCGCAGTGGGCCAGTAGACCGGCGCAGGCAGCCGAAACGCTAGACGCGTTTTGAGCTCCAGAGTCGCCAAATGGGGAGCGAACCGAACGTGTGACCTCCACCAATAGATTTCCCGTTTGGAGAGCAATCCGTTGGTGGGGTCACGCACGGTCGGTTCGAGTCCCATCAAGCGACTCCGGAGCTCGAAACGCGTCCGGGATTTCGACCGCCTCCACCGGTCTTCGGGCCCTCTGGGATCGGTGGAGCCTAACAAGGGAGGGCCTGCCGCGAGGCTAGCCGATCCATCATCGCCCCGCCCGCTCCACCCGCCTGGGAGATGTCCACCTGTCCGTCGCCCATAGCCGCTTCCAATCTTGATAGATTGTGGCGCGCGTTTCAAAATCCGCCGGCACGGCGCCTTGCATGCGGCCCTGCAGGTCGCTCTGTCTCTCTCGCACCCACGCGGGAGCGACAGGCTGCACGCTGCCGGCTGCAACACGACGCCGCCAGACGGCAGCCCCGCTGCGCGCCTTTTCTTTTCCCGCCTCTTTTTCCACGTGAGATGTTCTTCGGGCTATCTGTTGGTCCTTCCCTTCCGCCTGGCCGACCGTCGCCGACCGCGCGCCGCGCAGCCAAGTCTCCAGGCCCTGGAGTCCGGGCGGCCGGCCGGCCACACCGCCGTCGTGGATGTCGTTACAGTTGTGCAACACGCTGCTGCTGCTGGTCGGCTCCCCGCGTCCGCTCGAGGAAATGTTCAATTTTGGTGGCGTTTTTGTGTGCACGGCGTGCCAGCCTAGGCCGGCGGGCAACGCAAGAGCCTCGTTATCGAATCGCTGACCCGGACCGCGGCCCGGCCGCAGCGCCCCGACCACCACATGCATGCGGTCACGGTGATGACGCCCAGGACTCCAGGCCGCGCACAGTGGGCCAGAGGACCGACGTCGCTGAATGTGACTCGCACTGAACGTGTGACCCCACCAATGGATTCCCCGTTCGGAGAGCGATCCATCGGCGGGGTCACACGTTCGGTTTGAGTCCAATGAAGCGACTCTTGAGCTCAAGACGCGTCCGGGACTTTGACCGCCTCCACCGGTCTTCTGGCCCACTGTGGCGCGCTGCCCAGCAGTGGTCACTCTGCTTCCTCGGGGACTGATGGGTCACTTTGATACCGGCGTGCCCGGGCGTGCGCGGGCCGGGGCGGCGCGGCGCGGCGCGGAAGCGGTCTGGCCTGGCTCCGCCTGGCTCTCCGGACTGACTGGCCGGGTAGCGCTCGCTGCTGGCACTCGCTGGCATCACCGTGCCCGAATGACTGAATGACACTGGAAAGAGAAAAACAGGAACAAGAAAACGGCAGGCGCGGTGTTTGCCGCGGCGGCGGCGGGTTGCGCGCGCGTTGTGCAAGGAAGCCGTTGGAACAGGAAGCCTGCGCCTGCGTCGCCTCTGTCTCGGCGCCAGTGGCGGTAGCACATGGCTCGTCGGTAAGGGGGACCGCAGTGGGCCTCACAGTACGACCCACAGCCTCGTTACTATTTGTCGCCAGGCCAGCCATTTCTGACGCAATTCCTTGCAGGTCTCCGTGTTTCGCCGCACAGTGGGCCAGAAGAAAGGTGCAGGTGGTCGAAATCCCGGACGCGTTTTGAGCCCTAGAGTCGCTGAATAGGACTCGAACCGAATGTATGACCCCACTAATAGATTGCTCTCCGAACGAGGAATCCATTGGTGGGGTCACACGTTTGGTTCGAGTCCTGTTTTACCGACTCTGGAGCTCAAAACGCGCCGGTCCTCTTGGCCCACTATGCGCTGCGGCGCGGGACTCGCCGGAGAAGAGAATGGCGTCCGCGGTTTGTAACCCGCCGCGGAGCGCTCTAAAAAAAGAAAAGAAATACTGTACCCAGTTACCCGAGCACCACGTGTGTTGACACACGGCTCCGGACATTAGCTCCCCGCCTCCCCTCGAGCCGGTCGGTCTCATCGTAAAATAAAAGACACGCATTGTTTCGAAACGCGGGCCGGGACGCGCGCCGCCGCCCGCCGCCGCCGCCGGGACTCGAACCGCTGACCTCGCTGTTGGCCGGACAAGTGCAGTGGCCGCCGAGCTGTGCCCTGCTAAGGCCCGAATTCATTGCCCAGCCCAATAAGCCCGGGGGCCGCCTATTACGTGGTGACGCAACGGAAGCTGCGTGTAGTGGTGCTGCTGCTGGTGGGCCCTTGCAGCCGGGCGGGGCACAGTGGGCCAGAAGACCGTTGAGGCGGCCAAAATCCCGGACGCCTTTAGGTCCAGAGTCACTACATGGGACTCAAATCGAACGTGTGACTCAACCAATGAATTCCTCGTTTGGAGAGCTATCCATTGGTGGTGTCACACGTTCGGTTCGAGTCTCCATTTAGCGACTCTGGAGCTCAAAACGCGTCTAGAGTTTTCGCCGCCTGACCGGTCTTCTGACCCACTGCGCGGGGCGCGGCGAGGCGTCCTCCTCTGAGTGGCCGTGCGGCCGGCCGGCCTATGCCGGTTGGCCGGTGCCTGACTGGCCAAAAGAAGGCCCAAAAGGAAACTGATTTCATCAATCCCCCTTTTACTTTGTCACAGTCATCGCAACGGCGGCGGCAGCGCAGTTTAGCGCCCCTCCTCCTCCTGCGGCAGGACGTGGACGCGGTACTGATTCTCCCGCTCATATTCACGCGCGCCGCCTGACCTGTTACATGACGTGTGTGTGTGTGTGTGTGTGTGTGTTTGTGTGTGTGTGTGTGTGTGTAAATAAGGGCCGTACGCGCCCCGCGCGTTGGGCAAGAGTGGGCCGGCGGTGGCGGATGGGATTGATTGGCGCGAATGCGGCGTTGTTCGGCGGGGCGGGGCCGCGGTCTGCCGTGCCGCGGTCTGCCGTGCCGCGCCGTGCGGACGACAGTTTGAGAAATGATGAAGACGGCGCCGTGCCTTGCCGGGACGGCAAAAGGCGCGTCGGATCGCGGTGGATAAAAGGATAGCGGACGATGAGGCGGCCGCGGCCGGGGATTAGTTGCTTCGGGCCTTCGGGTACTTTGACCTGATTTCCTGTCCGACAATGCAGTGGCCGTAGGGCAGCGCAGGGCTGGCTGGCTGGCTGCCCGCCTGGTTGTCCGCCTGACTTGCCGGCCGCGGCGGGGCGTGTAATTTTCGTGCGCGACGTGGCCGTGGCGGTGCCGTGGCGGTGCCGCGGGTTTGCGGTAGTGGCGCGGTGGTCAGCAGGCCGATGCCGGACAGTGCCTCGTCGCTGCGCCTCTCTCGCACCCTGCCGGCCGCCCTGGGCCGCCCTGGGCCGCCGTGAGTGCGAGGGAGGCACAGCGTAGAGCTTCCGCTTGGAATCGGCCGTGGCATTGGCCCACAGCCTGCGATACCGCCCGCCGTAACTCGACCGTCCTGCCTTGCCGCTCGGGCGGGGCGCAGTCCCGACTGTGATGTGCTCGCTCTACGTACTCTGTGCGGCGTCTGCCCGGGTTCGATTCCCGGCCGCGGCGGTTGATTTTTCTTTTTCGCCGGCTTGATTGTCATTAGGCCCTTGCCCCCGTGTGTGTGGGGGGGCCCTGCCGTCCGCCGGCTCAGGAGGAAGTCTCATTTGGGAGTTAAATGCACCGCGATTGCCGCAATCGCCTTCACTTATCTCTGTTGAAGCTGGACCGGCGAGGGGCTGACGGCGAGGAAACATGATCCAGTGCCTCGACTCGCCGTGCGCGCTTTGTCACAATGAATAGGAGACATTACTGTGGAGCTTGCGCCCCGCCCCGCCCGCGAGTGGCAGGGAGGCAGCCGCTGCGGCCTGCCGCGGACTGCACCACGCTGCAAATAATAACAAGACACGCACACTAAACTTGTTCTTCCTCTCTTTCCTTCCAGGGGCAAGTACGCGACGGTGCGGCGGTGCCGGTGCCGGTCGACGGGCCAGCAGTTCGCCGCCAAGGTGGTGCGCAAGCGGCGCCGCTCCGCCGACCTCCGCGCCGAGATCCTCCACGAGGTGGCCGTGCTGGACGCGTGCCGGGGCTGCCCCCGCATCGTGCGCCTGCACCGCGTCTTCGAGTCCCCCGGCGACATGGTGCTGCTGCTCGAGCTGTAAGTACACGACCTCTGTGGGTGCACAGTGGGCCAGAAGACGGGCGCAGGGGGCCAAATTCCTAGACGCGTCATGAGCTCCAGAGTCGCTAAACGGGGCTCAAACCGAATATGTGACCCCACTAATGTATTCCCCGTTTGAAGAGCAACCCATTGGTGGGGCCACGCGTGCGGTTCGAGTCCGATTCAGCGACTTTTAAGCTCAAAACCCGTCAGGGACCTTGACCGCCTCCAGCAGCCTTCCGGCCCACTGTGCTGTGCTGTGCTCTACCACGGCGGTGTGAGCGCGGCGGTAGGCCTCCCCTCGGTGCGCCACGGCGATGCGGCTTAGCGGGACTCCCACTCAACCGGTAATGCGAGCCCAACACACTTACGCGCGCGCGCTCACACACTCTCACACACACACACAAGCACGCGCGCGGAATGGCGGGACATTAAAAAGGAACCAGCCTTGGATCGATCGTCGGCCACGCGTCTTAATTCTCTTGAGCCGAATAAGCTTGATGGGCGGCGCGGCCCGGCGGCCTGGCCTGCCTTGTTGCTCTTTTTACGACGGCGTTACTCTCCCCGCCCTGACTATGGCCGGCCGGCCTGGCGAATTTGATTCTGCCTTTTGTTGGCGGGACGCCGGCGCGTCGTGGCCGGCCCGCGGCCCGCGGCGAGGCCCCTCCCGCCGGCCGTCCTCGTGGCCGCGTGGCCGCGAAGGTCCACAGCGCGAGGCACATTCGAGCTGTCCCCCTGGCTCGGTCGCGCCGCGCAAAGCTTCTCGCAAAGCTCCGCGCAAGTGGGTCACAATGTCAAGTAAAACAATGTAAGTTTATTGCCGCGTGCGTGAGGGAGGCATAGCATGGCGGCGGACAGGCGGCGCAGCACTGCGGCAGTAAAGTCCGCCACAATCCGTCTTAGCAGTCCGCGTAGGCCTGGAGGAAAAAAAAAACACTACGGAATAAAATTAGATGTTCAAAAGAAGAAGAAAAAAAAAGAAAGGTCCTCTTAAGTTTCGAGGTCGCGGGCCAGCTGTGAAGTCGGTCGAGAGGAGCAGTTTGAAGCGGGTGTCAGTCGGGTTGCCTACGCCTCCCTTGGCAGGCGCCCCGAGCGCTTGTTCCTTCTGCAGACCTCGATAGATTCTCTTGTTCTGCATTCCCGCCGACGCAGGGCATCGTACCCAGCCAGCCCCTGCTCCACCCCGACAGTTTTTAGCAGATGATACCTTCACTCTTTAAACATACCTAAAACTACGATGACACATGGTTTCATTTTATTTATTTTTTCAGAGTAATTTTAAGATTCTTTGGACGGTCGTCCGTCTTGGGGCACATTGACCAGCCTGGCACTGCTGCGGCTCTCCAGTCGCGCAGACTGGATTTGAATGCCTGCGAGGCCTGCGCGCCACTTGGCGGTGACGTCACCGGCTTCACAATTAGAGGCTATTGAGGGGCCTAAGCGAGCAAAGACGCCCACCGGCAAGCCGCTCAGGTGTGAGAGCGCGCGCGCGCGCGCGCGCACACACACACACACACACACACACACACACACACGCGCGCGCGCGCGCGCGCGCGGTCACACACTCATACGTGCGGATATCTGCGGTGGTCGCCTTTGCACTTCGAGGTGACTGTGTGAGTTGAGTTAGGAGCTCCGCTGAGGGGGCGAACCTGAAATACGCGACAGGCAAATCAGACCGTCCGTCTGTCCGTCCGTCTGTCCGTCCGTCCGTCCGTCCGGCTGGGTCGGGCTCTCGGCCGACCGGCCGCGGGGGGGATCGGAATGCCGTCGAAAAGTGTTTCGCTGTTTGACACTTTGATGTTTCTTGTTCCAGGGCTGCGGGCGGCGAGCTCCAGATGGTGCTGGACCGCGACGAGGTGCCCGAGGAGCGCGAGGTGGCGCGCCTCATGCGCCAGATCCTGCACGGCCTCATCTACCTGCACGACATCAACGTCGCGCACCTCGACCTCAAGGTATTATTTTTGCAATTTTTTTAACCGTTTCATCAATATTTTCTTCTTTTGAGAAGTGGTGTTTGCTGCGATTATTTGCGCGAGCCGAGCTTCTTCTCTCAGATACTCGCAGACCGGGAAGGGAAGGGAAAAGGGGGGAGGAGGGGCGTCGCGACGCCGCCGCCCAGGACGCCGCTGATGAGAGCGACGCCGCCGAAGTGACGCCCGTTTGATGGCGGCCTTTGATTTGCAACGGGGAGGGTAGGGCCGCCCCCGCCCCGCATGGCGTCGCTACTGTGTTGACTCGAGATTAACGCAAACAATTTATGTGCGCGTGTGTGCGTGGCGGGGGTGGGGTGGGGTGGGTGACGCGGTCCATGGGGATGTGAGCGGGGAGCGTGTGCCAGACGACACGAAAGACGCCCCTTTCGGGCGAGCCTTTGGGTTTCCCTGAAATGCAAGAGAAGCGACGTCGTTTGAACAGTTCGGTGCCCCCGCTCGCGCTAAGTCTGTCTAATTTACCACCCCAGCGGTTCCTTGGATTATTGTTGTTTGTAGCGTTGGTGTAGGTTTTTTTTTCTTTTTTTTTTTTTTGTTTTTGGAGGAGGGCGTGTTGGTCCAGACACGATTGCGGCGGCAGCCAAGTCATCTCGCTATGAATAATGGGCAGAAGCAATGAGTGTCGCCGAGCGAGCGCAGGGAGGCCGGCCGGGAGGGGGTGCGGCATGGGCATGGGGTGCGTGAAGGCGAGCGGAGCGGCGCGCACAGGGGTGTCTGACCGTGGCGAGAGAGAGAGAGAGAGAGAGAGAGAGAGAGAGAGAGAGAGAGAGAGAGAGAGAGAGAGAGAGAGAGAGAGAGAGAGAGAGAGAGAGAGAGAGAGAGAGAGAGAGAGAGAGAGAGAGAGAGAGAGAGAGAGAGACGAATCGGAATCATTCCGCCGCGCCGAGCTGCTGTTTATGGTGCCGCGGGTTGAAATTTCACGCTGCGCTCCCGATTATTATTGACCCTCGCTCCTCCGGTCCTCCCCTCCCCTCGGCCGGCCGCGTGTTTGCTCTGCGGCCGAAAGTAGTAGACAGACAGGGACAGAGAGACACTCTACGGGGCAGGCATAGCGGGCCTCATGAGCGGGTCCCAGCCCTACCGCGTCGTCCCTGGTCGTTCCCCGCACGGACCACGCACAGTGGGCCAGCAGGACCGGTGGAGACGGTCAAAATCCCGGTCGCGTTTCGAGCTCCAGAGTCGTTAAATGGGACTCGAACGGAACGTGTGACCCCACCAATGGATTGCTCTCCGAACGAGAAACCCATTGGTGGGGTCGCACGTTGGGTTCGAGTCCTGTTTAGCGACTCTGGAGCTGAAAACGCGTGTAGAGTTTTGGCCGCCTGCGCCGGTCTCCTGGCTCACTGTGCCACGTGGCCGGCAGCGCGCCTCGCCCGCAGCGCAGCGGCACACTCAGATATTTGGGTCAATGGTTGATTTTATGTTTCCTGCGCGCGCTCGCGCGGACCCCCGAAACGCATGATTGCAATATTGATGTTGTGCTGCCGGGTGCACCCTCCCCGCTTCCCTGCCCGCCAGGGAGAAGGGGGGGGGGTCCTTGGAGGGGGCAGGGGACAAGTCGCGAGTCGACGACCCTCGGCGGCAGATGGCCCGATTAGTTTATTCCCCTCGGACGTTGACGACTTACCTAAAATTGCAGCAAGGCTGTGGGAGGGGGTGGAAGTGGCATGCGGGAATCGGCGGCAAAAGCACTGCACCCCACCCGCTCGCGATGACGGTGTCACTGTCCTCTGTCCGCAGCCGCAGAACCTGGTGCTGACCGGCGACTTCCCCGACTGCGACGTCAAGCTGTGCGACTTCGGCATCTCGCGGTACCTCAGCGAAGGCGCCGACGTGCGGGAGATCTTGGGGACCCCCGACTACGTGGGTAAGTACCGCGCCCAGTGGGCCAGAAGACTGTTCCCCGCCGAGTAACTTGAGAGTTGTGAGACTACACCATTACCCCGAACAATGGTGGAGCGTTGGTCTGAGTCCGCCGTGTGTGCTTTCTGTCCCTGCAGCCCCCGAGGTGCTCAACTACGAGCCCATCAGCCTGGCCACGGACATGTGGTAAGTTGGGCACGCGCGCGGCCTCTGCCCTGGCTGCCCTGGCTGCCCTGGCACTCGCACACTCGCCGAGATGTCTCGCCGCACAGTGGGCCAGACGACTGTTGGAGGCGGTCAAAATCCCGGACGCGTTTTGAGCAACAGAGTCCTCTATAGCGACTCTGTTGCTCAAAATGCGTCTAGAATGTCCGCCACCTTGACCGGTCTTCTGGCCCATTGTGCGCCAGACACTGTCTCATAATGCTCGTGTTTCTGCCGCAGGTCCGTCGGGGTGCTGCTGTACGTGCTCCTCACCGGGTGCTCGCCGTTCGGCGGCGAGACGAAGCAGGAGACCTTCTGCAACATCTCGCAGTGCCGTCTGGACTTCCCAGACGATCTGTTCGAGGATGTTAGCGACAACGCCAAAGACCTGATGCGCAAGCTGATTGTCAAGGATCCTAAGTGAGTGTCCGGCCTTCTGGCCCACTGTGCCCACTGCGTGCGTGTCGCGGTGTGGAGCACTAACACCCGTTTGTTGTCGTGTTGCAGGCACAGACTGAGCGCCAGCGAGTGCCTACAGCACCACTGGTTCGCCGGGCAGGGCCGCGTGGACCTGGTCCTGGCGCCGAGCACCACGACGACGCCGAGCACGCCGCCCGTTCGGAGGCACAGCGCGGCTTCCTCGCCGCCACCCTTGCCGAGCACTCCGCCCCCCACCGCCTCCAAGACCACCACCACCACCCCGCCCGGGTCGCCGTCGGCGTCCTCGCGGCGGATACCCGCCACGGCCAAGGACAGCTTGGACTCGCGGCGGACGAGGGACGGCCCGTGCAGGTCACAGTCGGCGCACGCGCTGGTCTCGACGCCGCCGTCGAGGCGCCTGGCGTCCGCCGACAGCCTGGACGCCCTGGACCGGTTGCCGTCGGCGCAGTCGACGCCGCGCAGCGGCATCAGCGCCGTGCGCCGCAACACGTTCCTGCGCAACATGGAGAGCATCGCCAAGAGGCTGTCCGTGACTGGCGACGCGGAAGCCCCCTCCCCCGCGGCCTCGCCTCCCAGGACGCCGACGAGGACGCCGACCAGGACGCCGAGTCGCACCGCGGCGCGCGCCACCGCCATGCAGACCATGCCCGTGCGGAGCGTGAGCGTGGAGGCGCCCAGCGGGCAGGCGGTGTCGACGGCCACCTCGGCGTTCACGCCGGGACTCGTCGGGCTGGCCACCTCTTCCGTCGACCTGAGGTCGGACGTGCTCGCCAGGGACCTGCTCGCCAAGGACAAGGAGGCCATCTTCAAGTACCGGAAGGTGTTCGTCCTGGAGGACGTGGACGCGGATGACCTGGGCGCGCTGTCGCACCTCCCCCTGTCGTCCATGTCGCCGCCGCCCTCCATCAACGGCTCCACCGGCTCGTCCGTGTACTCGGACACGTCCATCAGCGACTCGAGCAGCGACACGGTGAGCGAGCTGTCCGTGGACTCGTCCAGCGACCGCTCCAGCATCATCTCCCTGGACCACGACGAGGCGTACCCCTGGGACGTGGCCATGGGCTACCGGCTGGGGCTGGGCCACGGGCTGGGCCACGGGCTGGGCCCCGCGTCCGCCACCCGCCTCAGCTACAACGTGTGGGAGCGCCAGGGCCAGCTGGGCCAGCTCGGCACCGCGTCGGCGCTGGGCTCCCTCGGCTCCCTCGGCGCGCTGGGCACCCTGGGCCCGCGGCCCGCCAGGCTGTTCCCCAGGGAGTGCAACGGCTCGTTCGCCCGCGCGCTGTCCCGCTTCGCCACCGAGCCCGAGGACAAGGCCCAGGGCCTCGGCCACGGCTTCGACGGCCAGGGCCAGGCCGCGGGGGACGCGAGGCCGAGGCCGGCGGCCGTGTCGCTGCACAACAAGCCCATCCTCAACAAGCTGGCCCTGATGCAGACGGCTATGAACAAGGGCAAGCGCTGCGGGCTGGAGCTGATGCGCGAAAAGAACGGCAACCTGGTGGTCATCAGGGAGATCCGGGAGGTGAAGCCTGGCGGCAGATACGCCCGGTTCAGCGAGGTCAAGTGCGAGTCCGTCCAGTCGCGGATCCGCAAACTCCAAGTTCAGGGCGCAAAGTCATAATTAGTGAACTTTTCGTTGTCATGTGATTTTTACTTAATTTGACGTAGATTAGGTGTATTTAATTAATCTAAGGACTCTTGTAGAATATGGGACCATATTTAAATTAACTTATTGTGACAATTCTCTGCATTCCTTGGTGAAACTTGGATTTTATGCTTTGTGTGTGATTGTGTGAATGTACGTATATGCATGTACCAGAGGAGATGTGCAAACAGTTTGTATCAATAATTAAATCAAAGTGTGGACATGTACCAGTCACATGTAGCTAAATTTTTAGTACATGGGACTGCTTGAATGAAAGTTTTCTATGCCATGGATATCTTCTGTTTGCACATCTTGGGATCAGCCATACATAGTTTACTTAAGCTTTCAGGAATCTGTGTGTTCTGTGATTCAAGTTCTAAATGTAGCTATGCTTTGAGAAAATCAAAAAATGATCAACTTTTGATCATTGCTTGTAATCATCACTTTTTAAGCAGGTTCACCAAATAAATTTTAAATTCTTTGTGAACATGCTAAAGCAAATGATGATACTTGCCATTTTAGCAAGGAGTGGTGTTAAAAGATTTTTTTTTGTTTGTGTTTCGTTTTGGTTTTTAAGAAAACATCTCAGTTTTTTGGAATAATTATTTTTGATGTGGTAAATTTGTTTTTTCCACCCTCCAACTTAAAGTGTACTCATGAACTGAATATCTCTGTTGTCTATATGTGCCCTTCTGTAACATAATGCTAGTCATTTTCCCTATTATAATTTTTATGTTGTACAGTCCTTTTTTTAAAATTTTGTTGATTTGTTGATGCGTGATAAGATAAACATTATGTACAGCATAAGGTTCAAAGGTCAGAAGCAGAGACAATTTTTATGCCTCTTGTGCAAAATGCTCAACTGTTAATATTTTATATGTTACTCAAAGAAAACTGGTAAATCCACACATTACTCCCATTCACAATTCTTGAACCAATGTTAAGAGTAAGTGATTTTAAAAAGTTAATAATTGCCTGTATTTTGAAAACAACTTGCAAGGCATCTTTCAAAATTGACATTTTGTTTTATCTTTGCAATGCTTTTGGTCTATTAAAAAGACTATTGGATTTCACTTTGATGCTCTGTCAATGTCTTGCTGTAAAAGTCTGTGTATTCGAGAAGTGACATAAATATATTTTGAACAACAGCTTTGAAAACAATTGGTCTCCTTATTTCTTTCCCTAATTTCACTATGAGGTTGATATGGGGGAAGCGGTGTGCAAGCTATTGTTAGCATTTCAAAAAAAGATAAAATAGTGTGGCTCGCCTACGCTCCACAGGCGCGGGGAAAAATCTCACACTCCCTATATTTTTAGAAAGAATTATCTCATTTTGATACGACAAAATACTCCTTGCTACGATTTTTCCCCGACCCCAAGGTGTTCGGGCCCCCACTGGGCCACTAGTCCCATCATATTCCATCTTGCGCCATCACTGTTGTAGGCTGTGACTCATTTCTTGATTTGAGCTAACCGATAGTGAGCCCCCACCGCGCTTACAAACGTAAAACCTCTTGAAAACAGTGGATAGAGAGACGCAGGGTCGCGGGATGCACTCCGCTTCAAGGGCGCGTTCACTTAAGAAAAAGCAGATCGGCGGGTCGAGCGAGCGATCGAGCGAGCGATCGGCCCGCTGCGCACGGCGCGTTGTATTTCGCCCTCCAGATGAATTTTAGGCACCGAAGTTAAAAAACCCATACATTTTCGGAAAGAAGAAAGCTTGAGGAACAGATTGAGGTCATTTATTTGAAGTTTTGAGTTTTGGTATCTGAACGAGAAGCTTCGAGGAGTCATGATGTTGCTCAACGTATCATCGGTTAGGTTAAACTCGTCTAAAGTCGTAAACGGAGGTGAGCTAGACCCTAACATGCAGCGAGCCGATTTTTCGTCAGACTCAAAGCTTTCGATTTCACTTATCAGAACGTTCAAACAATGTCTAGTTTTCGCAGGGAAACGGTTTTTCTGCCCCGCAGTCAAAGCGCGTCCTAGCCGCGCGGAGCACGGCAGCCAAAAACTGTTTGGTTTTCAAAAACTAGACATTGTTGAAACGATCTGATTAGTGGAATCGAGAGCTTAGTGTCTGGCGAAAAATCGGCCCGCTGCATGTTAGGGTCTAGCTCACCTCCGTTTGCGACTTTAGACGAGTTTAACCTGACCGATGATACGTTGAGCAACATCATGACTCTCCGAAGCTTCTCGTTCAGATACCAAGACTCAAAACGTCAAATAAATGACACCAATCTGTTCCTCAAGCTTTCCTCTTTCCGAAAATGTATGGGTTTGTTAACTTCGGTGCCTTAAATTCATCTGGAGGGCGAAATACAACGCGCCGTGCGCAGCGGGCCGATCGCTCGCTCGATCGCTCGCTCGACCCGCCGATCTACTTTTTCTTAGGTGAACGCGCCCACCACCTTTGCCGCCGCACGCTAGATTGTTTTTTCCAGATAAATAGGTAACATAAATTTTTTTAACTAAGGCACTGTAAACGTAACTTCAGACTTGCTTTTTTACTTCAGGGCGTCCAATCACAAAATTTTTTTGATTCATAGTTTTCAAACAGTTCTAAAACCGGTTATTACTTCATTAAGAAAAGAAAATTAAAATGGATTCGCGTTGAAACGTTGGTGACATTGCCTATGTTGTTGTTTTTGTTTATCATGCTCTTGTTCTTGTCTTGTGCTGTCTGTTCGTGCGTGCATGTGGTTGCAAGGTTAGGTTGTCGAGAATGCGTAATCGAGATCGAGACGTATCCCCTCCGCACTTACTGAATTCTTGATTGTCTCCTGCTGGAGCTCAGAGAAAAGATCAATCGATCACTTGAAGAACATTTCAAAATTGTTGCGTGGACGCTGATGGTAATAATTAAATTATTTTTTAGGCGCTGCTATCCATACCACTCCGCAAGTTTAGGATTTTATAACTGTTAAAATAACTAACTTTTTGCAGGTATCTTTGTTGTTCCAAAAACAATAATCATGGAGCTGTCGACGGGTGACACTGGTGCCAGGCGTCTCCTCGACCCCAGGAACGTTACTTTCTCTGTCTTCACACCAGATGAAATCCGCAAGATCAGTGTTTTGAAGATTGTGACCCCTTTGACTCTAAACGCTTTGGGACATCCTGTCGCTGGTGGTCTCTACGATGGTGCTATGGGACCCATGTTAGAATCCAGTGAACCATGCAAAACCTGCATGAAGAATATTCAGGGCTGTCCTGGACACATTGGACACATCGAACTCCCTGTTCCTGTGACCAACCCAATCTTTCACAAACCAGTCGCTGTTTTCATAAGAATGGCTTGTTTGAATTGCTACCGATTTCAGCTGCCGCCTGCACTTAAATGGCAAATTTATGCCCAACTTAAACTAGCTGATGCTGGATTTATCACAGAAGCTTTAGAAGTTGAAAATAACTGTTCGTTTTCAAATGAGAAATGGGCTTCTGCTGAAGTGGAAGAATCTACCTGCAAGGCCAAGATTCAAGATCATATTCTTTCTATCATCAAAGGTAACACACGTTCTGATACAGGCCTGAATTCAGCTAATACCAAAGCTGCTGAAACACTTCGGAATGCAACATTAGCCACCCTATTCAGAGGTCTTGTAACTGAGAAGAAATGCCTCTTCTGCAAGGGACGTCTGGTGAAGTTAACATTTTTCAGAGATCGGTTGAATGTTCGGGTCCAAGTTGCACCCAAGCATAAGGGTGAGGACACTCCGAACCCCAATAATTCAATGGACCCGAATACTTCCACTGTAGATTTGAATGCAACATCATCTGCTATCTCCAAAGGTCAAATGCAGTCTCTTAACCCGAAAGAATTAAGAGATCATTTGCGAGGCCTATGGGAAAATGAGAAGCAGTTTATGGCTGAAGTGATGCCTGTCCTGAAAGATAGAGACCTGCAGTACCCTACAGATCTCTTCTTCTTTGATGTCATACCAATACCTCCACCCAATGTGCGCCCTGTAAGTATGGTCAATGGAATGCCTAGTGATCACCCGCAGACTGTTGTGTACAAGAAACTTTTCACAGATTCAATGATTATGTGGAATGTCATTCAACTGGTTCAAGATGGCTCAATTAACAAACTGTCTAAAGAAGGCCAGTATTTTGTTCAAGGACTTACGGGTAGCAATCCATTTGAAAAGCTGCACAATGCTTGGGAAACACTGCAGACAAGTACTGATCAGTTGCTAGACACTAGCTCCCTAAGTCTCAAAGCTAGAGCACAAGGTCTGAAGCAAGTTCTGGAAAAAAAGGAAGGTGTAATCCGAATGCACATGATGGGTAAGCGTGTTAATTTTGCAGCTCGCTCTGTCATTACTCCCGATCCCAATCTTAATGTAGATGAAATTGGATTTCCGGAAGCTTTTGCCTTGAAATTAACCTACCCTGTGCCAGTCACCCCTTGGAATGTGAGGGAACTAAGGCAACTGGTTTTGAATGGACCTGATGTTCACCCTGGTGCTGTGTATGTTGAAGATGAAAATGGACGTCGTGCGCGTTTGAAGAGTGATGATCCCTTGCAAAGGGAGTCTTTAGCTAAACAGCTTCTGAAACCAGGAGATGTTGCCAAGAATTTTAGTGGGGGTATTAAGAAAGTGCACCGCCACTTGGTGAATGGTGACATCCTATTGCTCAACAGACAGCCCACTCTCCATCGGCCGAGTATAATGGCTCACAAAGCACGTATTCTGAAGGGAGAGAAAACTCTTCGAATGCATTATTCCAACTGTAAATCCTACAATGCGGATTTTGATGGAGATGAAATGAATGCTCACTTTCCACAGAGTGAGCTGGCAAGGAGTGAAGCTTATAATCTAGTGAACGTGTGTCACCAGTATCTGGTTCCCAAGGATGGCACTCCATTAGGTGGATTGATTCAGGACCATATGGTTTCAGGTGTGTGGCTTTCGATAAGAGGAAAGTTCTTCTCACGTGAAGATTATTTACAGCTTGTTTATCAGGCCGTTGGTGACCTGCCTGGAAACATTCAACTTCTTCGCCCTGCTATTCTGAAGCCTCTTCCATTATGGTCGGGGAAGCAAGTTATCTCTACAGTTGTCATCAACACCATTCCTAGCGGAAAATCACTGATTAACTTGACTGCTACTGCCAAAATAAGAGCAAATTTGTGGCAAAGGGAAAAGTCCCGCCCATGGAAGGCTGGAGGTACACCATTCGGCTCTTCAAATACAATGTCTGAAGCTGAAGTTGTTATCAGACAAGGCGAATTACTTTGTGGAGTTCTTGACAAAACCCATTACGGTGCTACTCCCTATGGTTTAGTGCATTGTATGTACGAACTCTATGGTGGAGAATGCTCAAGTCAATTGCTTAGTGCCTTCTCAAAATTGTTTATGGCATTCCTTCAGTTGATGCAAGGATTCACCTTAGGTGTTGAAGATATCTTGGTCATGGAAAAAGCTGACAAGCGTCGTTCTGAAATTATCCAAGAAGTCCGTAAAATGGGGGACTCTGCTGCTGCTGCTGCGCTTGGACTTCCTCCTCACAGTCCTTCAGATCTTTTAACTGAAAAGATGGAAGAGGCATACTGTGATAAGAAGAGAAACTTCAGAGGAGAGATCGACAGTCAATTTAAGAGTTTGCTCAACCCATATACTGATGACATCAATAAGACATGCCTTCCAACTGGCCTAATTCAGAAATTCCCTGAAAATAATCTGCAACTAATGGTTCAATCTGGAGCCAAAGGTTCCACTGTAAACACCATGCAAATTTCTGGATTATTGGGTCAAATTGAATTGGAAGGCAAGCGGCCTCCACTTATGATATCAGGACGCTCTCTGCCCAGTTTTGCTCCTTATGACCGACAACCAAGAGCAGGTGGTTTTATTGATGGACGGTTCATGACAGGAATTCAACCTCAGGAGTTCTTTTTCCATTGTATGGCAGGACGTGAAGGATTGATTGATACTGCTGTGAAGACCAGTCGCAGTGGTTACTTACAAAGGTGTGTTGTTAAAAGTTTGGAAGGTCTCAGCATACATTATGATATGACTGTAAGGGACAGTGATGGAAGTGTTGTTCAGTTTGCATATGGAGAGGATGGAATGGATATAAGTAAGGTCCAGTTTTTAAAACCTGATCAGATGTCTTTCTTGGAAGATAATCATAAAGTGTTGTATGATAAGAAATTGCTGAAATCACTCATAGATGAAGAAAGTGCTCAAGAAATTTTGAAGCAGAAGAAAAAAGTCAGGAAATGGAAAAAAGTTTGTAACAATGACAGCCAAAGAAAAAGCACATTCCTTAATTACACAGTTGGAATGAAAGATACATTCAAATCCAAGAAGCTATCCAGTAAAACTGGAAGAAAGAAAGGCTTGGAACAATTGATTGACGTCTTTAAGGAAACTCCAGAGTCTAATCCAGAAATGAAACAGTATGTTGTCAGCGATAAGGTTCCTGATCCAGTGTCTTCAACCCACTTTTCACATTCGCATTTTGGTTCTGTGGTTGAACGTTTAGATGACATGATAGATGGTTATATCAAAAGTAGGAATCAAGCGCATAGTACTGTCATCGAGGATTCACAATTTAGGGACATGTTGTATCTTAAAGCAATGTGTTCCCTTGCGCCTGCTGGGGACCCTGTAGGCTTGTTAGCTGCTCAATCTGTTGGAGAACCCTCAACTCAGATGACATTGAATACCTTCCACTTTGCTGGACGAGGAGAAATGAACGTCACTCTTGGTATTCCACGTCTGAAAGAAATTCTCATGACAGCATCCAAAAGCATTAGCACTCCTTCAATGGAAATACCATTTCAAAGAGATGTCACTGACCTCCAAAAAGAAGCTGAAAACCTAAAAGTCAAACTCTCAAGGGTTACTGTAGCTGATATTCTGGAATATGTTGAAGTGACAGAATCTTTAGTCCTATCTCCTGTTCGGGCTCATCAGTATATCATGAAACTGCACTTCCTTCCATATGGATACTATAAACAATTGTATCAGGTGACTCCTGATGCTGTGTTGAAGCACATCGAGAGGAATTTCCTTGCTGCTATAGAATTCCACATCAAGAAACTTATTTCATCTGCGGGTAAAACCACATCAATCCAGGAGCAGATCAGAAAATCTATGAAGTCCGGGACAGAAAACAAGAAAGAGGCAGAGGAAGAAGATGATGCCGCCGTGTTGGCTTCTAATGCCCGCAATGGTGAGGGTCATGAAAGTTCTGATGAGGAGGCTAGAGATGAAGATGATGATGCTACAGCAGCCAAGCAACATTCAAAACGTCAGGACACTGGAGCCTACAGTGATGAATCAGGAGACGATAAGTCTGACAGTGAATCTGAAGCCATCATTAAACAAGAAGAAGCCGCCCATGAAGCTGATGAAGGAGCTAATATAAGTTTCCTCAATAATTATGCCCACATTGATGACTACTCTTATGACAAGAAAAAGAAAGAATGGTGTGTCATCAAAATTAGTATTGCTCTCCCATGCAAGAAGTTAAATCTGTCTTTGCTTGTTCAGGAGGTATCCCGCTTGTCAGCAATTAGTGAAGTTCGTGGTCTGAAGAAAGCTTTTCTCCTTAACAACCCTCGAGAGGGCATAGTGTTGAAGACTGATGGTCTCAACATCATAGAAATGTTCAAATATTCAGACCTACTTGATGTAAACAAACTGTACTCCAATGATGTTCATGCCATTGCAGGTATCTATGGCATTGAGGCCGCAGTAAGAGTAATTGTTAAAGAAATTCAGGATGTTTTTAAAGTCTACGGTATCACAGTTGATACTCGCCATCTCATGTTGATTGCCGATTTTATGACTTTCTCTGGTGTCTTTTTACCTATGAGTCGAACGGGGCTGGATAACAACCCTTCTGCTTTGCAGAAAATGTCCTTTGAAGCTCCTGTTGGTTTCTTAAAGAAGTCTTTGTGGCTAGGGAAGACTGACAATCTTGAATCACCATCAAGTCGCATTTGTGTGGGCAGACCGTGCAAGAGTGGGACGGGAGCCTTCCAGCTCCGTCATCAGTTACTCATCAAGTAGCCACCAAGTGACGCCTCTTGAAATCTTAACCATTGAACTGAGTCTGTCACAGAAATATTTTGTTGTTTTTAAGGATTTATCAAGGAGCTGCCAAGTGATGCCTCTTGTAATCTTAACCATTGAACTAAGTCTGTCACAGAAATATTTTGTTTTAGTTCTAAGGATTTTTGTGATATTGATGTGGAAAGAGGGTAAATTATCTTTGTGAGCTCTTTGTATTAATGATTTGTTTATTCGTTAGCTTGGTATGAAGATGAAATGTCTGTTACTAATGTGATCAACACATAAATGTATGTAAAGTAACAATTTATTGTAATAAACAAGTCTCAAACAATGCCTGTTTTTTTCTTTTCATCTCACAACAGCTGCATGCATAATTAAAATAATGTTGGGAAGGCTGTAGAACTTCTTTTGGGCAATATTTCTCCCCAACAATGAAATAAAATAAAGGAAAGAAAGAAATGGAGCAATATGGCACAAATATCCCAGAAAGAACTGAACTAATGCAATCTTTCTGTAGTGTACATATAATGTACAGCTTTACTAGTTGCAAGGCCCACATTCCTACAAGTCGCAGTACCAGGACAAGGAATATCTGCAAACATGGCATCATGTCCACCAAATTTGCTTGCTTGAATTAAGGCTTGTGGAGTAGAGTATCGTCCAACGATTGCAATTGCCTTCTCGACAGATAGATGTTTCAATTGGACTAGGTGGCGGATAAACATCTCCTTAACCGAAAAGTTCTGTTGAAGTGGGAAAATGACACAAACATGTTAGGCAAACATACAAGTGCAATTTACATTGTAAATTAATGATTTTTTTAAATAGTTAAAGCACCTTGGTTTTCTTTGAACTGTGTTTGAACTCCTTAAAGTTGATTAAAGTTATGAAATCATCTGACGTAGTAAAATCAGCCAAATCCTTCTTGGGACATCCCAAAAGAGTTTTATTCTGTATTTGGAGAAAATCAACATTTAGTTTTTTCAACTCATGTGAAACAATAGAAACAACAAAGATGGAGTTAATACCATACCAAAAATGTTCGTCCTAAAATACGTGTAAGTGAAGCCAAGTACGCCATAGAGTGCAAATGATCAATAGTGTGCTTCACAATGAATCCATCAACCACCTGGGTGTTAACAGCTGCTTGTTGCACTGTGCTCAAAGGTAAGCCGACATGCTGATCAGATCCATGGCTTTCCACTAAGTATATTAGGTTTTGAATACCACTTTGCTTCAAACGGAACTAGAATGAAAATAAGCACAATTTTATTTATAAATTTTACACCTCTGCACTTAGTAATTACTATTATAATCATTTGAGATTTTAAATACCTTTTGCTCTTTAAAACGACCATCTTTGATACTACCCCCCAGATCATCCATTCGTTTGCGTTCAACAATGTAAGGCAATACTAGCTCATCTTCATGGGAAGTCTTGCTTCTTGCAATCCAAAGAAAATCACCAAGTTCCAACTTCCTTACTTCAAAAGGTACATTCATTTTACTAAGTTCTGACACTGTTTGGTTGTGGTTCTTCTTTGTTGCACTGAGAATGAAAAGAATTCAATTTGTTTTCACTATTTCTCAAAGCTTATCATTTATCGTACTCAAGAGACATAAATTTTGTATGAATTCCACCAACCCTCCAGTTTCGCATGTGTCCACTAAGAGAAGCACATCAAAACTTCCACTCTCAAGCACAACTGATGCATCAGAGTCATTGCTGCTCGGAGTTTCTTTAAGTTCAAGATTCTTTTGGGGGGAGGACCAGTCCTTGTTTCTTTGTTTAGAGACACCCTGTCTTGAAGGTAATGCCTGCCTTGATGAGGACTATTTGAATAAAAAAGGACATCCAGACCTTTGAGGGTTAAAAAAAAGAAGAAAAATACAAGAAACATGTTTTACCAAAACATTAACTGTTACCTCTTGCCAGTCATCGGCAGTAGTTGCAATCTTGGCAGTGCTAGGTTTGACTTTGGTATTGGTGTTTCCTCCTTTGGTTAATTCAGAGCTGGCATTTGAAGGCTCTTCTCTTGAGGGTGAGAATGTACCTGCATTTTCTTCACCTTTCTCTTTCAGCAGTCTTGCCATATCTCGTCCTTCATCAGTAAGAGAGAACCTAAAGTGAAAGACAATGCATTGCAAAATAGAAATTGTATGACATACAATACAAACCAAGAAGTAATTGTAAAGACATACTTTGCAGGGCAACTGCATCGATTAACAAGGCCCTTCTTCACCAAAGTAGACATTGAAGACCATGCAGAATATTGAGAACCTGGGTCAGGCCGCGTGAATGACTTATCACAAAGGGGCTGGGCAGCATCTTGAAGTTCAGATTTTAACATAAAACCTGCAACAGTCAACATTTGTCTTCCTTTTATTCCAGTCAAATAAAAACAGGCAAATAAGGAAATGTGATTTAATTTAAATTGGAAAATGACCTGGGTAGCTGGGGTTGTTCTCATGTGTTAGTAATGTTATAAGAATTGCATACGGGCCAGAACGCCAGGCTGGTACATATTTTCTCCCACCATTGCGACGAGGAATTTTTTCTGGAGGATCTTCATCTTCTCCATGATTATCTCTGGCATTGGTAGCAACATTCTTTCAAAAGGTTTGAGAATGAGGTAAGCTTTGGAAAGACCGATATCTCAAGACACAAAATGTTATCAAAATTTGGTATTTTTGAAATAGGTACCTTCTTTTGGGGTGCTTTCCTCTTTTTAGGTGGTGGTGGAGCGGCTACCTGAGCAGGCATATTTTCATCAGGTCGAATATCATCAACTGGAAGTAGAAGCATAAGAAATAAGTATTTGTCCAGTAGGTCTATAATGCCATTAAATAATAACATACTTTCAGGGTGGGTTTTACGATGGTCAGCAAGCCTCCTGTCCAACAGTTGGCATAGACGGTCCCCAAAACATTCCAATATCTTGCAGTCTCTTCCACTTCTCAGCAGAAGGGGATATTTTCGTAAAGACTTCACAGCCTAAAGAAACAAATGAAAATTATTTTCTTTTCAAGTTAAAGTCCAAATTTACAATGTAATACCTTTCCAAAGCAATACTGCATATCCGATCCTTTTTCAGCTGCCTCAAGACGCCACTGCTCCAACCATTCTTCAAATAGAGGATTTGGACACTTTTGTGGTGGTTTTCTAATCCTTTTCATATTTGGATTAGGAGGTTCCATCATTGCTGGCTTTGAAAACTTTCATTAAATAGAATAAAATCATGCAAAGAACAACCTTCTATTGCCCATAACCTTATGACAAGAAAGGGAAATGTTTGATTAAGAACAACGTTAAAGAATAAAATAGGTAGGATCCACGAGCGAAATTAAAATTGCTTGCCACAGTCAGTTTGGACTATGTCAATGCGGCTAACTGCGATTTGTGATCAGATAGAACCAGAACCAAACACAACAAACTGTTCGCTTGTATTGTTGTTTTGTTTTTTTGGTTAGGTTTGGCTTTCCCGCCAAGAAGACGGAAGGTGGAGGGGGAAGGGGAGAGAGGAAGAAGTTAAGAGAAACTGGTCCTTCCCTACACTATTTTTTTTTTACAAATAGCAAGATTTTTCTTGCAATTACCGCTCTTCGGTCTGTGAGCCATGCAGACAAAACATGGTTTACATCCAGTTTTACACCTGCTCCTGTAGGGGACCTTGCAAGAAAGAGGATGCCCCACTCTGCCAGTAGAGTTAAACTAATTTATTAGATATAACCATTAAATACAGTTCTCTATAAAAAAATATACTAGCAGACATTTGAAACATAACAATGATAAATTTCGATGTAGGCAGGGTCACATGGTTCTTCAGGCAGCAACATCAAAGAAGCGATCAATCATTGCAGATACTTGAACACCCGTGTACTTGACATATTTTTCAGGATTTTTTGTAAATTGAAGACTAGCATATCTACAACCCAACAAAAAAAAATATTATACTCAGATTTAAAGCAACAAATTTCAAGAAAAATTCTTACTCAAGAATGATACACACTTTTCATAAAAGGCATTATATTTTGGCAGAATGTACTCCTTGTTATCCCTTTTTAAACTCTCACGTAGTTCAACATCAGGGATGGAATAGCCCCGTTGAACTCTTGCCATTTCTTCCATTTCTTTGTTGAAACCCTGGGGAAAGAATAACGGTAAATTGTTGAAACAGACACAGCAGAGAAATGCAACTAACTCCTGCCAAACTTACAGCAAACTTTTCTTTGATGGTGTTTCGATCTCTGTCTCTCAACTTTCCAGATTGAAGAACAGAAGGTGGGATGTCATCAACTGTAGAAATGTAGTTAAGAACCCTACTCCAGCTGTGGTGGAAATTTTTTAAATTACTAATGGATTAGAATTTTCTAAAAAAAAGCAGCAAGCGTGATCCATTCTACCAAAGCACCTTTGAGTATAGTCCTTTTTATGCTGCTGAATCATGTCATGATAAAGTTGCTGGCAGTCCACCTCAGTCAGTTGAACTAGTTCAGAAAGGCCTGATCTCTGCAGAGCCTTGAGAACATAATGGTTGTTGTTCAAACGGAAAACTGAACGAACAGCAACATCTCCATAAAGATCACTTTTACTGAGCAGAGTTGTGTTAAGCTGAGAAACCACTTTCTCTGCAACAACATTAAAGCGGCTTGCATTAGAATACAGGTAAAGTGCACAATTGTCATAATAATAAAGCATATAAAGTGGTCAAATGAGTTCATATTTTTGAACACTTACTGACATATATTCCAAGGAGAGCTCTTGCTCGTTCTGTGCGATTTGCTAGACCAGCGTGGTGTAATGCTGCCATGTATGCCGGTTCTTTCTCTAAAACTCCTGCTATTGTATCAGCATAATCAAGTAATTGTTCTAAGAATACCAGGACATTACTGGTCAGTTCGTGCACTGTTCCATCCTTGGGCAGCTGGGCACTGGGATCAGCTCGAATGCTTTCAATAAGGTCCTCCAAAGCTTTGGCTCCCTGGTGATGAAAAAAAAAAAAGCATAATTCACAAGAATCAGGACAGAGAACATCTAATTACTTTGTGGATAAACACTTACTGTGCTATGAAGCGTGTTGAGGAGTGAATTAAATTTAGAGCGCACATTGTATTCACAGCCTTCAAGAATTTTTTCAAACTCAGGACGTAATGTAAGGAGGTGTTTCAAGATTGGAAATATGACAAGAACAGCACCATATTCCTGCCGATTGATACATCTTTTGGCACGGACAGCTATGCTCTAGAATAAGATAAAATTAAAATTATAATTTTTGTTCAAAAAAAGATGAGTTTTCAAAATTTTGCAGCTACCACAATTAATCACCTCTCCTTCTTGCACTATAGAATCTATCGCCTCTGAAACTATGGTTTCAAAGACATGAGGTTGGTGTGACAAAGGAATAATACCAGCCATGAGGACTCTTTCACTTTGCATGAGACGCTGTAGAGCCATGACACACACAAGATAATTTTCCATCTCCACATCATCAACAACATCCTCTCGTTGTTCTGCGAAAATAAAAGACAAGCAATTTAAGTTCCTGATCCAAGTGCAGTAATTATGAAGCTTGTTAAAAGTTAGGATAAAGCATACCAAAATGGGAAGAGGCTCTTCTTGGACCAAAAGTAAGGCCTGTGGATTGCTCCAGAGTTTGAGAGGCCTTGAGAAACATCTTGTTGGCTTTTTTTTCTAACCTGTTACAATCACACTTTTAGTTGATGAAAACAAATTGATAAGTTGATTAAGCTATACCTTGTTTCACTTACACATGCTGAAGGCGTCTGGATGCTCTGCGATTGGGTGTTTCATGACGATTTTGGAATTTATGACGCTAGAAAAAAACAGTGAAACATTACAGAGCGGTGAAAGTAATGAATTTAAGTTACTGCAGCACAACCATACACACCAGCATTGGAGAACCAGGTGTATTCAAACCATGAGTGCTCCCACCACTATGGGCCTTTTGCTGCTCTCTAAGATTTGTCAAAGATTTCATCAAGACTCCAGCTCGATGTTTAGCATAAGTATTCATATAGTCATCACGATTATGAGCAATGAGCCAGTCAGCGATATGCACCAATTCCTGTATAACCGTGTCAGGGAAAGGAGAAAGAGAAGGTGGAGCATCTTCGCCAGATGTGTCTGAAATTATTGACAAGGATTAGTACTGTACAGGTCCTGTATTGGAGAAATTGGAGAAATACCCGACTTAATGGTTTGTTCACCTTCATCAGCAGCCACTAAATCTAGAAGTGTGATTGGAGGCACAGATTTACTATGACGGACCAGAATATCTTTGAACTCTCGATTCAAGGCATCACCACCAGATGTGAAAAGTGTAGTCTGCAAACATCCAGAAAATAAGATTTAAATAGCAAATTTTCTGCATAAGTAGCCTCAAGCCAATTAATTTTTTTTTAAGTCACTGACCACATTTTCTAGTTCTACACTTTGTGGATTGTTCTTCTCAAAATATTCTTGAGCCGATTGAAGTCTGTCCATTGCCTTGAGGAAGGGCTCCAGAGATGGAATGCCATTTTGAGAGGGACCAGGACCCATACGGATGATCGGCTCCACTTCTTGACTGACACTGTAAAAGCTTATCACATGCTCAAGAGCCACAAGCGTTCTTTCAACATCTGATATGCATTAAGGAAACTTTTCCGAAGATCAAAGGGAGCAAGACGGGGAAGAAACTCTGAGCGGTGTGAAAGGATACTTTCTTGTTGCCGTTGGAGATTTCCTGTTTCGTTGTAGACGGGGAGAATCGTTTCTTCCAGCCGAGCTAGTCGATGTTCAAAACTCGATAAAATGTTGGTGATTCCTTTGGTTAGTTGGTTACTCTTGCTCACCCTTTCTTTGAGCAGGTTAAGATTTCCAAGTTCCTGCACATTTCAAACATAGGTAAAAAATGAACAGGAAATTGATAAGCAAATGAAGTAAAACAAAATATTCGAGATTAGAGAGAGGGGTGTATTCTGTTTATTAAGGTTAGATGAACAGTCGCTATGTCAATGATGGCTTTCTAAGACATTCGACATTGGCCTCACCTTTTCCAGCTTTGTCTCTATCTCAAACTTCCTTTCACTGGATTCGTTCATGACTCAATTGGGCAGGTCCTTGCTCAATGTAACTCTTTCAAAAGCGATTTTCGTTCAAGTGACAGCGACAGCAGCGCAGCGGTCGACATGTACTGTAAATAACACAATTTTCTCCTATGCACAGAAAGCTTGTTTTTGTTTTGTTGCTGTCAAGCAAGTCAAGCAGACGCCGTCGTTTATCGGAGTTTCGTTTGCCGGAGTTGCATTTCGGTTCTAGATTGCGTCTAGCGTAGCTCAAAAGTTGCAAAGGAGCACCACTGCAGTCATACTTTATGTCAGTATTGGCAGCGCCACACAACTTTAGTGGGTGTTTGGACTGTAAGTTTGGTGAAGACAAAGTGAAACACCCCCTTGGTTTCAGAATTTGCTCACCCCTTATCTGTGTCTGACCTGGTACATTTCGGATCAAGTCAGTGTTATTATTAGTAAAGTAGATTTGTGTTCTGTGCGACCCCTTTGCAATTATTTGAGGTGACGCAACTGGTTATGGGTAGAAATCGCAATGATAGTGGTGGGTCCTTCAGCCATGCACAGATGCGGGCAAGCTTTGCAGACATGTACAGGAAACGTATTGGTAAGAACATGAAATTAAAAGGAAATAGCTAAATTAAAAAAAAAACAGCTAAATATAATTTGCATTTACCAGGACATCAAGATGTAAAAAAAAGTGTCAAAGTTAACAAAGAGACAGTTAAAAAACATGACATGAAGATAAATGCATCAACAATATATAGGGTAAGGGAAATAAATGGTCTGTCTATTTACAATTTGGAAGAAAATGCAAAAGCTTCAATGATAAATTTTTTTACAGGACATTTTTATTATGATTGGTGTACTGCTCTTGATCTTCTGCTCACTGTATTATGTATTCAATGTTATACTTGTAGAGTTAGATGACCTCCTCCCAACTCACACAGCCAAGACTGAAGTGTAAGAATGAAGAACACTGCTAAACTGTAAAATTAATCTGAACATATTTCTCCTTGTGATTTCAAGTGAGAACATATTCTTTGGTTGTTGTTTTTTATCCACAAAAGTTTTTTTTTGTTACCATTTAACAGATATTATAATGGACTATTCTGCATTGCTGCATCATTAAAATTTTCAATCAGACATGATTCTGACTAGTTTACCCTCTCACAACATAGAAACGCTCATGAGAAAAGAATATAATATAAATTTGTCAACACAGAAAAAAAAAGATAAGATAAGATCCTTAATCTGAAATGAGATTATTTAACAGTTACAATTTACACCAAAGCCCTTTCAATAAACAACAGTAAACAGTACGCCTTTATCACAGATCACTGGGAAACAAAAATACACTTGATAAAATAATCAATCCAAGGTTATTATATCAAAGTTAGGGTCAGTTCTCTTTTTGGTTTCCAAATTTTCTGCAGTATCACTGCCTGGTGTGGAACGTGATGAAGATGTTGATATCTTGCTAATTGATAAGGCTGACTTGGATGTCTGCCCACTTGATGCTTGCATCTTCTGAGGCTTATTGGTGGGCTGAGGCCTTGTTGTTGACGTGTCTTGCTGATGAGGTGAAGTGGGATGCGGCCTTTGTTTAATTTGCAGTCCAGGCAACCGAGAGAGGAGAGCAGCAGGATTGTTCAGTTGCGCATTAGTCTGCGATTGAGGTGCAAAAGGTCTTGGCTGAGATGGGAAAGCACCAGTGCTGGTTGGGGGTCCTTTGAATCTTGGGCCTTCTTTCCTCGCCACACTTGGATTCGGATTGAGTATGCTTCGAGGATCAGTTGCACCAGGCATGGGTCTCGGCACATTGTGACGAGGTCTTTGTTGCCATCCAGTTTGACCAGCCATCAGAACATCTCCCGTATTAATTGATGTGTGTGGATAAGGGCTTCCCGTCCTCACAGGTGCGGCAGATGATGGAGTGGAGGGAGATGTGGAAACACCGCCTGTACTCTGACCTGCTGATTTATTGGCCTGCAAAGCTGTGATTGAGAGTGCTGGACGATCTTTAATGATGGATGATACAACAGTGGTTTGAGCACCAGTGCCTTGCTGAGGACGCCGCTGTTTCTGTAAGCCCAAACAGACAGTTTCAATGATACAGAAAGGGCAAGGACTTCACCCACCATGCACCCACACACTGCGAAAGCTACCTGCTGTTGTTTCATCCCTTTAAACTTGGAACTATCCATGGCGCTTTGCCCTGACAGAGCCCCTGGCACGTTAGCAAGGCCCATCATGTGGGCCATGTTCATCATGGCACTGTGCAGCCGCTGCTGAGCTTTGGGCGGCCGGCCACGCCCACGATACAGCGGCATTTGCGGCAGGAACATGGAATTTGCCATGGAACTCACCATGGCGCTGGCCATGGCGTTTGCTCTGGCATCCGCCAAGGGGTTTCTGAGAGGAGTGTTGACCACTGCCGGGAACCTCTGTGATAACGGGTTGAATGGTAAGCCCGATGACATTACCCCAATCTACGAAAGAAAACCAAAATGACATCACAAAATTACAATTGCACTTATGCTATTTTAATTTCACTCACCTGCATGGCCTGTGCTAGGGCTTGCGCTTGTAGTTGATCTTGCATCTGGGCTTGCACCTGGGCTTGCACCTGGGCTTGCACCTGTACTTGGGGGTTCAATTGCGCTTGCTGGGCTAGGGCAAGTGCTTGTGCTTTTGCTTTGGCATCAGCAATGGCTCTTCGGCTATTTAATTCTTTCAAGCAGAAATCAACAGCTACCTCATAGTAAGACTGCTGCTGCTGGTCACCCTGATCCTAAAAATAGACTCATTGTGGATAAATGGATCCAGGTTCATGAAAACCAAAAATAAATTTGTTTTGGTATCACCCACCTTACTTAGCCCCTTGACTTTTTTGTAAGCATCACTCAGTAGTCCCTTGAAAGCTGCTTCTTTAAGAGGCAATTCTTTAATACCTTCTTTTACAGTGCGATACAACTCAATGACATGGTCTATGGTTCGAGTCTCATTGACACATTCACGCATGGCAGCTAAGCACAAAACAAGAGCTTGCTTGGACAAATCAGCTCGTTCATTGTCACGTAAATATTTCCTGCAAAAAGGTACTTTCAGTAAAAGCACACTGGATTCAAGCCGAATCACACATAAACCTTAGAACTTACTTGTCTTTTTTTTCCGGATCTCTTTTAAGGAAGATACTCAATTTTAGCAGAAAAGCATGGTCTCGCAAAGCTCGTAACAAGTCCATTAGCAAATGAACACATCTACTCATATGTGATGCAAAACTCCCAGCACGATCAATTTCTTCTATAGGGATCCGCCAAACATCCTAATACAAATAATAATAAAAATGATCAAATAATTTTAAGGGAGGTTGAAGCCTCAAAAGAGATAGACACACTTACATTGAACATGGAATGAACACCATTGCTTTTGAAAAGTCCACTAATGAGTTTAGTGGATTGAGATAATCTATTTTCACCCAGTAAAAGCTGACGACACTTTTTATAATTACGATGATGCTTTGACCGGAAATAGTGGTGGCACAATCTATAAAAAGACTTGTAATGTCTTGGGTAACGTGCTAAACATTCTTCCATGGCCACCAAGCATTGATTTATAAAGTCTTCATGATCTGCAATGACGGAAAAAAATATTAAGAAATTATTCAGTCAAAAAACTATGAAAAAAAAACTTCTAATTCTAATAAAGAGTCCCTCCTAAGAACAACATACTCAAACTTCTTTCACTTGGCGACTTTTTATCCACCACAGGTTTAACGAATGAAGCTGCCTCTCTGCTTTCCTTTGTCGAATCCTGAAAAATCCCAAGGTAACACATGTAGAATGCAACCTGAACAATATTGGGAAATATTTATCACAGCAGATCAGAACATACCTGAAAGCTGCTCTTTTGGGCCACACTGTCTTTGATAGATTGTTCAACAGAAGTTGTTTCACTATTGGAGCAGTGCAAAGAAAGGGATAAACTGCCTGGATCTTTCTTGACCAAACTACTCTCTTTTTCTGTTGCTTCAGCACCTACCAAAGTTGCTTGGCTTGCTGCAAAGAAAAATATGGGTTTTATAATCAGAACTGAAGAGCATTTTTGAATCAGTCTGATAAAAAGTATCAGATCTCAGTCCAATCCCAATTAATTTCAAACAAGAGTACAGCTGTCTTCCTAGTGTTAGGATGTTATGATTTATATTGTGTTACTAGGCGCTCATCTTTGCTCAGCCTTAAGAAGGTGAAGCATGAAAGCAGAAGCAGAGTGTAAGCCTTAAACAGTGAATACATACAAGTGGTTGTTATTGGTGATAGCTCAAACCATGCAAACCATGCCACCCCATAGCTACAGCATAAAATTAAATGTGATATGGATTCAAAAAACCAATCTTTTTCTGTAAATGTAAACAGACAAGAAACAAACAAGCAAAAAAAACAAAAAAACATTGCAAATATAACCATAAGCTAAATAAACGATATTACGTAATGAATTACTAAAGCTTACTTTTTATTGCAACAAATCAAAAACTCTCCTCCAGACACTTTTGTGGTTATGAATAAATGAGTGTGCTAATGAAAAGGATAGAACATACACAAGAAGTAACTCACCACAACCTGTGACTGAGGAGCCATCAAAGATCATTTTTTCAGCAGAAGGACTATCATCTTTTCTTAATTCTATAGGAATCACTTCGGTCTTGACAATATGGTTTGGTACTCCTTCACCACTACTTCTACTACTACTCGGTCTACTCTCAGTACACAAAGTATCTTTATCCATGCTGATTACGTTAAGAATTTTATATTTCTCTTTAATTGTATCACAAAGTGATGTGAATGGAACTGAGCCTTCAGAGGAGATAACATAAATTCCTGGAACTGTGATTTTAACACTACTGTGAGAAATATGTTTGGAATTGAAGGTTTCTAAAACTTTGCACATAGCTGTATTACCATCCAAAATAAACTGTGTTAAACAAGGTTGACTCTGCTTCAGAGCAGCATCCTCATATGGTGCGGCATAATCATGCTCCGCAACTATAGACGAAATACCATGCATTGGTTCATCTGTACTTAAGTCCACACCAGAAGAATCCTTATCCAAACCAGGAGAAATATCTACAATTTCAACAGGACTAGAAGTTTTAATACTACTCAAATCAGCTTTAAGTTTAGTTGGACAACCCACTGGAGCAATAGCCAAACCAGAAAATAGTGAAGTCTTACTTTGGCAATTCTCAGATTCAGTTTCCTTGAGAGGTGTCCTATCAGATTTTCCTCCTATAGCACTAGAATTGCTACCAATTCCTACAGTAATTTCACAATCTGTATCCATATTCTCAGTGATATGGATTACAGAGGATTCACCGTCCTTCTTTGATAGGTCTATTTGGTTTGGCTGACCATTTGAGGTGACAAAAGAGTTGTCTGATTTATTTGAGTTGATCTCTTGGCCACTGTGCATGACTTCCACAGAGCTTTTACTCTGCATGTTAGCAGCAACATCCTTAACTTCTGGTTTTGTTAGTTGGCTATCCTGCTCTGCGGTGTGATTTTTCACCTGTTCACCAAAAAAACAAAAACCCATTAAGCCTTTTCATACCATGAGAAATGCATAATGAACTCAGTAAAAGAATTCTTTCACTTACAACAGATTCATCCAACTTTATCTTTTTTACTATGTTTTCTACTGGATCCACAGATTGCCTCTTTGCACTAGAATTCAACAGAAGAAACAACATAAACTTAAAGACAGTTAAACACATGGGCAGGAAAATAATGAGAGGATAAAAAGAAACAAAACAACTTACAATGTTTGTTGTGGCACTCCTCGAGCTGCCATGAAAGGGCCTTTTGCAGCTTCATTAAGAGTTTCACTATACAGGATTTCTATTTCTTCACTAAGGCATTTTCCTTCCATCAATTCCAAGTGTTTTAAAATGGATGCATGAATTCGATAATGCACCTTGATAAAAGAAAAAAAAAAGTATATACAGTACACAAAATGGCTTGCAAAAGGTGATGAGTATACTAGGCCTCTTGGAAAAATGTCAATATATACCTCATGTGCTTCAAAAGCATAGTGTTGTGGTGGATCATAGTTCAGACTCAGAGGATATACTGCATTCAAGTCAAACAAAAGTTTTGCTGCCGCTCTATAGTGTTGTAAGAACACAAAAGGGGTCTCCCCACGTTTCTCCGCAACTTTGCCTAACATATACTGCGGCAGCCAAGGTTCTTCCTGGTCAAGCTGCAATGGAAACATTTTAAAAAGTTCAAGTTACCATAAAATGACAAAAAGAGATTAGTTACATGAGACAACTGAGCTAAAAATAAGCAGTGTGAAATGATCCATCATTACCTTTTCCACAGTTTTAAAACATCTTTCAGTTATACCCAACATTTTATCTTTTTCTTCCTCTATTTTTGTGAACATTTCCATGCTGAGACTATCAGTTTCCTGAAATAAATAAAGCAATAAAGGTATACCGAAAATCAAACAGTTTTGGACATCTTCAAAATTTAAATAAGTGCTAACTTTGTTGACTTACGGTTTTCAGAAGACGAGAGCAGAATGAATGTACTGTGTAAGCAAAACTTCCAAATTCAATCCACATTGTTGTGTTCTCTGGATCTAGATCAACAGCCCTTTGGAAACACCGCTGAGCTTTGGTCTTACGATTTAACTGAACATCATTGTCAAATGTATCACAAGAGTTCAAATCACTTGTCAGAGCAGCAGCCCTTGCAAGCGCCATTCCCGCCCAAGAATCAAAACGATGTGGGTTAAGACATACATCTAGCATGTAATACTTGATTGCTGGTTCCCACTTAAAAGTCTTCATGTAGTAGTTTGCCAAGTGGTAATAAAGGTTAGAAGCTGCTTGAGGAATAGAGCATTGCACTTCAGGTAGAGTTTCTGTTGATCCCTTAAGGTATGCTTTCACCTTTTTCAAGAAACGATTTGGATTGCTTTCATGGGGAACCAGCTGTGAAATTTTTAAGAAAAGCTGCTCTTCTTCAGGAGTAATCTTTGAAATAGAATCAAAGGTAGGAAGTTCATCCGGCTCATAAAACCTCAACAATGCTAAACTTCTATCCCAGGTTAATTCAATTTGTTGATGCACTCCATGGTCCTACAAGTTTAACAATAGCAATAAATAAAATGAAACAAGGAAAAAATAGACCTTAATTGCAATTGCATGACTCACTCTAAGCCTTTTTCTGCTTCTCTCTGCTGGTTTTTTTGGATGCCCGTAAAGACATAAGATTGCCTGGTCCACTTCGTGGTTAAGCTGGTCGCGTATTCTTTCTCGTTTCTCAGATTGTAACTGGGTAACAACAACATCTAAAATGAGGTGTAAAAGAATACCTTCATTCAGACAGCAGCGGCCCTTCCTATAAAACAGGCGAATTTAAAGAGAACACCAAATGTGAAAATATAAAATATACAGAGTTGATAATGTGGATCAAGAAAACAATCTACATGAACCTACTTGGCCATATATTCATGAGCTTCAAAAAGAACTTCTATGTGTGAAGGGGCACAATCTTGCTCAATTGGGTGCTGCTGTTCTTCAAAGAACACAATCCTGTGTAGGATGACCCATGGTGTGGTGCATTCAATTGCCATTCCTACAGAACAATCACTTTGTTCCAATTGATGACAAAGTATTGTAGTTAGTGTTTGTACCAAGCGAGTGAGACAGTTCTTGGGCAACTTTTCCACTGAAAAAATAGAAGTACACAGTGTATAACATGATTGATCTGGCTTGTAACATAAATTAGTAAATACTTGTAAGAACGGGAACATACTCAATCTCAGGCCAGCTATTTTAAGACAATCATTCAAGCCAGCCAACAACCTTTCAACAGCGGTTGCCCACATCTGAGGGTCATCTTGGTCTTGTGATGCATTGTCTGTATCAGTTGAGTTCAGGTAACGGTTGAAGGCTTCGTGCAGGCACGCTTCTCCCCAGTAAAAGCAGTCCTAGCATAGAAAAATTAACATCAATAACACCAATACTTGCCAAATATCAATCAAAATACGGCATCAAGCTTACAGGGTACTTTTTAAGTTGCCATAAGGAATCCAGCAGCATTGCCATTTGAGTTGCTCTATCAGGCAGATTATCAATTTCTGAATTATCATTATCAGTTTGCTGTGCACAGTATTTAAAACACTCTGTTAAGGTACCTGCCAGTAGTTCATACTGTCCACTTTGATACAAATCATCTATTTCACTCAGCTGTTGTTGCCTGAGGGGGAAAAACATCATGATGAACATAGCAAGGAAGGTGATCAGAAGATGGTCAGAACAAATAAATTCTAATTTACCTAGTTAGGGACGTAAGAAGTTTTTGGGTAGCCCGTTTTGTAATTTCTTGATTGACAGAACAGTTAGGCAAAACCACGATGAATGATTTTGTCCTGTTTGTAAGTGTGGATGAGCTACCTGATTGTTCACTTTCAACATTTGATTTATGAACACCTGAAGACTTGTCTGTTTCAAGAGGGTGACTAGAAATTGATTCAATTTGTATGTTACAAGATGGATCTGACTCATTTTGTTCCTTTTTGCTATTTTCATGAGGCTGATCAGTTTGTTTCAATTCATTCGCCTGTTGATCAGGCTTTCCAGAGGTCAGTTCTTCATTATCATTGGTACACTGCACAGTTTTGCTGGATTCATCAACTTCTGCCACAGTTTCCTGAGAAATGGTATCTCTTGTTTCAATGGTACATGTTCCATCTGAAGGTGGTTCTTTCACAGTATCTTCTTCTGTTTGATTGATTTTCTCTTTTTTCATTGGTGAAGAGATGAACAATACATTGTCACTTTCACTATCCACTTTTTCAAGGTTTGATACTAAGGGAGCATCATTTTTATTTTCCTCAGTAAGTGATTCAGCAGTGGTCAATACTCCCAAATCATGTTCATCTTTCACAATACTGTGATTGTGCTCAGCCACATCACTCATTTCACAATCTGTTTCAGTCTTATCATTAGACACTCCAGAAGACCCAACACTTTGGTTGGGATCGTGTGGATTATTTTGTTCATGAGCAGCTCCTGGATCCTGAGTCGCGCAAGTATCTAAGTTTCCTTCATTTTGAAATTTTTCTTCAGTTGATAGTTGCTTGACCTTAACTTCTTCAGAACTTTTACTATGATTACCAATGCTGGTCATATCTTTTGAACCAGAGGGGGAATCATTTACAGAACTGTGAGTAGAATCCACCATTTCAACTATATCTAAACTATTCAAAACCTAAGAAAACAACAAACAACACTTATTCACGTTGTAACTCACACAATTAAAAAATGACTAGGTATGAAGCATTGCTTACACTTTGAAGGGAATAAATAGCAGATGCGGAATCATCTAGCAAAAGGAAGAGATGAGCTTTTAACCAATTGATACGAAGTAATATTCTGCACTGCTCTGATGGTGAGATAAAAATATGACTTAATCCAGACAGAGCTGTTATGTTTCCAAGGGCTTCAGAAAACGTTAAACCACTTTCGCTAGATATTAGGAAAAAAAACGAAAAAGGTTAAGAATAACAGTAAAACGATGAACTCCATCCATTATAATAATCCTCTCTCTTTTTATGTTGAGATATCTAAATACAAACCCAAGGTTATAGGAATCACTTTGACTTTTTTGGTGCCACATATCTACAAACAACTCGCAGTATAGCAGGGATTCGAGCACATCTATAATACTTATACACCCAGGCACAGTTCCATCAAAGGGTGATGGACTTGAAATATGCTTCCTGTCAACATTAATAGTCACCAATCAACACATATTACTGTTCCACTAGAAGATGGACTCCAATATGAAAGTCAACAGATAAAACTCTCCAACATACCGCATACATTCATACAGGCCAACATAAATGGGCACAAGTCCAGGGGGCCATGTAAGATCATGTTTTTCTGCTAGCTGCCTGATGAATTTCACAATGAGTTGAATGATGTTATTTGTTTCAGACCCCTCTTTCTCAACCATGGCTTTGACCTCAGATACTTCTTTTTCAGTTCCATAATAACTTTCCTGAAGTATTCGCCTGATAATGAAAATAATGTGATTAGATTAGATGACATAACATGACGTAAGGGAAACAATTACTGATGTTGTTTCATTATATAAAACATACTGGGGAATAATTTCTTTGGCATGAAGTCCAAGTTTTCTCTTTTGAGCATCTTTGGCATCACGCTCCTCAAGCAATCTGCACAATTCAATGGTATCCATAGAATCGTCTCCCCACGATAGAATTTCAGTTGGATCTCGCAGGGATCGTCTCCTACTTGCTTTAGCTAATTCAGCCTCTAGATCTTTGGGCCTAACAATAAAAATGGAAGAATTCAATATGTGCATGAATATTTCAGAAATGAGAAAAATCATATTGGACAATAACTTACAACAAGGAGTCAGGAAGCAGAGAGCGAAAACGAGATGCTAAATTTGATTCCTCTTTTTCTTCAGCTTTGCGTCCTGTGCGCCTTCCTGAGCGACGTTTACTCCACTGGTCCATCAAAGTGGTAGAAGTCTTCTTCCGTTTCTGTTTTAAAGCTGATGAATTTTGTTGCACAGCAGAGGAAGTCTTGGCCTCTTCATCTTGCTCAAGACCAGATGCTTCTGTGGCATCTTCCTCCGTCTGATCTTCTCCTTTTGCCTCCTGCTCACTATCAACATCCATTGGCTCACTTTCAACATCAATTACACCAGGTGGAGCAACAGCATCTTCCACTGTGGTATCATTAGCGTTTTGCTTGCCAATAGGCTGAATTTCCAAGGGTTCAGAAGAATCTGAAGCATTGATCTTAACAAACTCCAAGAAGCTCTGTACAAAAGTCATAGAGTTAGTAAAAAGAACACAATCCGAGAAAAGAAAAAAAAAAAGATTATGTCATGCCTGAAGTACTGCATACCTTTCCCTGTGAGCAGGAAATTGACTTGTGCACTTCCAGCAATTTTTTACCTAGATCCTCCCAGGTATTAGATTGAAGGCTTATAGCAATTTTTGCACAATGCAAATCTTCTCTTACAGGTGCAGACATTTTTGATCTATATCGCTCTTGAAGAGACAACGCATGGGAAATAAGACATGATAGTTCTTCTTCTGGTATGTCACAACACACTTCAGAAATATCTCTGGATTAGAACAAAATAAAACACAATTTAAGACAAATCCAACATGTACACACATAATTTTAAAATAATTCAATTACCTTTCTTCAGGAAAAAAGAATTTGAAGTTTTGTATGAGATTTCTATCTTCCTTGGCAATCTGGTTCTGAAGTGCCAAAGCCTGGGGGTATTCTGCATCAAGCTCTAGAGTGCGTGACACAAGCAGCAAACATCCCAGGTAATCATTCAGTGCATACAGTAAGGGTAAAAGCAAATCCAAACAAGGCCAATGGCGTGAATTACATCGTAGACCCTACAAGGAGAGATAAGATATGAATCAGGAAAGTCTTAAAAAGTATAGGTCAGATTCACACTTCCATTCCAGTGACAAACAAACCTCCTGGAAAGCACGACTTGCTAGATGAAAATCATCGATTTGAAGTGCCACTTTACCCATTTGGTGCCACATAGTCACATCTGAATTGTCAAGTTCAACAGCTTGAATGAAACATTTCAGACCATCTTCGGCACGGCTTTGAAGGACTAAAACATTGCCTAAATTTTTTAAACATGCATACTTGAGTGCAGCTGCTGGACGTGCATGTCCATCAGAAAGCTCTTCAGGGGAAACCTGATAAAGTTAGATGAACATCTGGTTTATCGTTGAAAAAAGATGTGGCACAAGAAAAGAAGTATCCTTGAACAAACTTACGTTTGCTAAGAAATCGTCGTTAAGGATGGATATTAGTAACTCTTCAGCATCAGCATAACTCCCTCTCTGACGTAACTCCAAAGCCTTCTTGTAGAGTGAGAATGCTCGGTCCTCCTACAAAACAGTGCTTATTTGTTAATTTTCATGTGGTCTCAAATGCTGTATGTGATGGATTATCACCAAATAAATTAACTGAACCGAAGGAACTCGGTCACCAGTTCCCTACTCAAAGATAACGCTTTTCTCCACTTTGTTACCTGCGCTTCGATGGTCTCCTTCTCCTCGTTATCCTCCTCACTCTCGTCGGATGAACTTTCATTGAGAGCTCTGAGGCGCGGCATCGCGGGACTGAGAGATCCTTGCAAGTAAATAGAACAGTATAACCTCCAACAACTGACATGAAACCTACTGAAATGAAAGTGCGCACAACATCAACGTAATCTTTGATCAACCATCAAAGAACAGATTTCTTCCAATGAGTTTAAAAACAACGCCGGTGCCTTGACACGGCAAGCTTCGGGTTCTAACGCACAATTACCATTCCTTAACTCTTAACAAAGCGCGGGGAAAACAGGCAAAACGAGCCGCACCGAAACTTCGAGTTATATTTCTCATCTTGATCTTTCCTCCAAGGTGGCAACCAGCAAACAACAAAAACCGGAACCATGAACCATTGTTTCTCTCCCCATGAACCATTTTTTTCTCTCCCCTGTTGTTCCTAGTTTTTCCTTGAACGAAACACGCACCTAATTTTTTTTTAAAAAAAAATTTCAACCTTTTGATTCCACTAAAGTCAAACATATTCCACACTCAAAGTTGTGCCTCGGACAACCCTGCTGTATGAAAAACTAAAAAGAAACAACATGCTAGCAGCCCGACATGTTAAAGGAGGTTAAGATTTCCTCAGCCAAAACAACAGCTTTATTGTAATAATCATGACGGTCATGTGTCTCCTCGTACGAGGACACACGCGGCCCAGAAATGCCAAAGTGTTTTCGAATATTGCTTATCAAAAGCGAAAGTCTGACAAATCCGAATCGTCAGTTAATTTACCCAAGACACAACGCGATAGCGGTAAGCCCTCAATACATTCATTCATTGGTGTAATTTTATCATTACGAAACTGTTTCCGCTGTTTCCTCCTTGGTTCAACATTTTCTTACATTGTAGCCCTCATTAGGCCAAGCCCTTACAATCTATCGAAAATATTTTTTTCAAAACTTGTTCCGTAGCAAACAAACCCTATCATGCTACGATTTGTGTTTTGCCAGGGTCCAAAATTTTTCTTCTCTTTGAACCAACAATCATTAAACAATACATACAATTGGTAGATTTTCGGGATTTTTCGTTGTGAATCTTCTTCTTCTGTTGAAACGTTCCAGTTGTATCTTGTCCAATTGTCCTCTCTTCTTAGCAGATTTCCCTGAACAATCTATTTCAGTAATGCATTCCTCATTAGTTAGGAGCTGAAGGAAAGCCTTTTGACGTCTGATATTCTGTCTCCACAGCAATTAAAAATGAAACTAAGAATCGGGATGTGAAGCCAGTAGTCAATAAAACTTTTGTACCCTTTTACGAAATGATATTAAAAAGAAGGGATGAAGCTCGTAGAAGCATACTAATGGAAACTGAAGGGTTGCAAGATGCAGGATGCATAAAACAGTTTTGTACCAAGATGGGTCCTGTCAAGCACTGCTTCCTTTACAGAAGGCCTGGGAAGGTAAGCAAAAGCGCAAGTAGACCACTTTTTCATTGCACGGGATGTTTATTGGGAGATTTTTTTAGCAATGTCTAGAAATACAGCTCTACCACTTGCTTGGTTTAAAAACATTAATGTTGTAAAGATCAAGCACTAAAGGTGTTTGACTTTTTCTCAGATGAAATATACTACTATATGCACCTTATTTTTTCAGAATTTTGTCTTAGTGGAGTTCCATACTGTTGAAAGCAAGATGAAAACAATGGAAAGTTCTTATGACTCAAAAGATCCACAGTCCATACCTGTCTTCTCTCCATTTGTTTATTTTCAATCTTCCCCTCAAAGTGGAAGAGGCCAAGGTATTCCTGATCGCACTCAGGACATCCAATGCAAAGAGCTAGTAGCTCTGAAAGGACTCAAAGAGCTCCAGTGCAGCAGCAAAGTGAGTGTTTTGTGTTGCACCTTAACTTATCTCATTTTATTCAAATGCAAACTTTATCTATTCTGTTGTACATTAATTCCAGAACCGTCTGATGTCCGAAATGGCTCATATGTTTAAGATATCCAAAATATCAGATTTAAGCATGAGACTCCGTTACTTTACTTGTCACCAGTTAGATCTGGCACTACAAGGGCTATTCAGGGATGTGAAAGCACTCCCATTTGGGTCCACAGTCAGTGGATTTGGACGTAACTCCGGAGATCTTGACGTGTACCTACATTTTAAAAAGAACCTTAGTCAAATGGTACGAATGCAATGCATCAATTTTCATTCCAATGTCCTGTTCACAATGTCACGATTTTATCTATCTGGTCCAGGTTAAAGGCGACACATCTAAGTTATTTTTCCACTCCAAATCTTGGGTTCGGGATAAAAGTATGCAATTGAAGCTTATAAGTGATTTAATAAGTGTCTTGCTCCCTGGATGCTCAAATGTGGTAAGCATCCTTGGAGCTCGGGTACCAATCATAAAGTATCACCAAATCATGACCAATGTTGAGTGTGACATTCAAAACTCCTCAGCGTAAGTATTTTATCATGATGCTTTGAGCAAATTTCTTATCTTACCATATTTTGATGTGCTTGGTCATGAGTGATAGCATATTGCCTAATTGTATGCATCTCTCATTGCAGTTCCGGTGCTGATACCAGTCACATTTTATATGTAATGAATGAATGGGATGATCGCGTAGCTCCTCTTGTCTACTCACTAAGACTCTGGGCCGCTCAGAATAATATTACATGTTTAAAAAAACCTTCACCATTCATCACAAATTTTTCACTGATGCTAATGGTCATATTTTTCTGTCAAACTGAACAGATTCTGCCATCTTTACAATCTTTTAATAGTCTACCAGGTGCTTGCCTTAGCAGACAACTTTGATTAATTAATGCAAGTTTGCTTAAATTAAATCGTCATCTGATTCTTTGTCTTCTGCAGCTACTCTCACTTCTTCAAGTTTTGATCCCGATGCAGACTTGTTATTTCCTGACTTGAGGAAGGTGGAAAAGGGCCTCTTGGCTGGTGGAAACGAGGAAGAGAAGATTGATAGTTTGTTAGTCAAGTTCTTCCAGTTCTACTCAAATTTCAGTTTTGAGAAAAACAAAATTTCCATCTACCATGGTAAAACAATGCCCAAAACATCAAGGTCAAGTTTAGAGATAGAGAACCCCACTAATCCCTGTCTGAATGTTGCAAAAAATGTGAGTATCTTTCATGTAATCAAAGTAACTCCACAACAAATATTAGACATTTCTATGACATTCTGGTTACCTCAATTGCAGGTGAGACCTGAATGCCTTCAGGTATTTCAGATTGCTGCCAGAGAGGCTGCCAATGTGCTTGGTGGACATGAATTTCAATCAAAAAGCCTCCTAGATATTATTCCGGTTGCAAGGTGGGTCATTTACTAACCATTCCAAGAATTGTGACAGACCTAGATGCTTGGTTTCACTTGAATTCTCATTTTCCAGGCATGACATAAATGGAGGTGTGCAGGGAAGGGGAAACAAAAGTAGAACTGTAAATAATAATTAGTGAAATGTTCAGTATTGGTACCACCTGTATTGGGGTTAATTTCTTGACAAATCCATCCCCTTTATGAGTAGACACATTACAAATAATCACAAATTCGAAAAGATACAAGTTAAAAAATTTAATGGAGAGTCCTATAAATGTAGACAGATTAAGATTACTTTGAACTTCACCCTGCACAAAAGCTACAAACGCTTACTCTCTTCCAATTGAAAAACACAATATTTCACCAGCATCTCAATGATAACAGACCATAATGAAATTTTCTTTTAATGGCTTTCTCCTTTCTTTCCGGCAACTCTCTTAAAGTCTGTCATATTAGTGGTTTCAATAGGTGAACCGATAAATGAAAGATGCTGACTTTGAGTTGTTTCCTCATCTCCTTGATTGTTCTTGAATAAATGTAACACTTGAAACATTCTGGACATTTTTGGGAATCTTCACATGTAAGCGCAGATTAGTATTGGAGGTTCCACTCAAATCTTCAGGCTTCGAGTCTGGGTTGAGGGGTGACAAAAAAATCAAATTAGTGAAACATGAAAAATTATCCCTTTACAGAAACTGCTATTAGTGGAAAATCTAACCCATGATCAACAAGAAGACAAATAGTTTTCAACTTATAAGAGGCCTGAGAAAAAAACTTACTCCAGTTCTTGCTTAATGGTCGTTGGTTGGATTTCATGCTGAATCGAAGTCCAGGAGCCTTCCCTGGGTTGGATGATTGAACAATCTTCATTTTCCTTGGGACCATTGTCACTCAAGAGCTTGTACTTTAGAGAGACTGCAATTTGAGTTGCTTTTTTGAATTCAACATATATGTATGAGCTACAACAAAGTTGAAGTAATGTATAAAAAAAAAATACTGCAGAAAAGACAAACGTTGTGCTACATGTATGATTTCCTGTTGAAATAACTTTCAAAAATTACCTGACTCATCACAATTCTGACACGAGAGTAAGCAAGGACTGTTATTCAAACAGTTTGCGTTGAAGGTTATGGTCCACAACAATCTTCATTTCAAGCACTCGCATTCATTTTTGGCGATATGAAAGGACAACTATCCATCTAGACACCAGGATAATATTATATTGTATTCACGATGCACAGAACTTCAGCCTTAAATATACAACTACAAATTTGACATAGACGTACCAGCAACACCACCCTCTTCCTCTTCAACTGCATCCCCGAAACCTAATCTAAACAGCCTGATAGAATTTTAGAACTCCAAAACAGAGGGATTCGCACCCTGCATGCGATCCACCTTAGTCTGCAACACATTTTTTCCAAATGAATCCATACTTAACATAACAGGTGATGATGAAGAATGGCATAGGATTGTACCAACCTTGTTCCTG